>VXBR01009548.1:567043-679516 GCA_013400215.1 Cisticola juncidis | reverse complement strand
CGGGGTGTTTTGGGGCTGCCCCGTGGTTTCTCGATAGTTTCCGCCTTTTCCATTCTTCGAGCAAAAATCTTGGAAAGCGGCAGGGCCGGGCGAGCGTGGCCGCCGGAGCCTGTAACTTCGCTCTCGAGCTGTGGCGAAAGAATCAAAGCAAAAGGCGGCAGAGAAACACAAGAGAAATACCAGAAACCCGTCACTTTTAACCCGATGTTCGCGCTGATAAAGGCGCGGGGGCGCGTCCCGGGTGTCACCCCGGGGAACCCCAAACCCCACGTGTCCCTCGGCACCGCGGTGCGCGCAGAGACTACCCCAGCACGGGCTGCGGGGGTTCTGCCTTGTGCAGGGGCTCGCCCGCCGCAAACGGGACCATTTATAGATCCCAGCTGGCGGCTGCAGCACGAGGCACCGCGGGCGGGCACCGCGGGAGAGGGCGGCTCGCACACGCCGAAAGGAAAATCTGCCGGGAGCGCTGCGGGTGTGCTCTCACCCCGGGGTAGCGAGGATGGCAGCGGGCGCAGCCCGGTTCCTGCGCCCGACACAGCGGTACCTGTGCACCTTAGTTATGGCAAATAAACTTCGGCCAGGGAGCTGGCATTCACAATTGTTGTAGGTAAAACACACCAATATGGAAATTTCTAACCAGCTACAGCATACTGCATCTTTAATTTAGCAATTTAAGCTTCCTCTTAGGGCTCCTTCAGGGAAAGCCTTGGAACTCTTTCATTTGAAAACATATTTTGCATATGTAGCTTTCACTCTCTTTTGCTTTGCTGTGTCTCATGAGTAAAGAATAAAGAAGAAAAAACTGTGAAAGTTACAATATTCGTTATTGCTGTATAATGCACAGAATGAGTTAGAAAATATTTCCTGTGTGATCTGTGTCAGCACCTGTGGTTTTGCACATTATTTGCAGGAACTACGGGCCCATGCAGGGTTGCAAGGCTCTCATCTTGTCAACAGACAATTTTGTATTAGAAAAAGTAAACAGAGACACAGATCCTGCTGGAATTGGCTTCGTTTGCCTTGCATCTTCACCTAGTGAAATTTGAACCTAGCACATCATACCCAGGGAAGTCCAGGCTTTGGGCAGGGCTTGGGCAGCACCTGGGTGGCTGGGATGTGTGACAGAACTAGTGTCCATCCATCCCGGGCACTGCAGCCTCACCTGCCCCTGTCAATGCCTCCCTGCCCGGGTTCCTCCCAGCCAGTGCTGAGTCAGTGCATCAGTTCCATGTGTAAAGTTCCATGGAATATCGTGTCCCTCGGTGGAAGCAAAAGGGCAGGGCAGTCAAAGCAGGGAGTGCAGCAAACTGCCACTCAGAGGAGAGTTCAGACATTTGACATTCAGTGAAGAGCTGGAGCTGTCCAGAACAAGCACGCCATACATCATGATGAAATCCTATAACAAGAACCCATCTTTGCCAAGATAAAGGTGCAGGCTTTTGTCCCAGCTTGCGTAATTTGTACTTTAATAAAGCTTTTGTGTAAATCACAAATGATCACACATCATCTGTTCCACCAGGTCACCTGAGACACACAGAAAAAATAAATGACAGGAGTTAAATTTTATTTAGAAAGAAAGAGAGGGTTTTCTTTGACTACATCATTTTCTTCTAGACATGCAGGCATTTTTCCTAAGCTGAAAATGTTGAATATGTCATTGCACAGCAATCTGTAGGAACTAAAAGGAGTCTAATACTTCTGTTCACTACACTGAATTATGTTTGTGTAACCATCAGTTTGTCCTTTATTGTTCAAGTATGAATTAGTTCTCTCCATGATACTATCTTTATTACTTGATCATTCAAGGACAACCTACTTTTTCTTGCTTTAAATGTCTACAATGTACATATGAATATATATACTATGTAATATGTCTAAATAAATCTATGTATCTAAATGGGATTGTTTTTAAAAATTTTTCATTATCAGTATTAAAGAAGAACTTGTTTGTGCTTTTTGAAAAAGGAATTCTAGGCCAAGTTCATATGTATGAATACGATTGAGTTATAAGTGCAAACAGATGCAACGGAATCCACAGATGTAATTTATTCCGTAGGGCTCTGAGGAAAAGAACATACAATAACCACACCATTTTGCTTTATTTTATGTCCTAATCTTCATTTTATTGTATTTTAATTCTGGAAGATTAATTTATAAAGTCATAAATCCAAGGGTTGCCATGATACGCTTCGAGGACATTGCTGTAGAACTACAATGGAAAGTTGTGGTCCTGTATCAACAGAGATAATTTGACCCGACTGGCCTACATTTAACCTGAAATTTCCTTTGGGAACTAGTCCAGTGCAAGGTGTTCAAAGATGTCATAAATAGGGAAATACATAGAGTTGTATTCCACAACAGTGGAATTGCTGAATCTGATACCCAGAAGTGACCCTGGGAGTATGGGAGCAGAGCAGCAAGTTGTCAATCCTCTAGGTGACAGGAAAATCTAATTCAGAAATCATGTAAAATTTAGGTCCCTATTCTAAAAAACACTTTGGAAAAAGTACTGTTAATGTAAAGGCAATAACAACTGACTAAAGCAATGGAGGAAAAGTTGTTACACTACTGTTTTTATGTGTGGTTTTGTATATATGTGCTCTGTGTTTTTATATGTTTATTTGTCACTCAATCACTATTTGCATGTTCATATCAAGGTAATGTGTCAAATCCAAAACTATTTAATAAAGCTGTTGAAGAACTGGTGCAATAATTTATGGGAAAAAAACACAGTTTCACTGAGAATGCACCTTTGTGTCTCCTCTTGCAGATTGCTTGCGAAGCAGAGCTGAACCAGTCTCTTCTCTGTGATTTTGCTCACTTTTGCTGATCTAATGGTTTACACTTTGAGGCACAGAGTATAACTTGGCTATTTGAAAGGTATTTGTAATATTCAGCAAAGATTCAGTTATCTGATAAAGCAGGAAAGTTTTGAAATACACAATATACATCACTGCCATTCTAAGTCCAGAATATCTTGCAAAAGCTTTGGGTTTAATACAGCTGATGACATCATTTGAGATTTATTGTTCCTGTTTTGTAGAGACAGTTTTGGGGAGAATGTTAAATCAATTTTAAGTCACTGTGTATACCCCAGTGGTAATTCATGGATTTACTTGTGGCTGCTCAGTGGTGTGAGAGAGGTGGTGACTCTGGTGTCCAGGAGATTCCCTCCTTCAGGAATCTCAGGCCAGTACTCAGTGGGAGGTCCAGCAAAAGCAGACAACTGAAAATTACCTGTTATGCAGGTGAGGATATCATCATCATCATCTATCACCGTGGACATGGAAGGAACTACACGAGCACACGCAGGTGAGCAAAGCAGGAAGAAAAAGGGGTGAGTTTATTTACAGAACTTAGTTTTATAGATTCCCTATCTGGCCTGTGGATTGGAGGATGGAACTCCACTTCTCAACCCACATTGGTCCAGCCAACTGTCAATCATCTGTCTCCTCCCACCTAGAAATATGTAAACCATGAAAGACAGTTAGCAAAACATGGCCAGTGTTTACAGGAGAAAGTATGATAAGATAACATTCCTGACTCCAATATGAAGAACATAACAGAAGGCTTAAAAAGTCTTCAAAACCAAGGTAACAATCATCATCATCATCATCATCATCATTCTTTTTTATGATCATGCCTTAACCTCTTGGTGCAAAATGTTGCAAAACCACAGGAAGACCATCCAAACCAGGAGCCACTTAAGGAGGCACTTATTGTGTCTAAGCACAACATTAGATCCCTAGAGGCAAGAAAGAAGCACAGAGATGATGTGCTGCCCTTTGTGACAGGTAGCATCCACAGGACACAGCTGGCATATTTGCTGCTGGTATTTTGGGAGAAGAATAGCTAAATAAGTTTATAGAGCAACTTTTGAAGGAAACAGTTTGGTGTGTCTGCAGAGTTCAATGGTGAGTTCTTGCTTATGGTCAAGGACAGCATGAGAAAATACAAAGAGCTGTTGAAAAGAAATGAGAAAAATAAATTCGTGGCAGAAGGTGTCTCACAGTCAGGCTAGAGANAAAAAAGGAGAGAGAAAAGCTGGAATCAAGGGACTCAATTAAGCCACAGAAATACCACTAGTTAGGCAGGAGGCAAAGGCAAGTGGGCTGAGGGAGAATTCAGCCTGGCTGGCAGAGTAATAGTAATGAGAGCATGGTAAGCAAAGAGCAGAGGCAAATACTATGAGTTGGGGGGCTGGAAGAGAAAGAACAAGAGCAGAGCAGGGGGAACTGGAGCAAGGTCAGCAGGGAATTATGGAGAAAACAAAGCATCCATGGCAGGAGTATCCTGGGTGCTTGGTATGGCTGGATCAGGAGTAAAAAAAGGTCTGGAAAACACCCACCAAGATGCTGGGGGTTAGAGCAGGACTCTGAAACAGGACGAGAAGAGACCAACACATGGGCAAAGTGAAGAGGTTGGTGGGCAAAAAATGGGAGAGAAAGAGGAGGGTCATGTAGGGTCAGTGAAACACAGTACATCAAGCAAAAGGATTAGGTTGAGGCTAATGCTGGGAAAGAAAATGGCATTTCAAATGTGGAAATGTTGATAGGCCAAATCAGCACTAAGGTCACGTGGGGAAGAAAAGACAGCAGCTTTTCTCCTTAAGCTTGTTTTCAGCTGGTTCCTTTTCAGCAAAGGTTTGCCAGCTGGGATTAAAAGGGAAGAGCCAGGATTCAGCTTGTTGACCAGACGTTAATTAAAAGTTCCAGGACTATTTCATTTAATACAGATGCAAAAAGCATTAGCTAAGCACTAAATGCACAATATAGTTACAACAATGCTTCAAAACTTTCTTCACATGACTAAAATTTTCATATGGAGACACACACTCACTCACTGGAAATATGACTGTCAGAGCTGACTTTTAAAGTTAGTAGAGATTTCTCCCTTTTCCCCTGCTCTGGGAGCGGTGTAATGAGAATTTCACAGATCCTGTGATTAGTATGGTGTCCATAAGAAGGGTCTTGTCCTACAGCTCAGAAATCACTAAGGCATGACACTGTCTCGACATTCTGGGGAGATATCTCAGATTAGTGTTCTCAGTGTTCCAATGGCATTGGCGTCTCCTAACACAGATTTCATAATGTTCTCCAAATGTGAGTCGGGGGAGGCAGTGTGATGGCTGAGCTCCTGAGAGCAAGGGGATCAACAGACACTGGCCTATGATCACTCTCAGTTTCAGAAAGCCCTTGGTAACTGGGACAATGACTTTAGAATTAAACAGACATAGTAGGATAAAATTTCTTTTCTTTTTTTTCTTATTCCATGGGAACTGAGAATAAATGCAAATCACTCTTTGCTTATTCTGTCAAGATACTCTCACATATTGGCATAGAAATAGGAAAAATGTGTAAAACATTAAAGCTCTCTCATTTCTTGGGAAAAAGTAAGCCCCACAGATTGGAAGAAAGATACAGAGAGCACAGTGTGCCATCTGGAACAAGTAAGTAACCCTGGGAAGAAATGGTGATGTTTACAAGGCCTGATGCTGATACAGGGAATTCTCTCCATCTGGCATGAAGCCTGCAAATAATCTCCCACAGGGGTGCATAATTCAATAGAAACAGGTTCAATAATCTACAAGTTACATTCCCTGTAGAAACGTTGAAAGAGATACTTAATGTCTTGTGCAACTGAGCAGCTTCTCCCTGCACCCGAGCTGGAGGGCAGGCAGACCCCCAGACCATAAAAAAGGGGTTTATGGCAAATAGGAGGCACTGTTCTCTTGCTAGAAATCAAACATTGCAGGGCACTCACATCCTCTCAGGCTGGTGTGAAAATTCTGAGACAATCCCTTCATAGGAGAACATTGCTTTTATTTTTGATACAGATGCAATATACTGAAAATCATTTTAATGAATCTGTCCAAATGCAGCTGGGACTGTACAAATGCCTGGAGAAAATGTGTGTAACAGCAGAAAAAAAAAATCTTAAAAGGCTGTAGGCAGAGGAGCCCTGACAACAATGATCTGAGCCAATGTTTTCACCCCTCACATGCAAGCAAAGATATACCAAACAACATCTTGTTAAACAAGAGCAGAGAGACTGAGCTTAACATCAGTACCTGTTAATTTTGGGGATTTCTGGGCAGGTGGGAAGTGCATAGTAGTTGTCTGTAATTGCTGATAATGTACATTATTCCTGGTCCTTATTTATGTTGTTCACATTCTCAGTTGAGAAGTTCCATAGCTGCTTGGGAGGTGTGGGTTGTAATTTTCTGGGTAAAAAAAAAAAAACCAAAAAAAAAAACCAACAAACCAACAGCTCAGAGAAACATAATTTTAAAAAAATAAAATCAACACTAGCCTTGTGTTGAAATTGTATGAACAACTTGCATAAAATTTGCAACTTCATCATTATCAATAGAATGCTTTATTGGGGATAAGTATATTAATTGCACGTCAAATTTATGCATATATATATATTTTAAACAGAATACAAAACTAAACATTTATTGTACTTGTCACAAAGCCACTCGTGCTACATGCTGAAATGAGCAAAGGCCTGAATCCATGTCAAAATATACTTGGTCCTTTTAATGGAGAAATAGAGTTTATTTCACAAGTAGGTTGCCCTTGAATGCATAGTAAGAACATAAAATAAAAATAAGTCTACCAGAAAATAAAATTTAAAAAAAAAATTGTGTTCACCTTTATTATTGTATGTTTTTAATTCTTCCATCACTTGTATTGTTTCAAATATTAACACTGGTTAACAACCCTTTGGTCAAGCACTGGTTGTTGCAAGGAGTGCTGAAAATTGTATTTATTCCAATCTGCCATCGTATTTGATTGTATCGGTAATAAACTTAGATTGTCAATATTCAAGGATTTTGAGTGATATTAGTCCTTGTTTGAGTGATGCTTTTTTCCACCAAATAAAAAGGCAACATGAAAATACTTCTCTTGATGATCTGTATTCTTTCTGTTTCTCTCTCTGATGTTTAATGTCTTTGGGGAAATAATTCTAAATTTCTGACACATGTAGATACACAGATCAGACACAGCTATTGCATAGTAGTTTTGTCAGATATTAAGGCTAATTAGATAATGCCCTTAGAGTATTCTTCAAGAAGAGTAAAAAATATCTGGGAGTAAACACATCCTATAGGCGCAGGAGCCCACAGCACAGGAAAAGCATGGATGTGCAGACACCTCTAAAAAAAAGTTCTCCAGTACTCTGGGGAAGAAATGGATGAGGTTAATTGTATTTTTCAACAATTTTCCCCATTCTGATGGAGAATACATCCTGAGTAGTTCTCCATGGCATCTCCAGAGCTCTCATTCCGGTGACATTTAACTTGTATCCAAAAAAATATATCATCCTCAATAACTTCTGATAGAAATCTCTTATATCTGCGCATTTTATGTATTTCCTTAACACAGATTGTAGTTATCCTCATGAACTGCTCATCTATCCATTTCCCTTTTGCCTGTTCCTTTGGAGAGAGGGGGCATTTTTGGACACTGCGGTGTTATCAGTTATGATAATATGATGCAATTACTGTGAATGATTAAGCTTGTCCATCCCACAGCAGCGACGTTTTCCCCTCCGCAGGGTTTGTCCCTGTGTCTCTGTGTTCCTGCCCTGTAATGCAGGCTGACAGCCAGGCTGATTCGGGGAAAGGGAAGGAGAGGGGGCATTCTGGGCACATACAGAGGTGCTGGAGTGGATTTGGTCACAGGTTTGTTCTGAGTTTCTCAGGGGGCATCCAGAGCAACAGGCAGAGTCTACGGTCTGTGCAGGACAGACTTCAGGGTTATTCCTGAACAGCCACATAAAGGGTTTCCAATCTCTTTTAAGGAAAGCTTTTAAAATGCTATGAGTGAGGTAAGTGAATGGCACGTGGAGTTAGTCATGGCATACAGAGCTTTATGCCCTCCAGTCACCGGTTCACATTCAGCAAAAGACAGTAATTAGGACAAATCCTGCTCTGACTTTTGAAATTTCCACTGGAGTAAGTGACTGGTCATTTATCTTCATTGGGTTACCTGTTGTCTGATGAGCAGAGAAGCACACACAGCATCTTACTCTGGCCCAGAGAATGGGAGAAACACCCCAACAACCCCTGGAGAAGGCTCTAGGTATGAACAGGCTTCTCCCTGTGGTTTTGGCATCTCCTTGTCCCTATGCCAGTCCCCCGAGATAGTGGGGGACACTTTAGCAGTCACAAAATGGCATTCCTAAAAGCAAAACATCCCCAGCATTTTCCTGCTGGTTTGTGATGAATCCTGTGTGATTAATCCTACCTACATATGTGCAAGAGCTTTAGGCAGCTCTCACAGCTGGACTAATTTTATCAGGTTGCCTGTTCATCTACAGGAATACTTTATAACTGTGATAAGTGATTGACTCACATCTGGATTTGTCCCATAACATACAGATAGTTTGAGATGAAGGTTTTATTGTTTTCAGTGTTCTGTAAAGGGTTTCTTGTCTGTGCAGCCTGTCCTTTCTTCATAACAGTTAAAAGATCTTAATTGCCTAAAATTGGAGCCATCAGATATGACTAAAACTCAGTTATTACATAAAAATGGGTATGAAATATAGATGAAATATATATAATTTATATAAAAACTATTGTTCTGATTTAATTTCTCTGCACCATTTCTATGATCTGTTGTCTTGGATTATTATTGCTCCAGTCTGAGCTGAGCTCTGAGCTGTACCTTGTCAGCCTAACGGGGATGTACCCTGTGAATTATATAAGTCTATTAACATATATGCATCAGAATAGCTGTTAAAATTAGAAGTACAAGCACAACTGAGGAACAGTCAAGAAAAGGAGTTGAGTAAAGAAGTTTGGTAGAAAAGGCTGAAACAAAATCATGCTGCTTTCACTGGATTTCTTAGTAATATTCGCTGTAGCCATTCTCTCTGCTGCTTACTTCCCAGACGGAGCAAGGTGCTTCATAAAAAAAAAACAATCAGGAAAATAAAATCTCAAAGGGCTTGTTAATTCTGCTACTGATAAAACATGCTTTTCTCAGCTAATCTTCTTAATTAATCTAACAAAAGTACAGCTACACACAGATTTTCTGCAGTGCTCATCTTCCCAGATTAAATTTTTTTTTAAAAAAAGAAAGAGCAGAAAGATGAATCTATTTGCATTGGAAACAAGAGTTTATTCCCTGAACGCATTTTTCATTACAATCAATTATATTGGAAGTTGAGGCCAAACACAGCTTGCAGTAAAAACAGTCATACACTCAAAATAAAAACTACTTAGGAAGAAATAACTACAGTGGCGTGGTTGTGGTGTCACAGTGCAGCCATTCCTGTCACACCTCCCCCAGGGGAATTGGGCAGGGTGTGGTGGCACTTGGGCACGGGGCCACAGAGTATGCACAGCCTTGGCCACACACCGAGTTCACAGTGCTCCACTCGTCCTCGAGGCACCAAATCCATCAGCAAAAACAGATGCCTCAAAAACCAGACACCTCAACATCTCTGCTTTGAATTCCTCACCTGCGGTGAAGCTCGTGCCGAGAAGGTTCAGGCAGCAGTTTTATTATTTATGTTGAGACACAGAAGACATACAACAACAAATTTGTGTCCTACAAACACCAACACCCTCTTTTTGTCATTAAGCAATTCCAAATGTTTTTTTTTCTCTTGTGACCAAAAAGAATTTTAAAAATGTCACTTACACCCTCAATCCTTTGAGGAAGAGTTTTGCAAGGTAGCAATCTTCCCTGATTCCTGATATCAGAGTGGCTAAAACCTGGGAATACAGTACATGATGTATGTCCTGTATGATCCAATCCTGTGTGTATAAAATCTCAAACTAGAAACAAGCTTGGAAGGATCAGAGGAGCTCACATCTCCTTCCCGGGGCAGGCGCAGCAAAGGCAGCAGTAGGCTCACTGCAGGTTCAGGAGTCTCCAAGGCTTTGGATTTTCCTCCCCAGGTGCTCCACATCATCTCTACAAGTGATCAGCTCTCCTCAACTTTAGGAGTTTTCCTTTAACACACACCTGCGGTTTTCTCTCCTCAGCCCCTGCGCAGCCCAGGGGCCGTGCAGCACTGGCTGCTCCGTGTTTGCTACTGCCTTTCACTGCTCAGAAGAACTCTCCCAGGACTTGCTCCCTCCAGATTAAACCACTCTGCAGTGTTTCCTTGGCCCTGTCTCCAGGCAGCCCTGTGTCACCTCATCCCTGATGCCTTAAGTTTTAGCTTTCATATTTTCCAGATTCTGCACTGCATTATTGTATAACTCTGAACTTCATATAGAGCATTAGCAAGTTCTCCTCACAGCTTAGTCAGACAAAACAATCCTTTTCCAGCCCCAGAACCAAGGACACTGTGGCAGCTTCAGACCCAAAAAATATAAAAACCAGCAGACTGAGGAGAGCAATCTGGGAGGATGGGACTTCATAACCCACAGCTGTAATTGGACAATTAACCCCAATATGTAAATGGACCAAAACTTATAAATGTGTAAAACTACGTGACTCAGGGAGCATCTGGGTGTGTAGCCATGGCCAAACTCTTGTACTGCCCAAGGTGTACCCTGTGAAGGCCTTTTTAGTAAATACCTACTGTATTCTTTTAACTCTGTCTAGCATGTTCCAGGCAGCCTCTCAAGGCATCACTGTGCTCATGTTCCTGCTGTGGTGGCCATCCCTGCACGAGCCTGCCCAGCCCAAGTGGGATGTGGGGCCAATGGATCTGATGAGATTCACACCAGCTCCCAGCACTACTTCCCCACAGCAGCCCAGGCTCTTGGCTCAGGTTCAGCTGATGATTGATGAGGAGCTCCGGATCTTCATCCTGCAAACTGCCACTTAAACAGGACAAGCTGCTGCAGGAATGTTCAAAATAGAACAAAACCTCCCAAAATCTCAGTTGCAGTGAGTGGGATCCCTGCACACAGCAGGAGGTTGGAAATAGATGGCTTTTAAGGTCCCCTCCAACCCAAACCATTCTGTGATTCCATGATTCAGTTTTGGGGACATGAAATAGTTTCTGAAGGGACATAAGTGCATTTCATGAAACTAAACCTTTCTTGCATCAAGTGCCAACAAAATATCACTGCCAAATATTAGTTTTAAAAACCTTAGTGAATCCAGCTCACAAGACATACCTTAGATCCTATTTTCCTATTTTACTGCATTTCTGTAACACCATTTTAGTGCTTATCTTTCATGTAGGAATAGTCTAATCACAGTTGGAGTGAAACAGTGTTTGTATACGACCTTCTCTTGCCAATAATATTTAAGGAGACTTTGAACAGCAAGAAAAGTCAGTTTATAGGTGTTTTAGATAATGACTCTTACTAACTCTCATATTTATTTATTAACTGATTAAAATGCCTTCCTGAACATACAGAACAATGGCCAATGCATCCTACATACAATTTAATAAATAGATCCAGAAAAAAGAGTTAACTTATTTTTGTTCATCTAGTTACCTGCCTGAGAAGGGAAAAGGGATAAGGAAAGGGACATCAGGCACTGAAGAGCTGGCGGATGATTCCAGAATGGTTTGTGCCATCTTTTCTCCAACAGGTTTCTGGCAGCAGAGGGGAGATGGACACGGGGAGGGGTGTGAAATGATCCCAAATAACGAGTTCAGGGAACTGGAGGGATGGGTCTGTCTGGTCTGCTCCTTGCAGCCCAGTAGTACTGCAGGGACAATCCTGACAGCTGGAAAATCAAAGGGAAGAGGAAGCAGGGAAAAGCAGCCAGATCCTCCAACAGCTCCTCTTTCTCATTCCGTGTGGGGATTTCCCTAAGCACATCAGCAAGTTTTGAATAACTGATCTGAAACCTGAGCAGTCCCTTGTGACTGAGCTCCTCCTGCAGCCATGTCCCTCGGCTAGCCCTGTGACACTTTGACAGGAGGAGAGATGAGAGGTGCCCATGGAAATTGTGTTTTACCCAGTGAAAACTCTGCTCTGTCATTGTTGCTGGGTTGTGCTGGGTTGCCAGATGGGGAGAAAGGAAAACCTCTTTATTGATGTGCTTTATTCATGAAATCAGAAAAGACTTGGGCTGCTGTGCTAATTATTTCACACAACATGGACCCCAAGGAAACTTGCCAGGACTGAGGTCCCAGTCTGTCCAGAGCTCAGGGTACATGCTGTCCCCAGGCCACAACCTGCAATTTCAATTTGGAAAACTCTAAGGGAGGAAGTGTAGCTTGTACAATTTATCTGAACCTATTTCCTAACAATAACTATTGTTCACTCCAGTGGCTTGACATAATATAATTTGTTTTGTGAAAAATAAATACAATTTGCAGCCTGTAACTGTAGTGAGACATACTGTGATTTTATTAGCAACAGTAGATGGATTTTTTTCATTGTTTCTGAAAGAAATACACATGATTCTGTTTGCAGAATGCATTAAAAACTCATCTTGAAACTATTGAGACGGTATTGCATTGGTTGGTTTCAGTTCTTAACAACTTTAGCTGAGTTATGAGAAGCTATGGCTTCCATATACTGAAAAGTTAATATCCTTTTATTTTCTGTGAAGTAGCACACACACACTGTGGTTCAGTAAGTGATTCTGCTTTGAAACCAGGAGAAACAAGTTGTTTTTTCACTTGTGTCCTTTATACTAAATGTCTTTGATTTTTGTTGAAATAATCCATCTGTGAATCCTCTGAGCAAGTCAAACAAGCTGATTTGTTAATTGAGAAAATGCAGTTTTGGTGTCTGAAAATCTGAGAAATGAAGTTGAGTAAAAGCAAAAATCCAGAAAAGGGGGGAAAAAAAAAAGTCAACTTGTATTCTTGCAGGAGAACTTGCACTGTGTTGTGAAAGTTTATTTTCATCTTTCAGTTGGTACAGAAATTTCCCTCTGTGACTGCTGCAGACTATTTACACTGAACTTAGTCTTACCTACTTTTGCCCAGTTTGTAGCCCTCCTCTCCATTATTCAGTGTTTCCTTATTACTGATTTTATCTGTGCTTTTGATTCACAAATACAGTTCTGCAGAAAAGCAGTGTGGTTTTCAAAAATCACAATCCAGACCACTACCTTGAATCAATTTCCTTCTCTTCTACAAAAGCATCCACACACATGCTGGCAAAAACTATCGAACAACAGAGAATTCCCCGGAACTATCCATGACTCCTGCTCTTACTGTGGAAGGTGTCCCTGCCCATGGAACGAGCTGATATTCAGGGTCCTTTCCTGCCCAAACCATTCTGGGATTTCTCAGCTTCGTTGTTCGAGAAGGTGTTACTGGCATCAGCCAGAATTTTTAACTTTCAGGGGCTGATTTCACCCGAGCCTCCTCCCAGAGCCTGGGCAGGTATTGGTGATTCCTGGTCTGCAGCTGGCTCAGCCTGCAGCCGTTTATTCTCCATGAGCTTTTCCTGGTTTACACTTTCCACAACTGGTGATTAAGGGGTGGGGAGGTGAGAATTGCCATGAGAAATGCCATGATTATTGTCTTGAGAAGCTGCTTTCTGCCCTGACTACTCCATGAGCCCAGTCAGAGAACTGACTTCATTCCCCGAATTGCAAAAATGATGGTTTTTTGGGGTGTGGGAGCAGAGATAGGCTTTATCTCATTCATACCCATTACAGCATGAATAATACACTCTCAAGATGGCTAAGAAAAAACAAACTATCTCTAACTATGCAAATTAGAAACCAAATGAACTATCCCTTATGCTATGTGTGAACAATAGCACCTTTTTCCTCATGTAAAGCTATGAGACAAGGAGTTTAGCATTAACTTCCCTCCAGGAGACCTGTGCAGCAGCTCTGGCTGTCTGCAGGGCCCCTGAGGCAGCACTCAGCATCCCCTGTGTCCCCAGACTTGCATGATTCAGGAATGCCCCAGTCCCCTCCTAGTGTCTACAGGACCTGGCCTTGCCACAAGCTCACCAGAGGCACTGGTGGCAAAACACTCACTGGGAAGCTCTTGGGTGGAATGGTGATAAATTCTGACTTGCTGCAGGCCAATAATTCTGCTCCAATAAGAGCAGGTGTTAAGATGTCACCAGGAGTGAGTAGTGGCCATACCGTACAGTCCTGTTCATACCAGGGGAGATGTTTTAGCAGGAATAGAGAGGAACTTGTCCTGCCTCACATCCTTGAGATACAGCTGGTTTCCTGTCTCACTCCCTCCCAGTTTTCCTCCACATTCTTTTGTCTGTTTTCACATATTGCTATCAGCACGAAAATTACTCAGCACAAAAATTACTCAGCACAGAAATTACTTGCCACATAGTATGGACTCTAGTCAGAACCTCTGCATCATAGGGAGGATCCTGGTCCAGCACGAAAAACAGCCTGAAGGAAGGATTTGGGAGTTCCCTGTGCCAGCCATGGCTCAGCACAACCCCCATACCTCTGACTGTCACAGTCCTCACAACTGACCAGAAATAAATTCAAAAAAAGAGAGAAAAGGCAGGATCTAAAGGCAGGGAATAAGACCTGAAGTTTCTGCCAACATCCCACAAATCATGTTTTCCACCTGTGACTGGTTTGGGGGGAAGAACAACCTTTTGGAAGCAGCTGTTTGGTATCTGGGCTGTCAGACTGTGCACACTGTACTCTTGGATCTGCTGGCAGAGGAAGAGTTTGCTGTGGAGAAGGGAACTTAAAGGCAGGAAAGAGGTTGAGAGGGGAATTGTTCAGCCTGGGAAGTTCCAGGGACACCTGACCTGAAAGCCCCTTCCAGTGCCCAAAGGGACTCCAGGAGAGCTGGAGAGGGACTTGGGACAAGGGATGGAGGGACAAGGACAAAGGGAATGGCTTTCCAATGCCAAAGGGTACAGAGTGATGGGATCTTGGGAAGGAATTATTCCCTGGGAGGATAGGGAGGCCCTGGTACAGGGTACCCAGAGGAGCTGTGGCTGCCCCTGGATTCCTGGCAGTGTCCAAGGCCAGGTTGGACACTGGGGCCTGGAGCAACTTGGGGTAATGAAAGGTGTGGCAGGGGGTGGCACTAGATGGGATTTATGGCTCCTTCCAACCCAAACCCTTCTGGGATTTTGTGAGTCCAAGAGCAGACACCCAAGGACCAAAGGGCACGTTTGGACATTTTACCCTCTCATGTCCTGCTCTGTGTTCAGAGGGCCTTTTTGACCTAAAACTTGTGCTTTCTTTAGAATCTTGTCCTGTTTTTTATCATTCAGCATATGAGAAGTGATGTGCAGAAATGACCCAGGCAACAACTGTTTGGTGTAAGGTGTTTTTCTGCAAGCTGGGTCTCAGCTGGAGGCAGTGGCTGACCCCTCTCCATGCATATCACGTGCTGCAGGAGCTGCCTCTGTCCTCATCATGAGGCATATCCCAGAACACAAACACTGAGCATCCCTGCTCTGCTCCCTGGATCAGATCTGCCCTGGCTCTCTGGAGAGGAGGCTGAGCAGAATGAGCAGCCAAGAGCAATCCCCAGAGCAGCATCTGGATTTCTGGTGGCAAACCCCAGCTCAGGGCTGGGCGCAGTGAGTAATGCTGCTGCTTACAGGAATGTTAAAACACTCATTCTGTGCACCTCAGAGAGATTTACCTTGACAAGACTGCACAAATTTGAAACTGATGCCGATGCTATCCAAACAATGTCTGCTCTTAAAGGACATGACTGACAGACTGTTGCCTCCTATTTGTGTGTGAGGTGAAGGTTTCTGCCAACATTTTACTGCTGTAGCACATAAACAACCCTCAGCTGAGGGCTGCATATATTAGTCTTGTGTTTTCGACAAAGGTTGTAATGAATTGCCCTCTTGAAAGCTTTTGCTTTGCACATAATATCAGATGGCCTTTCATTCAGATTTTTAGAAAAATCTATAAAATCCTTGAACTACATTTTGTTTACAGCACAATATGAATGCTGGTGAATGTGTGGAAGGGAAAGAAAAGCCTTGGTAAGAATCAAAATAGACAAGCTGTCTCTCAGTGAGATTTGCTGTTGGTAGATTACTCTTGGGTAAGAGGCTCAGGTACAATCAGCCACTGGAAGTTAAAACATCAAGGCTGATCCTAGCTGCTTCTTCCCAAATGAGGCTAAGAATCAGTCCCAGTATAGTTTCATCTGAAGGGACTCTAAAGCCCATCCCCTTTCACCCCCTCCTGTGGGCAGGGACACCTCCACTGTCCCAGGTTGCTCCAAGCCCCATCCAGCATGGCCTGGAACACTTCCTGAGATCCAATGCAATGGGAATTTTTAAATGGCTGCCTGAGAAAGGACCTAACTCAGCCAGAAAAATATCTGTTCACAATAATCTCTCCTGGCAGGTGTGAGCCCGGCCTCCAGGGCATGCACAGGTATGGATGTGTATGAACAACACACCACTGACCCACACAAACCTCTGTTTCCTCACAACAGAGCTGTGCCTCAGGGAGGATTTCTGACAGCAGCCCATGCACCATGGGCTGAGCAGAGCAGAGCAGAGCAGAGCCTTCCCCAGCCCCTGGCCCTGCTCCCAGGCACCCTCACCACAGCCCCATCCCCATGGCTGCTCAGGTGGGTGATGTGCTGGGGGTCCCTGACTGCAGCCTCATGGAGCATGGGGCTCAGAGCCCTCCCCAGCAGCTCCTGGGACTCACTGGGTCTCATCTCCAGCACCAGGCTTCCTCCCACCTGCTCAGGAGCAGCTCTGAGGGACAGCCGTGACACAGCCAGGAGAGGCTCCAGGCCTGGGAGGGAGGTGTGTGACAGCGGTGAGGGCTGGTGTGGCTGTGAGGGAAGGTTGTGATGTCTGGAGAGGCTGCCTGGAACAGAGGCTAGAGTGTATTGAAGGAATACAGGGGGTATTTATTAAAAGGCCTTCACAAGATACACCTTGGGCAGTGCAAGAATGTGGCCGTGGTTCCACCCAAGATGGACTCAAGATGGATGCAAAATGGACAACTGTTCACGAGGTTTCACACTTTTATTAGTTTTGGTCTATTTACATACAGGGGTTACTTGTCCAATTACAGGTGCAGGTTATGAAGTCCCGTCCTGCCAGATTGCCTTTCAGTCTGCTGGTTTTTATACTTTCTGGGCCTGAAGCTGCAATGATGTCCTTGTTTCTTGGGCTGGGAAAGCATTGTTTTGTCTGACTAAGCTGTGAGGAGAACTTGCTAATGCTTCATGTGAAGTTCAGAGTTACATATCAATACAGTGCAGAACCTGGAAAATATGAAAGCTAAAACTTAAGGCATCGGTTGGTGTGACCACATACCTCCCTGGCCCACGGGGCACAGAGCAGGGATGGCTCAGGGCACCTCTGCAGTGCAGGGACAGCACTGGAGCTGTCATCCATGGCACCCTTGGGGGAGGACAGGGTCAGGGTACTGACAGGCTGGAAATGCCCAGCCTCATCTGTGAGGCAGAGATCTCAGAGCTACAACACAAAGTCCAGTTTCCATAGCTTTGGGTTTATACCCAAAATGTTTGTTTGGGTTGAAAGTGAAAGTGCTGAAAGTGTTCATAAACATGACTCTGCCCTTGGTTCATTTAGGATCCTGTTTACTTTTGGAGAATCTCTTCCAGTCTTAGAAAACTGTAAATTCCAAATCACTGTAGAGGTCTGAACACCCTATGAATTTCTTTATAAGTGTAACAAGGAGTGGAGATGAAGTGAGTCAAGGGCTTGTGCTGGGATATCCAAAAGTTGTGTGCACCATGTATAGCCCTTGGATGCTGAAGAAAAAACAGGGTAGGGCAACAAAAAGTGCACTTTTTAGTGCAGTTCTGTCCCTAACTTCCTTTCCTATAGCTTGTGAAGCTTAAGGCAAGCACTCACAGGAGCACACTATTTAGCTCATAATCTGTGTATGACAAGATCACTTTGGCACTGGTGCAGGACCAGGATTTGCTCTTGCAAATAATTCACCTGCACTCCCTGCTGGGAGCATTACAAACTATTCTGACACATCTGCCTCGTGCTGCCAGCAAAGGAAATGCTGTATTGCCTTGGGTCCTGTCAGAAGCTCCGTTTCCTCACTAGAAAACCCAACCCAAACGCTGTGCCAGCTCTTGCAGTGCCTGGCAGGGCAGCTGTCAGTGATGCAGAAAGAAAATGGCATACGAGAGAAAAGGGAATCCTTGATGGTGACCACAGAGATCTGCTGAGCTCAGGGACACACACACAGCACTGGACATTTGCTGTGAACTCATCTCAAAACTTTGGGGACCGAAACCTGAGAGAGCAAGAGAGACTCCTTCATTGCAATACTGTGGTGATCACCAAAGCATTAAAGGATTGGTGTGCAAAGGTGGGAAAGAGTCAAAATGCTTCTTTTTATTTTCTTACCTACAGGTAAAAAAAACAGAAATTATTAAATGTGTAACTTAAAAACAGCTGTACAGATTATGTCAGCTGAGATTTGGTGAAACACAAGGGAAATAAATAACAGTGGCTTCTAACACAGAGCCTAGACAGACCCTTGCTGAAGTCCCTGGGAACGTTTTTAAGGCACACTAAAGATTCAGCTCCTGCTGCAAGCTAAGACAGGGCTGTGCCCACCCCAGGCAAGGGGAGAACGCAGAACATGCAGCACCACAAGGAATGTCCTGAAACACTTTCACACAGAAGTGTGGGGAATATAAAATCCAGAGCCCTGCTGGACCTCCACTGAAGGAAACGGACTCTTCTTAGTTGAAAGGAGGTGCTGTATAGAGGAAAGTTTACATTTATTTAAATTTTTATTTAAATGAAGTTTAAACTGAAATTCTTTAAATTGCTGTATCTAGGGCATTTTAAAAAATATATATTTTCTGTTGAGCAGCCTCCTTCTTTACCATGACAAAGAAAAAGGCAATTGTATATGAGATGGTTGTAACACACACCACTGGATGTGAAGAACAGAAAACAAAATATGTTGTAACAGTTAAAAAGGAGAGGAAAGGTACATCCTAAAGAAATCAGGTGGAGATTTTTGTCTTACTGCTGAGGAAAAGGGGGGAAGAAAAGCTGCAGCTTCTCAGCCTGATGGCTTGTGGGACAGACCAAAGGTATCATCAGCCACAGATCCCTTCTAAGCCTTAATTGCTTCTCAAAAAATGTGTCAAAAAGCTTACACAGATTTAGTTTGCAATTTAATTAAAGGATTAGCAAAGTTTTCTTTGCCTATGTGGGAGCTATTAAGAATAGGACCTTGCCTAGAAGATCAGCTCATTTAACATAGCTACTTAATTGCATTAATAGAGCCTTTGCTCAGGCAAATAGAGCCAGTATTTTATGCCGAAATACTTCTCAGTGTGGTGAGGTGAACTCAGGGTAGGCAAAAAACATAGCCAAGGAGGACATGAACCCAGACAGCAGCTGGGGGGAGCAGGGTGTCTCAGGGACACTGTATTGCCTGGAGAGTGACAGCCTCAGCACTGGGAAAGTTCTTGAGAAGGCTGGCTTGGGGCAGCTTGGTGTTGTGTACCCTGCATTATTAACACTTAATTACATTGAGTTTAATTTGGGGAAAAAATCCTAAGCACAAGCTGCGTCACTCCCTGGCGATGCATTTTATGGGTAGACTGGCTTTAAAGCAGGACAGAAAGGCTGTTTCAAGGTGTTCTCCTTATTTATACCTCACTCCCCTCCTGCTGCTCCCTCGGGGGCTCCTGTTTTCCCAGTAGTGGAGCGTTGGGGGCTGTCCCACCCCATTGCAGCCCCAGCCTCCCCACAGCAGAACAAACAGTGGTCCCTGTGCCCCACCTGTGGCTTTGTCCCCGTGCTGGGTCAGCCCTGGGGGGTGGGGACCAGACCCTGCCCTGTCCCCAGCCCTGGGAATCGCAGCACAATGAACCCCAGCCCCGAGGGTAGCCCCTGCTCCCTGAACAGGAACTGTAAATTTGTGCTCACATCAGACTGGGAATGTTTGGAATGCCCTGAGACTCAATTCCTACAGCATTGTGCAGAGAGCAAAATGCAAAGAGGAATAATTCCATGTGTAGGCAGACAGAAAAGCACAGCACCCAACTGAAACTTTTATTTAGTGTTACATAAGAGTGAGATAATTATATCTAGTAATCGTCATGGCACACTCAAGTTTTAATTCACCCTAGATATTGGGATTATTATGATTCAGAAAACCCAACATTGATTTCTACTTCCTTATTGCTGATTATGCATTTGAAATTTGCTGTGTGTTGTGTTTTCCAATCTCCCCTTTCCTGAGAATCATCCTTCTTCCTACAGCATGTTGCAAAGTTATAGAACAAATAATAATTAATAAAATAAAGAATAAAAGATTTTTTACAAAGGTTAAAAATTCCATTAATATCAGAAGTATTTTTCATTACTGTTATTAGGGGCAGCTACAAGTATTTTAAATAAAAACAGCTTTATTTTGTAACACCTGAAAAAACACTTTTACTTACTCTCAAGGAAATACCTGGAAGGAGAGCAATTAAAAAAAAAAAAATCACAGATTCCTTGCAAGTGCAAAAGAACATAAATGCTTGAAAACTATAAATGTCTTAAGTTTCTCTCCATAGTTCAGTTATGGCTGAACCAATCCAGTTTCAGACAATACTTCACAGTGAACAGCCTTGCCTGCAAGGATTTGCATCTCAATTCAAAATATTTGTTTCAGAAATTGCTAAGGATTTTTAGGGAGTGAAGAAAATATCCTTTGCTTTCTACTTGTCCCTAAGACTAGGCAAGGGAAAAATCTAGAATGTAGTAAAGGAGGTCCCATTTATCTCTGTGCAACACAACCCACCAAACCTTTATTTCCCTACAAAACATGAATTTATATCAGAACTACAATAGTTCCACTAAAATAATTATTTTAGTATTTTCACATAGAGTAGAAATATCTGGATAATTTACTTTCAGATACCCACCAATACCAAACATTAATTTCATTGCAGAAAACGTGCTTTTTGTTATATCTGACTCAGCTGACATTTCAGTGATCCCTAAATTGATTTATACACCTTGTAAACTTTTGTGTTTGCAAATTCATGTCACTTCTGTAAATACCTCTGGAAGACTACGCAACACAAAGAAAAGTCCTCTAGAGAATTCCCTCAGTGAAAGATGTTGTCTAGCAGCAGTAGAGGCAATTGCTCCTGGTAATATATTTTGCTTTGCACATGCTACAATAACTTTTTTAAATAACCAAGCACAAAGAGGCAGGAACTAGTCTAGGAGAACCTAGCCCTCTCCCTGCCTCTCTTCCATCCAAGGGCTCTGCCAGGTTTGGCTCTTCACCTGAGGCTGTGAGATCTGAAGGCAAAACCTTCCAGAGAAAGGCATTAACATTTCTCTGCTGAGAGCAGAGAGAACAATGACAAAGCTCAATAAAGCGATAAACACTGCCTTTAAAATATAGATGAAAGCCATGAGATGCAAAGTCTCTTAAGACAGGCAGACTGTGCCTGTATGTACAGCACAAACCTGCACTTCTCACATCAGTGTTTCACCATGTCAGTAATGTGCTGGGAGCAGAAGCCAATATTCTCTGCAGGCTTCCAAAAACTTTCATATTTGGAAAATGAGACTTAAACATTCTTTTGTGAAGGAATCTCAAGACTAGGATGAATTCCCACTATCACCAGGCACCATCTAACATAGGCCACTCCTCTTTAACCTTAGAGTATCAAACCTGTTGACTCAGCACACAGACAAAACCTTAATACTCTGATTTAAAAATAGGGCACATCTTCAAGATAATCCCACTATCAAACTGTACTTCACGTTCCTTTTAAGATGAAGATTAGTCTGCTGAGACTGAAAAGACAATGAAAGAATAATTAACAGAAAGACAAGAGCAGCTTCTCAGCTCTCTTGGAGAAAGGCTTCTATGACAGACAGAAACCCCCCAACTTAACCACAGCAGAAGGAACAAAGACAAAAACATATTATAAAATTAAGGCTTTTCCCTGGTTTTCAGTAAGTTTTTGTTTCTTTATAGCACACTCACTCTCCCAAGGCTGAGGAGGGTCTGTCTCCCTGGAAAAATCTCCTGCTCTGCAAATGCTCCCAGGCAAGCCCTGGGTTCCTGCTCAGCAGCAGCAGAACAAGGCCCCCAAAAAAGCAGCAAACACAGCAGCAGCAGAATGCATCCCCTCACAGAGCACCCTCCCATCCTCACAGCATTTTACCTGTTTGCTAGGAATTAAACAGCCGTGAATAAAACAGTGCTCTTGGTGATCCTTTGGCATGTCTACAAGAAAACTCATAGGATCAGGCAGAAAAGTTCCCCTGTTGACAGAGCAGGACTCACCACCATTGTCTGTAGTGTGACCACAGACATTAAAGCCTGCTGTGGTTGTTCTTGACAGCACAAGCAGCCCAGCAATACCAAATCCACTTCCCCAGGCTCAACTGAAGTTCTCATTTCTTCCGCTGTATCCAGGTGTTTTTTTCCTTCCCTGTCAGAGCACAGTTGGAATGCTCCCTCGAGGATGAATACTAAAAGTGCACTTGGCACATACAGGGATTTAGTAATGGCTCACTCACTCTCTTTGCTGACAATGGTCAGAGGTCTTCAGACCCACAGCACTGCATCTGTGCACATTAATAGCACAGCACTGTGATCATTATGCTTCACAATGCCTGGCTTAGATTAGCACCTGCAGTCACACTTAGGAAGATTAATTTTCCTCTTCAGCTCCTCCAGTGCAGGCCAGTGCACTGCAGAGCCTGGAATAGAAGCTGCCATTGATCCCTGCAGACTTTTGTTTAACTGATGTCCCGCCACCTGAAGAGCCTGGAGAGAATTGTTTGTTTAAGGTTTGCAACTGCTTATGACATGTAAAAAATCACCCCCTTTTCTGCAGTCCTTCAGGAAGAGGCTGCTCCAGCAGGGTCCCTGGCACAGGATCAGTCCTTCAGGTACAAACCCTGCCAACCAGACTGCTCTTGGGGCTTCCCAGGGAACAACAGCCCCCTCAGGACTCCCTGCTCAGGTGTGGACTCCTCAGGGCTGCAGGGCAGCCAAACCCACACCACCACTACATCATTTTTATAACATTTCAGACTATTTGCTGAGGTTTAAGCCTGTCAGCACCATTGTCCATTTTCACAGCAATGTGTTTAGTCTGGTTATTTTTAGGGAAAATTTATTTGAATATCATATTCCTATACGAAATTTGACCATGGTAACTGGAAATTTAAAAATTGAGAAGCCCTTCTGAATTTTTCAGCTTCGCTTTGCATTTGACAGAGCACTGGGGATGCCAGCTGTACACTCTGAATTGCCTCTTTCACTCACCCTTACAATACCCCAGCATTATTCTTGGAATTAAGTCTTTCTCCAGACCATGCCAGACAGGGGAAAGAGCAGGAAGAAAGGGTGTTCTAAAAATCAGAGATTAATATTGGAATAAGGAAAGAAGTCTCGTTATAGTATCCACTGTTAGCAGTTGCTGCCTATGCAGCAGAGTTAAGACTCAACTGCATTTTCCCAACACACACAAATATTTCTTCAGAAATCAAATTACAATAAAGGTGAAACACATTATTTTATTTATTAAAAATTTACCTTTTAATTTATCAATATTTTTTCATGGTTTTTAAAGAAATTAGATCCAATCCCCATAGACAGTTTGCAATTAAGGAAAAGGGTGAAAAAGAAGGGATGTGGATAGAGAAAATGACACATGATGCAGCATCTGTGATCTCTCAGAAAATAAAAGAGTGAACTCAGTGCATCTGGAACTACACCCTGATAAAATCCATTAGTCTCCAGACATGTATTTTGCACCTCCAGTATCTTCCATCTTTAACCATGATTTGAGGATTAAAAATTGTCCTTTCTTTCATCCTCAGGTTCACACATATTTTTCCATTTCTGTAGTTCCTGAGAATCATTTATCTTCCATGCTTCAGCAAAGGACTTCATTTTCTTCCTGTGGAAGAAAAAAATACCTAATCAACATACAGACACATTTTTTAAGTGAAGCACATCAAATCCTGAAAATCCTACAGTCATCTGCAAAATTTTATACATGGTCCAAAATAGCACAGTTCAAAATGTTATGTGATCTTCAAACAACCAGTTAATATTTTCTAAGATACATGTTCCTGCTCTAGGTCAACCAACAAATTAATTTCATAACTAACTTACAGCACCAGCAATATTGACAAAATGATATAAACAAATTATAAGAACAAATTGTTAAAGGAAATAAACAGCACTGTAGTCAGCCCTGTTTAATTTTCATCACCCTGTTTCATTTCAAGTTCATACAAATTTGTGTTTGTAAGATCATAAAAAGAAAACACATTTTCAATATAAATGAGTGGACACATCCTTCCTGTTTCTTCTTAGCATTTTTTGATTTGTAAGAGCTGTAATTAATTAACAAGACATTTAAAATGGGTTAACACACATTGCCAACGACAGTAATGTCAAAAGTGGATGAAATTAACTGGTGAATTTTCTTAAATAATATGAAAGTGATTTAAAAAAATAAGACAAGGCATCTGGCCCATGGGTATTGTGACAGCACAAGGGTAGTGCAACCAGCAGCTCTGGGTGTGGTTTCCCCAGAGCTGGTAACTCCTGTTCCTACCACACAGACCAGACCCACTCCTGGGAACAGTAGAGTTAGGATACTGCTCGACATTTGTTCTTTTTACTTTTGCCAGTTATGTACTAGTATTTCCAATTAGCATAAGCCACCACATTATTTTTTCTATAAACTGTCATGTACCTTCAAATGCTTTATTTTGCTTTATTAGGAGGGGATAAAAAACATCATTAAGTGCTGACCACTGTCGAGTTGCCAACTTTGTACCTATAAATAATTAGTAGTCAAAATGTTCTCATGTAAAATTATCCTGTCAAGATTAGGTACCGGCATCAGAGAACCAAAATCTTGGTTCATTATGTTCCTAAGGGACTATTTGAACTTTGCTCATAGGACTGCCACAGAAAATAACAGCAAAAGAAAAAAAGCCAGTGAAAACAGATATGAATATCTACACTGTGCACAGAATGTTACAGGATTTACAAATCCATGATGCCACTTAATACACACAGGAATTTTCACAACTAGTCTAATAGATAAGGTACAAACACCCCTGAATGAAAACTGGATATCAGAGAAATACGAAAATCCCCAGAATTTTCAGTAAAATTCTGGATGTATGTGGCCACAATCAAAATATATTATAAATATTTATTTTCAAGTTAAACTACAAGAAGAATGTCGACATTTCCTTCTACACTTTGGTATGCAAAGATAATTTCAAGTTCCAAAGTAAGTGATAAATACTTTCTAAACTAAAGTCATTAGTATTTTCACTACCCATGATGAAAACAAGAGTAGGTATTACAGAAGGAAATAATTTTTTAAAAAATCACATTTGTTCTGACCTTTTCATGTTCACAATTCTCTCCAACTCCTTTGATTTGTGAGCTGCTTTCTTCAAGATTTCTTCAGGTATATCTGCCAGTTTGGCAACATTTAGCCCGTAACTCCTTGCAGAGATTCCTTTAGTTATTTGATAAAGAAAAGTGATAAATTCAGGATTCTCTTCCACTTCAGATCCTAAAAAAATAAACCAAAATCAAAACCTCCTCTATGTGGCAAATACGTAAGTCCCCTGTCCTGATCAGCTTATAAGGTAAGCAGATAATACAATACAAAACAAAGAATTATTGAGGGGAAAGGTTAATGGCAAATACCAATGGCAAGTCATTAAAAAAAAAAATTAAAATTCTATGATTATTCAGTGAACAGGCCTTTATGATGCCTCTTATAATTCAAGAACTGGGACCATCGTGTTTCGAAACAGTTTCAAAACAATCAGATGTGTTTTTTCACTCCACAGAGTGCTAAACTTTGGAGCTGCTCAACATCTTAGGATGAAGACACTGAAAGTACACAATGTTAAATTAGGCAGCCCTGTTGAAATTAAATCCATGAGAGATACAAAATACACCCTGCTCGTGAAGCCCCATAAATAGCAAATGTTTTCAGACAGTGAGATCTTTCAGAGAAGGAGCTGCCATATGTTTGATCCCTAATCCCTCCTCCCTAATCCTTTGTGTTTGGCTTCCGTGGGAAGTTAGATGCTGGGATGGGCGAATCTTTCGCCCACCCCAGCCCAGATATCCTCCTGAAACATGTGAAGGAATGGATGTCCAGTTTTCAATCCCCCTAAATGTGTAACTGGAGTGAGAGTGTGTGTATCACATTCAGCTGAGGTGTAAATTGTCACACTGACATCTTAGGATTTTAGCTTTTATATTTTTCGTACATTTGTACTCGTGTAGTTCTTTGGTGTATAACTCTAAGCTCCATATAGAGTGTCAGCTGCTGCTTTCCCATTTTGGTCAGGCAGAACAATTTCTTTCTAGGCCTGGGAATCAAGGACACCCCACTGTTCCAGGCCCTGAGAAATGTAAGCAAAAGTGAGCTGGGGGGGAGCAAACTTGGGATAAATGATTTCGTTCATTCGTTAAACGAAGCTGTAATTGGAACATTAACCCCCAACAGGCAAATGGACCAAACTTATTAAAGTGTGAAAACCTTTGGTCCATTTTTGGGTGTAGCCCCTGGGGGAGGGCTCTGTCTGCCTGAAATGTACCTGAAGGCCCTTCATCAATATATTTTTATTCTCATATTTTTGTCTGGCCTCTGTTTTTGGGTAGCCCAGGAAGGCACCAACAGCACGTAGTGAGCTGTCAAGCTGCTGGCATCAGCCTCAGGGGACTTCTGAAGCTGGTAGGTAGGGATGCAAAAAACCAAAAAAAAAGCATTTGGCAAGGTCTGAGGAGGCAAATGGCTATGAACAGCTCTTTAAAAGTCTGACCTCTGATGTTAGGTAACCTGAGAAGGCATCAACGGCAGTGTTACTTTGTGCCTGAGCCTCCTTCAGATGTACACTGACCTCTCTGCTGGCTGGAGTCCTCCTCGTTCAGCAGGAAGGCCATGTGGTAATTGCCCACCGTGTGTGGGTACAGCTGCTCCAGCTCGCACACCGAGGGGTAGTGGGTGACAAACAGCGTCAGGGCCTGCACCTGCAGCACACACAGAACAAGGTTTGGCCCTGATGTGGTCATGTCCTTTCTCCATATCCCTGTGCCCTGAGCTTGGACACGGCACCTTTCTCCAAGGCCACGTGCAGAGCAGCCACCCGCGCTCGCAGAGTGCCACAGGCACTTACATCTCGGATGAAATGCTCAAGGGTAGCATAAGCAATGGCAATGCCATCGTGTGTGCTGGTCCCCCGGCCCAGCTCGTCCAGGATCACCAGCGACCTTGAGGTGGCTTTTCTGATGATCTCAGCGGTGTCTGTCAGCTCCTCCATGAAGGTGCTCCGGCCTTTGTAGATGTTGTCTGCAGCGCCCATTCTGCACCGGAACACAGAACACAAAAACCCATTACAAATGACAACTAATGCTGGAAAAAAAGATAATCATGGGGACGAAACCACTCTGTTACAAATCTCTGGTTGCTGCTGCAGAGGAGAAGAACCTGTCACAATGGAGACAGTCAAGACACTAGCTTCTTCATGCAGAACAACCAAATCTTTATTGCACATAGCTCATTTTATATGCTATCAGAAGGCACCATGTTTGAATCTAATAGGTCAGCAAATCATTGAAACTCTGTTCACTGGTTGGTAACAGCTAGTGTACACATCCATCAAATCTTTTCCTTCTACATTTGTTTCTATTTGTTCTTTATAGATTCTCAAGGGATAAACTTCTTATTTTTACACGTGCAAACTGTTTTCTCACAAGAATAGATTGTTATGCAAATTGGTTCTCATCCTTTTAATTAGACATCTTTTCTCACTGGAATTTCTCAGACCAGCTGTTAGCTTACCTGAAATAGCAAGCCCTGATTTTACAAGGCCCTCCTTTTGTAAGGTTTTACCTATATGTAAAACAAACCCAGGCAGAACATTCACCTTCCAGAACAGTTTCCCAGCACACACTTCTCCCACCTTTACAAACAGGACAAGGCAGGCTGCTTTTCCCTCAAAAGGAACTCTGGGACCTCAGACCAGTCAGCTCATGAGAAGTCCATGAAAGGTAGCTGTGAGGGTGAATTTTACTCCTTTGGTTTAGTTCAACCCTCTATTTATATGGTTTTCCAAAGCTAACAATACCCAAAGGTATCCAATACTGGCACTTACACACAGAGTGGAAGTTTGTATGACCAGGTATTTTGCATCCAAGCAGCAGAGCAGCCACTTCCTTCAGGAAGTGACAAAATAACAATTATTTCCCCTAATTGCAGGGGTATACAAGCTTAACTAGTACACTTAAACAAGATTTCAATATATTTTAAGAGTTCTCATTCTGTTGAAACACAACTCTTAGCAGTCTCCAGGCAGGTGAGCACCACACACTCAAATTTCTCCACATTCCATACAACTCTTCTAGCTCTGATTCAGATCTGTGTAACCCTCAACCCTCAAATCCTACCTTGAACTGTGAATTTGCAGTCTACATCTGAGAAACCCGTTGTCAGTCCACCCTGGTTTCTCTTTTCCTGCAGCTTTCCTTACCTGTGCAAGTATTCTATACTAAAGAAAGAGCATCTCTTTTTTGCATTTCTGCTTTTGAACTATATTTACCACATTACAGCATCCCTTCTGAGACAGGTCATCACAAGCAAGCCATGGAGGAGGGATGTAAAACTGGATTTATTCACTCTTATCAGCCAATATTTAATTACATACAAGCCACACTGATTTAAGGAAAACTGACTCGTGGGTTTAGTATATTTCCAAATCTAACAGCTGGCCACAGCGGTATTTAGAACCAATCAGGACCTTTAAAGAGAAGCCCGATATAGCTTTCCTTTCCTCTGTCTTTTGCTGGATCTCTCTCAATTATAATTGCTTCTGTTACCTCCTGAGGTACCACCAAGATACAAATAATTTTATGAGGATCTTATGACTAAGAGTACTTGATTATAACCAAGCAGCTTGGACCCAGTACCACTATAATTTGTATATATGCTCTGGTCCTTGCCCTGAAAATCTGTCATGGTATCATGCATACCTGCATAGTAAGCAAATCTTCAGTTATAAATTACTGCTTTTGGTTGGAGATGGGCATATGAGAAAACTGAACTTTCATTTAATTGAGTGTGTGCTTAAACACACACACACACACACAAGTTACACTCCCACATATCCCACAAGACAGGTGGCCAAAAGCTAATTCAGCTGTACATTTTTTTTTCTGAATTAAATATATAACTCAGGATAATGAGGTATTGTGAAATTAACATGTTATTAAGCTACTTACTGCTGTAATCCTTTTAAATGCTGGGTTAGGAATGATGAACATCTTAGTGAATTTCCCTATTCTCACAGTACCCCCTCCACCCCTGTGGCCCCTTTCCCAGCCTGGCTCAGGCACCAAGTTCTGCTTGTAAAATCAACAATCCCCTTATTCCACAGATCCACAGAGAACAGGATAACTTAGGCAAATACATTAATCAGAATGACAAATACTTTTTATGTTTGAACAATCTCTGGCTCCTTAATGAACAACTTCATAGTTACTGACCCTACAGTTAGTGGCGTTATTATTTTCTAATTTCTTATTTGGCTTTTCCTTACAGGAACAGCATCTCACAGGCTGGCTGCTGTGTGCCTGTGATGATTACACACAGAGCTTCCATTTTTCTCCGGGATTGCATCATTTCCACAGAGCCCACAAAATATTTTAGCATGCTTTGTATCTAATTTGCATTCACAAAATAATTTTTTGAACTTCCTCACTAAATGCTCAAGACACAAAGAGAAATTAGTATTATCTTTATCTTGTTGTTAAAGACAGCTGGAAAAATCTTTCTTTCCAGCATCTTAAAACATTCAAATCTAACTTGGTCTTAATTACAGATTTTAAAAAAACAGTGTATTTTTAAATGACAGAAAACCTCTTAAATGTCATCCTTTGAAAATGGATAAAATTTTTCTTCTTACTTTGTTCCTTTACACTAGCAGTATTATACTAGTTTTTTGAACACACATGCTGAGCACTGTTATCCCAGATATAAGCAGGAGTAACTGTTTTAGTATAGATGACTGCATTTATAAAACTAACCGTTAATTTGCAGCAAGACATTGCTCCTTAACTTTATGTTTTATTATTCCTGATACAATAAAGTTGTTGAGTCACAAAACATATCGCTTAAACAATCCTTTTTTGGTTTTTTTCACATTTAAAACAGCCATAATAAACCCCACCAAACTTCTCCAGGACTCAGTGGCTTTGAATCCCCATTTTAATGCAGATCTCCTCCTAAATGTTTTTATACTTTAAAACATTAAATTCTTCCTCTCCCATCCTGCCCACAAGGAATGTGCAGACAGGCAGCGTGAGCACTGTCTCTTTGGATCCATCATTCCTCAGCAGATGCAATTTGGCTGGAAAACACTTGTTTTAATGTCTCTTTGACAGCCAACCAAATCTTGCAAAATTAAAAGCTCTTCATCTTATGGTGTTCAACACATTTATCATGCAAACTCAAANAAAAAAAAAAAAAAAGAGAATAGGTTATCTCTTTTCAGTGCTTGGTTCAAGTAGCAAAGATTCCTGTCAAAGGCCTCAGAAAAAAAACAACTGAGAGGCAATGTTCTGTAAATTAATTTTCAGAGGATAAATTAGAACATATAACTGTGGTACTTCTCAAAAGAAGTTATCCCACATGCTCTTACAGTTGGCTTGGTTTTAAGATCACAGTGTGGGCCCCAGGAAGTTCATTCTTTTATTTTACTGTGGATCTCTCACACAGTTTGTGAAAATGAACAAGCAGCCCAGGAGCTCACAGTGGTAACAAAATTCAGCTACATTCCACCATGTAATCCCAGAAAACAAGACTGCAAAGCTATTCCCTAGAGTCTTATTTTCACACAGCTGTCAACAGCCCAGTGCTACTTACTGATTCCTACTCTACAGAATACTTAATGCTGGAAAAAACCCCAAATTTAAACAATGTTTCCCACTGATTTTGGTAATATCCATCTGAGTTTAGAAGCTCACCTAAAATACTTACTGCAAAAATGGAACCTGTTGCGGAAGAATAAACCTAATTCAAGAACAATTAAGATTAAATGAAAATTACTCTTTTCTCCAAGAATAAGGTGTAGAACACTCTCAGCACCAACAAAAATCCCTTTCTATGATTCAAAGATAACACTGAGAACACCATGAATAAAATAAATTCATAATGTAACTTTACAATTCCACTCACTCCCTCACACAAACCCCTTTGAAATGTCATTTCAAAGATCACTGCGTTTGCACAGAAGTAATTTAAATTAACCAGTTTACAAAGAGGGAGGATTAGATGTGGTGCTGCCTTGCAGTTCACCCCTTTCCTGGCAAGGGCCAGATCTCCACAGCCCGTCTGTGCTCAGCAGAGCAGTGTGGTCAGCCAGGGTAGTGGGGACATGCAGCCCACCAGGGATGGGCAGGACAATGGAGATGTATTAAGTAATTCCTCAGGAGATTGGATGTGCAAATTTGTAATAGCTCACTGGCAAGAAAATAATGCTTCACACTCCCCCACAACCTACTGGTACATCGTCCTCTTCATTTCCATCGAGATCTCACTGATGCAAACCAAAAACTGACAGTAAGAAAAATAATTTACAGAAGCTGTAATTATAGATTCAGGGGAAAAAAAAAGAAGTGTGACAGAAAGCATGGCTATCAGAATAGGTATTATTTTTGCATTATTCATGGGTGACTTCTAAGAAGCGTGCCAAGTTACATGGATGATGACAGGGAATCAAAAGATGCTTATGTCATAAACCTGTTTTCAGTCTACATGCATACGTGCTCAACCATTTCTACAACTGCTTATCTGCAAATTTAAATTAAGAAATACGAATGGTACATTACCTAATTTAGGAGAAGAGCTCTTGAGAAGCCTGACAGAATGCATTCAACACAAACCACATTTTTGTTTTGTACATTATGGTAGATATGTGATACTCTCAGTCACTGAGAGATTAATGAAGATATTAAATGATTCTGAGGGATACAAACTTTGCATTATCCTAAAAAGAAAAGCGAGTCCATAGTGATTTCAATACTCAGTTTCATAGTGGTTCTTACATCTGTTTTCCCTCTTCTCAGTATCACTAGGTAACTGAAGCCGCCAGAACAAATAATCACTGAAACCCTCCTTTCCTTCTACGGCTGGCCCACAGGGGAATGCTGCACATACCAGCACCCTGGTGTTTTAGAAGAAACATTTCTGACAGGATTAACTTTCATGATGTGAAGTGCATTGATTTTGTTGTTGTTGTTGTTGTTTGTTGTTGTTGAAGCCAGAGGAAAGAAAAACACCCACAGACTCGATCTTTTCAAAAGTTTCAGCTGGACTGACAGCAAAGGTAGTCCTGAGCTGCAATGACAGAATCCCTGTGAGTCAATGTAGGCCCCAAGTGACAAGAAGTTACCAGCACCCCTCATTCCTAGACTTTTATAGACTAACAGAAACTCAGTTATTACAAAAGTTTATGTTCCATTACCTAGGGAAGAACACCCAATAAATTTGCTTCTGAAATTCAGCGATACTCTCAGTATTTGAATTCCTTAGAAATACTTGTTATATTGCCTAGGGCAAATATATTACTCATTCTTAAACTATCAGTGTAAATGTTACTGATGGTCAAGATAAAGACCTGCTTATGAGTGCCAATATTTTATTGAAGGATAAATTATAAGAGCATATACTCAAATTAGGGTGTTTCTTGGCAGTCATCAATATTAGCTTCAAGAAGGTGAAAAAACAGAGACAAATCAAACCCCTCAAATATGCACAGGTTTGTACTGCTGTGGGACACAGCAGGGCCGGGGAGGGAACTCAAGGTAATTAAGTTAATGTGCATTTGTATCTGAAGGATTGAGGCCAGGGGGGATTAAAGAGCAGGAACTATAGCAACAGAGTAGGGACAATGTCTGAAGCACTCAGAACAAGTGAACTTTTCCCCTTTAGACCTGTGGACACCAAGGACAATCCAATTCTAACTGTGACTGGGTCAAGTCACAGGGTGCAAGAGTTTCAGAAAGGTAAATACAACCAGTCAACCTCACTGTAAAACAGCTGGTCAGCTTTGCAGGCAGATTCCCTCCTCCCGTGGCCCCATGCAGCATCCTGGGGAAAACCCCTCCACTCTGTGAGGGGCACCAGAAGGTGCTCTGTGTCTCCCTGAGTGTCAACACCTGCCCTGCGCTGACTGAGGGTGGATTTCCAGGGCCCACTTCAGCCCCAGCACACACAAGGGTTGTCTGTATTCAGATTTTACCCAATGCCACGTATGCACCCCAAAGGCTGTCTGGTTGGATATGGCATTACTCCATGTATAAAAGATGCAAATCTCACACTGCAGATGCATGCTTCTGTGAAATGAACAGAGACATGAAACCAAATTAGCTACAGATACATGCACAGCCTGGCTTATTTTGTTCCTACAGAGCCACAGAACACTGTCAGAAGCAGTTACAGTTCAAACGTACTGTGATATGTCCAAGACACAACTTTTCTAGAAAAAATAGAACAAAATAATTCTTCAATTTAACAACACTAACTACAACTTTTGCTTATTCTTTTTTGTTTTCAGTCCAAACTAAAGCTATCTCCGTGTGATAAAAAATGGTGCAACTTAATACAGCACCCTGCTCTTCCCTGAAAGGTGGGAACAATTTACCCCAGAGGTGCAATTACATGATTGATTGTGAGCATAAACGAAAGGCTTAAGTAATTCTTGTTATTCTGGCGGTAAACAAAAATACAATTAAGGAGGAACAAAATGAAACAAATTACTGTGCCATAAAGAAGTAACATTCTGAAAATTACTTTGGGGTTATTGACAGCTAAAAGTTCTGTTTGTCTGACTCATTGTGCTTTCAATACAAACAATACTTTTTTGGCATGTCAGTATATAAAATTCTCATGTGGACTTGCCATTCACTTGGGACTGCTTTGTGAGAATAGCTCCCTACTTTCTGCACAATAAATAAATCAATGTGCATGGCGGAACGACTAGGCATTGCCACATACATACAAAATAAATAAAGCTCTGAAAAACTACCTTTGATTTTTTAATTTTCTAACCATGATCTTTCAGAGTATAACTGCTCAGGCAAACTGAGAGACTTTGTTCTATTTGCTCTATTTTTTTGGGTTTTTTTTTTTGTTTTTTTTAACAAAGGAAGATCTGAATGATTTAAACATTTATTTTCCAGTTCAAAGAACCTAAAAAAAAAAAAATACAGCTCCAAAGTTCTGGTCAAAACCATGTTATGTACAAGCAAGTTGTTCAGCTGAGATAAACTCCTCCACAGTTTTGACTCAGCAATCAATCTCCTGGTGATTTCTGTACACACCTGCAGAACCTGCCAAACACTGCTGTCACCTCCCCACTGGTTTCACAGCCTAGATTTTTATGATTCTGAAGAAGCTGACTAGATGAATGTCTTCACTTGTCTGAGGTGTTGTGATTTTAACTGGTATTTCTACGAAAAATTATCTTCATCGTCTTACCCTGTGAGCTTCAAAGAAATCATTAAAGTTTAATAAAGAAATAAATGGAAGCAAGGAATTTTTTTAAACACAGACTCTGGTCTTTAGAATTAAAACCCAAAAAAATCCCAAGTGATATAAAAATGAGAGGCAATACTTGCCTATTCTTATGCAAATAAGACCATTTCTAATAATGGAGCTTGTTACTTATTTATTATTTTAAATACAACTACTTCCCTCCGTCTATGCTTCTCCTGTGCAGCTCCCTTCTGATAAACCAGTAAAACTGGCTGAATTAAATTAAGCGTAACATTGTTTGCCTAGTTACAAAAGTTGAGAATTCATTTTGCCATGAGAGGTTACATCAATGGAATAGTCACATCAATTAATACTTAGGAATATTATTTTGCTTTTGTTCTCACATGATTTACCTCAATGTATTGCAAAAAGCACTTGGAAAACATCTTCCACTCAGTTTCCAGTGTGACAGAAACATTCTTTTCCCTGCTTCACATACCCACTCCATTCTGTGCTTTCTCATCTTCTCAGGAGTTCTGACAAAATAGCAGGCCTTGGAACATTTTAACCTGAAAGTAAATCTAAAAGCAATCTAAAGTAAATCATGCCATTTTAAGTATCTTTCAAACTTGAATGACGGTGGCATTTCAATGAAGGAAAGAAAAAATAAAATACAGGCATCCCAAGTCAATTGCCCAAATGCTTGCAGGTATTCATACAATATTTGCTTTCCATAATGATTTTAAACCTTACTGAAATTTGTGATAATGCCATAGATATGTACATTTTATCCAATTAATATAAAATGTTTGTCTACTTGTTTCTTTCAGCTCCATACACTTGTGAAAGAGTAATATGACTTTGTCAAGTTGTCAGAATTAAATAGCTGTAAATGCATTCAGGAAGGTAACACTCACAATACATCTATTATAAGGCTTGACCTTTTTAGAGTAATTCCACCATTTATAGATCAGAAAAACAGGCATTTTAATAAACCATACAGAAGAAAGTGCTATGGCTTGTTTGATATATGGTCTCCACAGGAGTCTGGAGTAATGAGGACTGTGTTTTCTTGGGGTTTTTTAGTTTGCTTTGAAGAAATCCTCCATCTCTAAACTGTCCTCTAAGCCTTAACATCGATTCTTTCCAGATATGGGGAAGAGGCTGAGGGCTCCATGCATCCTGCACAAGCCTACAGGGACAAAGCCACAAACATTCCGTTATTTTCTGCCCCGTAAATCTCTTTTAGGTGACAACAGTCAAGGCACAGGAAAAAAAAGTGAGAGGATCCACAATGCCTGTAGGCAAATCATACCAGAAACGTCACTTTGGGACACACAAATGGCGCTTCTTCTTCCATCTTTGTGGATCCAAATGCATGTGACTGATGTGGCTCTCTACTCAGAGGATGATGGAGATGAGCAGTGCCAGGCACACCAGTCAAGCAGGCATTCAAGAACTGATTTATTTTTTAATGCCATTATGCTGTCTCCCACGTGAGCGTGCAGCACTCACAAACCTCAGTGGAATGGGCCACACCTGGTCTGAGTGGATTTCAGATCAGCTGAAGATCCCACCTCAGCGGTGGCACAGGAAGGGATGTACAGCCCCCAGCTGGCAGAACAGCACCAAGTTCCCACTTAGAGGGACTCTGAGGAAATGTCTTGGCTGCTCCAGCAGCTCCCTACAGATAAAAAGAGACTGAATCTTATCAGAGGCACCATGTTAAGCCAGTATATGTACAAGTAATACCATTTTCCTTTAACCTGGAATACATAGTATATTAAAATATGCATGGTTACTCTGTCCAAACACTGGGGAGGCAGAAGCAGAGAGCTTTCCTCACATCAGTTCTGTTTCTTGGAAAAGATGGGCACTTCTGGGGTGCCTCCAAGGCAGAGTGTCACAAAAAACCAGGCTCAGTTGGGGTGAAATATCCAGGCTGGGGTGAAATATCCAGGCGGGACTCACAGAATACCCTAAGCAGGAAGGGACCCACAGGATCATTAGTCCAGCCCCTGGCCCTGCACAGACAACCCCAACAATCCCCCTGTGCATCTCTGGGAGCAGTGTCCAAATGCTCCTGGAGCTCTGGCACTTCAGGGCCGTGCCCATTCCCTGGGGAGCCTGGGGAGCCTGATACTCCTGTGGCAAACTGAGTCATGCACACACCCGGGTGTCCTCTCAAGGGTGGACACAGCCTGTGTGGACATGCTTTCCTAGACCCTGGAAAGGGGTGTGTTCACCACCTGAGCTGTGTCATCTCGGGCCAAGCTGGGAGATGACACTCCCACAGAACTCAAATGCAATTTTCAACAGGATCTTCACTTAGCAAGGCTCTCAGTTGTTCTGTTTTTGCTTGACATGATCAAAATCCCCTCCCTTTACCGACTATATCAACCAACTCAGAAAAGCCACTCCAAGGTAAGTCTGGGATTGGACCTTGGTAGCTGGAATTTATGTGAACCAACTAAGGCCAGTGGAGAGGGGAATGAAACTCCTCGATTATTTCAGTGCTCAGCTGTCCAAATATTTTTGTGCTCTGGTTTTAATCGAATAAACAGATTTTACACGTGTTCAACATCATTATACAAGAACAACAGATTATAAAATACCAAAATAGTGATGTAACTTCAGAGCTGGGACAGACAGATCCAGGATTACATCGTGGCCGTGTCTATCTGAGGGACTCTGTATACAGACATGTAATACAAGCTAGAATTAAAAAACATTCTTCCCTAGCCAAGGTGAGCAATCACCATCTGTTTTCACAACATTTTCATATATAGTAGAATCTGAAACAAGTGAGTACCTCCTAATGGCAGACTCAGCAATGAGGAGTGCCTTCCATGTTAAAAATACATTTACATCATCTGTTACAAGGAGAAAACGCAGAAGAAAGTTCTTTACACCTAAATACAGATCATGTGATGTGAAGGGATGATCTCAAGACAATTGTGTCCAAATGCAGATGACTGCATGCCTTACATGAAGTGGAAATGCTGACCTGCAGCTTCCCCAGGCAGCCACCACCTGCTCACCTGCACTACCACCCTCCTCCAACCCTGCCTTCTCAAAATACAGACAATTTCAGCTGAAATATTTGATACCATGAGGAATAAAGTCATGCTGAGAGGCTGTAAACAGCAAGATAACCCTTTAAAGAGAGTCCAAGTGCATGAGAGGATAATCTACATGCATCTTAGTGATGCCTCTATTTATTCTGTAACCTTTCAGCATGAGGCAGATCTCCTGCAAGAGGCAGTTCTCAAAGGCATTAGAAGCACAGGGCACTCCATTAGTTCAGACAACTGAAGGTGCACCTTTAACAGCATTTCCAGTTTGGCTGGGATGAAACCTCATTGGAAAATGTGGGTCACTGTAGTGACTGTGCTAGCTCTCTGAAATAAGTGAAAATAGCTCTTATTTCAACACAGGAAGAGAAACCCAGGCAGGTAAGTGCTCTAGGAAGGAAATTACTCTGTCCCCGTACCAATCATCTGGCAGGGGTTGCTGTCCTTCACAGGATTCTTTCTCATGGCAGCTTGTGATGTCCAAAAATTGATTCTCAAAGTCTTGAAGGCACTTGGTCATTTGAACTGTTAATTAACTTGTTTATTTGAAGATGTTTTGCCTTCAAAGTGCACTAGCATTCTCCTCTCCCTCCCAATTTTGAACATGGACTCTCATGAACAGCTACTGCTGGCCCACAGGAAGTAGGATAAAGCCTATTAGCAATGGGAAATTCTGCCAATAATTGATTAGAAGAGGGACCTCTGTAGAGGTTAGCTTTCTTCAACAGCTGAATACCACCCCTCCTGAGGCATGATTAGGCCAGCAGAATTCTTGTCATTAATTCCTCCATACATGGATGTCCACCCTTGCTTTGTCTCCCTACTCAAATACACATAGAAACAGCACATTAATTTCAATGTCTGAATGACTGTATTAGAACTAACGAAAACTGAAGGTCAATTTTAAAGTAGAAAATGAGCCCATTTACTGCAAGGAGAAACGTGGATGGGAATTTTCAAACATCAGAGAATTAAATATCCAAATCTCATTAAGAGTCTATATAGATGGGATGTCAACCTCTTCAAAACCCTTCTAAATCTTTAAAAAATAATGCCACAGGTTAAGTTAAAGTTCTTTAAGAAAAGATTGCAAGAAAACATTATCCCTTATTGGAGAAGGGAAAAAGAAGAAAATACTACCCAGCAAACAGCCTCAAAATCCTGTTTCCTCCCCCTAGTCTGGGTTAGGCTCAGCAGTGTCCCCTGTCTTATCTACCCAGCAATGAAGAAAGATCATTCCTGTCTTGACTCTACCTGTAAGCAAATACTCTTTCATCTTTAAAAACGTTTAATATAATCCTGTATTTAAAGTCAATTTGGATATGCTATCCTATATAAGCATGATATATCACAAGGAATAACCACAGTAGCAACCTTTCAATTTCCATGGAAACCCTACTTGGAAAACAAGACACAAATCCTGGGGATACAAATCCCTTAAACCTATATAAATTCACACTTGGAAGATGCTGTATACAAACTACAAAAGGGTCTGCAGGATAAAGCACCAAAACTGAAAAAGGTTTATCATGCAAAACACTTGGTAATCCTGGTGCACAGAACGTCTCACAGAGCCAGCCTGTACAGCATCACTGGCTGATACCTCCCTGCATCCTTTACTACATCCTTCCCTGCATCCCTGAGCATCCCTCCCTGCATTCCTCCCTGAATCCTTTGCTGCATCCCTGAGCATCCCTCACTCTCCCTCCCTGCAGGGGTGCCACACTAACAGAATCCTCCAAAACATCACCACAGCTGTGATGGAAGTGCCTTGGAGACCGATACCTTCACATGTTAAGATTTTAAAGTATTAAAAATATACTGAGGTTACCAACAAAAAAAATGGAAATTCACACTTTTTTCAGCAAGACTTTGTGGACTGGGGTGGCAATGCAGAAAGGAGGTCTACATAACTATTATTAAAAAATTAAAATTATTTTTTTAAAAATCTAAACAAAATCAACCTGCAAAACAAAGCATAGAAGATGAAAACAACAACAAAAAAAGCATTAAAACCCAAGCAAAACATTGCATGTGGCAGCTGATTTATTGATTCTTTCCTTACGCCAGCATTAAAAACTATTTCAAGGGAGCTTTCTATGAATGAGAAACTCCATAACTGAATGCAATACCTATAAACCTGCCTGACAGACTTACGTGGTTTAAGACTTTTCCCAGAACCCTGAAGAAAATCAAAAAAAACCCCAAACCAACCAAAAGAGAGGTGCCTCCTTCTTGGACGGTGTCTGTATAACCTGAGCAGAATCTGTTAACCTGTTCCTTTTCTCCCTTTTTTTTCCTTTTAGCTGATGCATGACTACTTCTATTTTAATAATGTACTATCAATTTCTTCCTGATCAATATTGAGTCAATTAGTTTACTCTTAATTGCTAGCACAATTACAAGAATTTCAGTAATTCTTCCACGTAGTCATCTGGTGTTTGATACATATCACATTAAATGAGGAATGGCACATCCAACTGAGCTTCCAAAACTAATATAGACAAAGAGAAGAAAAAAAAAATTAATCCCCTGTGTTAAAATGTGACTGGGCTACAAGTTACATGGTCTGAAACCTCACAGAGTAAAAAACACACTCTGTGTCTCCTTGGCTGTAAGTCTGAAAGCAGAAGTTTTACCTTTGACCACACTACTTTATCAGAAAAGTTATGAAATGTACTTGGGTTTTACTCTAATACAGAGAAAAGTGAAGGGGATTCAGGGAAATACAGTGGGGAAGAGGTGGAACACAGATAAAAAATCGATTTATTCTCTTTCAAGAAGGCACAAAACAAAATGTCTCTCCCAATGACTGTATCATATTTTTTAGTATTTTCAGCAGAAATCATCCTTTTCCAATGACAGTCTAGGAAAAGCAGAGGAAAGCAGATACTCAGCTTGAGAGTAACTGATTTATGCGTGTATGATTAGAATTTAAGGAAGTGTGAACCCAAGTGAAGTACTCCAAGTTCAGCTACAAAACACAGCGGAAGACAAAAATAATCTTCAAATGTTTAGTGATGCTGTATGCTCCTCCTGTAACGCAAACCAGTTCCTGTGTACCCCACAAGAAATGCTCACCCCATCAACCAGTCTACTACTTCCAACACAGAGTGGGGAAAAAAGTGAAGCATTTTGAATTCTCTTCTCCAGTTACTTCTGAGAAGAGAATACAAATTGTTTGCTAATGTGCTTAGCACTGACCTGCATCAAGGTGTAATTTTCATGTTTTTGTTGTGACATAGTGAAATGTAAGAACATAAAATTTTTACAGGATGAAGCCATTGCAGGTGAGCAGTATCTCAGGTTCATGATTAAAAGTTACCTCTGGAATGCAAACTGGCATCACAGAACAGGAATTTCCAGAAATTCTAGCTTAGGTACCTGATTGCTGTGAAACTTATAACCGCTAATGATAATCCATCTCAAATACCACCAGTAACACAAAACTTTGACTAATTAAAGTAATTATTAAGGAAAAAGAGGGGGAAACAGGGCAATAAACACTAGTAATATTAGATTATAATATGAAGAGTTTTGACTCTGCTGATAATTTTTTACAAATTACTCAGTAATGTCTCAAGAATGAGATAAATAAACTGTGAAATAAACTGTCATTATTCTTTCTTAAAAGAACATCAAATCTGTTTAGGAGCAAGTGTGTTTAGGACTGATAGCACAGGAAGGAGATTAAGCATAGAATACATGCAGCCCAAAATTTTCAGTCTGTAAGACTGTGAGTATACACAACACAGCTTCACAACAGAAATTGTGACATGATTTTCAGAGGCGACAACATTCATTTTAGGAGAAACATTTTGCCAACACCCAGCAGCATAAATCTAGATGAGATATCCATTCAGGCAGGTAAGCTAAATACCTGGATGTTAATCAAGACAGACACATTAAAATTCTTACCCTTTGAAGATTCAAAGATTACTAAACAAGTACCATAGTTTACCAAAAAACTGGAATCAAAACCTAGCAATGAACCTAACATGCCTTTAAAATAAAAAAAAGGAAACGTCAGGTATAAGTTCTCAGGTTCTAAATGAAAACTTAAATTATACTTTGATACACACAACTCCCACCACAATAGCATTTCCAGTTTTGAGAGATTACCTGGTAAAAATTCCATCCACAATACCAATTGTGGCCTCTTCTGCAGGAACAAAAGACCCAATCTGTGCCATAACTGTGATCAGTGCCACTTGCTTGATGTAGGAGCTCTTCCCTCCCATGTTGGGCCCAGTTATTATCATGACCCGTTCACCATCTCCCTGGAAACACAAAACAGTGGTGAAACACATTGCCCTGCACATGGTGCTTCTACCAAACCATCTGGTATGCATGGGTGCTTAGAAGAATACAGATAGGTCTGCAGGGTTAAACATTATATTTCTAGGTGAACAGCTTTCCTCCATTCTTGGAGTTCATCACATTTACCTGTCCAGATATTATCAAGACCCAGATGCACCAAAATCAACTTTGATTACTCTTGAGCAAAATGGACACAGTGAGGGGAGAACTGCCCTGTTCTCCATCAAGGAGCCAAGAAAGAATCAAGGAACTTGGTCACCAGTACAGGAAGCAGTGAGGGGTGCTGAGGGATGCAGGGCTGGATGCAGGCAGGCCAGAGGAGGCTCCAGGATGAGCAGAGGGATGGAGCAGCTCTGCTGGCAGGAAAGGCTGGCACAGCTGGCATTGTTCAGCCTGCACAGGAGAAGCTTTGGCCTGACCTCACTGTGGCCCTGCAGTGCCTCAAGGAGCTGCAGGAAAGATGGAGAGAGACAATTGACAAGGGCTGGAGGGACAGGACACAGGGAATGGCTTCCCACTGCCAGAGGGCAGGGCTGGATGGGATCTTGGGAAGGAATTGTTCCCTGGGAGGGTGGGGAGGTCCTGGCACAGGGTGCCCAGAGGAGCGGTGGCTGCCACTGGATCCCTGGCAGTGTCCAAAGCCAGGCTGGAGCAGTGGAAGGTGTCCCTGCCCATGGCAGGGGATGGAATGAGATGAGCTTTAAGGTTCCTCCCAACCCAAACCATTCTGGGATTCTGTGCAATTTCTCTGGAGAAAGGGAAAAAATCGTGAGCTTCTGGCACAGCCAGCACTGCCCAAATTTGGTTGTGATCTGGATTCCTCTCCAGTCTGAGTTCTCACTGTCAAATGGGAAGATCTGGTAGGCAAAGACCTGACCTCAATTTTACATTCATAAGTGCCTGGCTGGGTATGACATAAGGACATTCAGAGTGGCTACAAGGCATCAAGACAATCCTGAGTCTGGCAATACTTGACTGTAACACAGACGCTGTAAGCAGACCATGCCCAATCTCCATCAGTGTCTCTAATCATTAAAACCAGACCTAAGAAAATGGAATCAGATGCAAGGACTCATCTCAGCTGCAAGACTCACCACAGTACTACTATGTGTCTACAGCTCCAGAATAAAATTGTCTTCCTCTAGTGCAAGACAATTGCTGATACAAAATTAAAACTTGTCAATGAACCTATAAAGCTTTCTCACAGCCTGAGTCGAGACTAAGAGCTTAAGTTATGCAAGGACATCACACAGCTAGACTTTTCCACAGGGTGCATCTGATGAAATGCACCAAGCGATGATTTAAACAGAAGCCAGCACTCTCCACTGCCCCGTGGGAGGGGCAAGGGAGACAGGACCAGCTGTGAATAATGGACATTAGTCAAACTACATAGGGAACTTGGCACTGATCAGGCACTGTGGTAACAGCAACCAACAAATCTCCATGCAGCAGATCTCAAAGTCTTCACAGACTTGGGTTTCAGACTCAGCTTTCATTCTGTTTATAGGGACATACACAAAATGCAGACAGGACTGTCGCTTATGTTATAAATCAGGTATTAGAGAAGATACAGGACATCAGTATATATTATATGTAAGAAGCTGACCAGCTTTTGCGAAAAAAAAACCCTCATCCATACAGAAGTCAAGTCACAATACAGTCAAAATGTAGAAAATGCCATTATTGGGAATAAAGAATTGGATGTAATAAAGTGCACATGACTATATGAGAACAAAATTCATAACATTCTAGTCTCCAAAGTGTAATTCAGCACTGCTACTAAAACTTTGTCAGGGCTCAACACAACAGAATTTACAAACACTCAAAACTGAATGAGTTCAGAAGTTCATCTGTTAGGATCCACAAATTTTGTGCATGTGTCTGGTGTCCTTCCAGGCTCCCTTCAGCCATGCTGTGTGACTGATGGCTGCTCTGCCAGGGTTCTGGGTTTCAGAAAGAACATCTGCTGTAATATCAGACCAGAGAACCCTCTGTCCTTACAGCTTATGCAGCCACAAGCCAACATCTTATTGGAATTCACGGCTGAAGCTAAAAGTTCAAAACAACCCACAAATGTTTGAGGAGGAAAGGGGGAACAGAAAAATAAGTTGTCTGTTTCAGGGGATTAAAAAACAAAGCTTTTCCTCAAGTTAGATATTTGACAACATTTCAGCTGAAAACATGACAGGAGATGTATTTTCCTGCTGATTCAAACACATCATTTGAAAACTGGAGATGTTTTAATAAACTGGTTCCCACCCACCTCTCTCAAGAAAAAGAGAACACAAAGAACTGTAGAAGCAAAAGTGATTCTGCCATGATAACTTGGTTTTGTAATATTCAGTATTTAGAAAGCCAGCATAAGAACGGGACTAAAGAAGGAAAAGTGCATGATGATTCCTGAGTGACATGCTGAATTTTTTTGGAAGTGCCATCTGTCGCTTGTTTGGAGTTGACAAATAATTTTGAAAACATTCTCTGATGTATAACAGAATATCTGTATCATTGTTCAGTATAGAACAGCACTTAAAAATGTTCCCCAAGAAATACATACAAATTTAATGCTATTTTTACAGCAGTGTCCCACTCTGGCAGCTGTTTCATACCTTTCCTACATTTACTGTGAGTGTATCTTTTATATTCATTATGAACAGATATTTAATATTTATAAAAATATATGGAGAGATAAATATTTAACAAAAAACTTCAAAGAGGCATGTAATTTAAAAGACAGATTTTAGTTTATCAGGAAAAAAGGCTGTATGACACTAATGTTTCCATAAAGAAAGGAAACTGTATAAAAGAGAAACACAATTGGAATAATAATTGGAATTAAGCTGAAAAACTGAACCTGTAATATGTACTTTTCATATTTAAAAATTTTAAAAATTAGAGTTTTGACAAAAGGTAGACTCCCTATGATGACACTGTTAAAAAAACTGTAAGCATTCATTTGTTTTTTGAAAATAATCATTTGATTGAAACACATATTTTCCTAATTTTGGGATTACCTTTCTTTTCTTTATGCCTTGAGACTGAACAAGGTTGTAAAAAGAGCATCTGGCAGCAAGGAATCAGCAGAGGGACAGAACAGATGTGGTGACATCTAGCAACACCTCTCTGAAATGCAGCCCAGCAGGCTGTATGATTTAAATCACCTATTTCCACTTCCTGGCCAAGAAACACACGCCAGTCTCCTTGCCCTGAATGATTTTGAAGCTCAGTCAGTTTCTGGGTACTTACAGAAAGGCTGGTGGTGTTTGGAACATACTGATCCTGTTCTCCCAGCAGAACATCGATCACAGGGTGCCTCCCATTTTTTATGATTATTTCATGCCGCTTGTCTTGCACAGTTGGTCTGCAAAAAAGAAAAGGTATTAATCTCAGTGTTCTTTGTAACTGATTATGTAAAAGTACTGCAACTGAAGCCTGCAGGACGGTCACCTATGATGCAAGTTTTCATGGAAAAAATACAAATTATAAGAATTAATTACTGCCATCAAGTATTTCTACAGAAATACTTTCTAAAGAACACTTTCTCTGAAAAAGATACGTGAAATAAAGCCACAGAATTTTAAGACTGGAAATTAACTAACACTTCGGGTGGACTTCAAAGGGAAGATGTGGAGAGTGAGATTTTTTCTTGGGTTGAAGAATGCAATTTAAAAGGAAAATGGAAATCAAATAAATGGCATCTCACAAACTCAAAGCATTGGGGAAAGCAAACTGGTAATAGTGGGGGGATTTAGCACAAAGATAATTCCAAAGGCTGCACAGCTGTGATGAAACCAATATAGGGACAGTGTCAGGCCTTGTACCACTTCTTCAATGGCATTCCTTAAACTTAAATTCACTTGAAGTATGCGGAAGGTACACTCAAACGCCACATGGTGATCTCTGGACTGCCCACACCATCACCTTTACAGCTCCTGAGAGCCCTGACGAATTGCCTGTGCAAAGGAAGAGTCTCCCAGCACACTGCAAGAGGAGCTCCCCTCTCTCCAACCCCTCTGCCCCAGCCTGACTCATTTACCTGTCTCAGCAGGGCCATAGGAAACAATCCTCACAAACCAAAAAACATTCCTCCAAAATAATACTAAAATCCAGTTTTTCCTTTGGCAGCCCTCCAAAATTAATTATTGACACCTTCCCTGCAGCTGAGATTTCACTGAGAAGTCTCATTCCTGCTGGTTTACAAGCTCTAAGCCACTCTAAAATTCAGTGAATTATTTACATTCTGCACAGTGAATTAATCAGATTTCAGTTTGTTTTCTCATTTGAGTATAACAAAATAAGTGAGCAATTATTTTCAAAGAGATTTTGATAGAGAGACACACAAGATCACAAGAGCCTAGAAGTGATCAATATTATGTTTAATGATGTATCAAAGCAGAAGTATTTGCAAGTGGATTTCTCTTCCTCTCCCTATTTGTGTGTGGGTCTTGGGCAGAGGCAGCAGCTCAGCTCAGCAGCTCTTACACGTGAGCCCAGCTGAGCCATCACCAGTGCTCTGCAAGCTGGAGCTAATACTTACCTATTAATTACCTGAGATACATCCTTGAAACATACCTCAGATACCATATATTCTTAGGTATCAGAAAGATATCATAAGCTCAGACCTTGCTGAGAATAAAAAGTAATGGAAAATAAAAAGACAGAAAAAAAGTCTGTGCGAAGTCCAACGTTTATTTACATGTAAGTAAGATTTCATCTACTAGACTCGGTTCAAACAACAAACATTAAGATGTCAAATTTGAACAGCAATGCGTACAGATTTGAATTAAGTCCAGAAGCATTGCTCTGCAAAATCAGATTAAGCTGAAACTACTGTAAACAATTTTAATAGTGTTTTTATCATGGCACACATATTAAAACATAATTTATTTTAAATACGCTTATAATTCCATATAAAATCCTACCTAAAAATTAAAAATTAAACATTAATTACCTGCAGTAGTCTCCTTGTTTGGCCACCTGGGCCAATGAAAACAGGCAGTCCACAGTTGCTAGGTGACAAATGGCTTTAGACACAGGGTGATAATGTTCACTGAAATGGCTGCATCAAAACAGGGAAAAAGTTATACGGAAACAGGGAAAGAAATAAGTCTGGACAAATACAAAAGGATTGTCAAAATGCACCCTGTGCAAGCTCCTCTTGAGGAGGAGGAGGACTACTGAGTTCTTTAAATCAGTCTGAATCCAAATCTCCCAGCACTGTCTGAGATACCACCTGAGGACCTTCAAGGTGGACTTCACCTCCATTTTTAACAGTTAATTATTTTTAAAGCACATAAAACCGTCAATATCAATATCAATTCATTAGATAGCTCATAAAGGGTCAGCAGTTGATTCCTGCTGCCCACATGAGGTGTACAAAAATGCTACAATTTATCAGACTTCATATAAAATACCAGCAACTGAATCCCAACTGCTGATTCAACCTCAACCGAAAGTTACAGTCAAAAAAGAACCAGACTAAGAGAGTCTGAACACAGGAGTTCTCTAAAATTTCAATGAATTATGGTATCTTCAACAGAAAATTCAAAAATTCATTCTCAATTTATAGTGCTGCTTCCCCAGTACAAAAACGACGTTATCAGAACAGAGTTTTCAGTGAAGTTCATTCTCCTAGTCTGGAATTTCTTTTTTCCTCTCTCCTAGTCTCAAAACTACAACAGGGAATATAAAACTAACAGGGGAGCAAAATGTAATAAAGACATAAATGAATGGAGGAGCAGGAAAGAAGAGAACGTTCCTACAGACAGGTCTTTCCTTTTTGTCTGCTGCTCTCCTGTAACACTACTGAGAACAGACAGGTGAACATGGAGAGAACTGTTTTGCAGTACTGCAAAGGAAACACCACCAGAGAAGTATGAATTGGAATGTTTTCCAGCTTCTATTCAATTTTCAGAATTTCTGGGTTCCTAACGGGAATGAAATCCAGCAAGACTGCTTGACCAGGGCACTTGTTAAGTTCTTGCAAACTATCACTGCATGACAAGAGGAACTATTTCAGTAGTTTTGCAATTCATGCAAGTAAAAAAAAAATAAATTATCAGGCAGTTAAAAAATCAAAGGCATTCAGAAGTTTGGGAAATATTTTTTAAACTCCCATTTTAAAGATCCTTTGGTTAAACAGGCAAATAACCCCACTGAAAACTCTGATCTCAGACAAACACACATCCCTTGATGTGAGGGCTAATAAAACTCCCACTACTTTGTAATAAACACTCATAATCAGGGTAGCATACAAAATATAAAAAAAAACAGAACTACTACATAATATTAATAAGTAATATAATAAAAACAATTAAACCAACTAGATTAAGTTTCACTTAGAGTCAGCTGTACTTTCATATTGTTAATGCTGTGAGATTATTTTTCAAATTTTGGGAAAGACCTGGTATACTTAACAGTGTATTTTAATCAGAATTTTAAAGCATAGAGATCACTGCTGATCTCAGTACATGGCTCAGAGATCTTGCCCTCATATGCTTTAAAACAAAGAACAGCATTTTAACTGATTACCAGTGGAGCTGGTGTGGACAAGGTAATTATTAATGTCTTTATTTATAAAGTAAGTGTTTTTCTGTTCCTGTTCTTAAATGAGAGCAGAGGTGGAAGCCAGCTCTGTCTGGTGCACTCACTCCAAGAAGCTCAGCCACTCAGCGCTGCAGTCAAGGACGAGCTGCTCCCGGAGCCGCTGCAGGACTCGGTAATTTTCTATAATGAACGGCGAGTGGAAGCGGCTGACGGCTTTCGTGCTGCAGCGGGGAGAGAGGGCTCATTGGAAATCAAGGTTACCAAGCAATCAGCTGCACCATCCACATGCAAAATTGGACTCATTTTCTTAATCTCTGTGAGCCTCGAAAATGGGTGTTTTCAAAAAGGGTTCTTGCATTGTGATACCAAACCCCATTGATTCTGGTGACCTCTGCTGTGGATGAAGTGGTGGCTCATGACACCACTGCCCACTCAGAAGGCTCTGAAATGCTGTGCACAGCGTGGCATTATCACCCAAGTTTACATTATTTCACAAAACTGCTCAGCAATAGCTGCTCAAGTGCGTGACTGGTTGATATACAATGAACTAGACAAAAACAAATTCACTGTAAAGAGGAAAACTACATGATAAGCCTGAAATAAATGTAGTTAATACATATTGTCTTGCTAGTTTTCACTTGAGATACTTGCTATTTATTTATGTATTTTCATTAAGGACTCAATTTGGCATATCCAGGCATTCTTTTACAGAATCCAGATTAGCTGTAATTTGTTCACCATGTTAATTCTGTCTGATCCGTGCATTTCTGAATATTAAAAGAAGTTTAATTAAGAAAGAATTGAGTGTTAATTCTTGCATAAGTGAATAGAGCATCACAACAGAGTTCAACTTGGTGAGAGATGACTGTGCTCACCCACTACACACTGAGGCTTGCAGAGAATTCAGCATTTGCATGGACATTGTAACTTTCAGGCATTCAAACCATTTAAATCATAAACCAAATGACTGAAAAGAAAAAAAGCCAGTTGCATAAATCAGTCCATCTCTGTTTCACTTGATGGAAAATTAGCCAAAATAAAGCTAACATTATACCAAGTACCAAAGCAAGAAGAACTGGTTTGTGTAAGTAAAAAAAAACAACATTTCATATACACTGAATTTACTGACACGTATAAGCAGATGTTTGCACAGATACCTTCATCTTTCTAAATAAAATAATAACAATCAAAATTGTATGAAGGATTTGCATGTGCAAGCTACAGGCACATAGATCAATCAAGGCCATAGACCTGACACCAGTACATGCACCTTGAAGGACTGGGTGAGTAACTCTGTGCTGTGTAGAAACAAATATTGTAACAAATCAATTTTTCTCAGTTTTGTTTGGGTTTTTTTTCTTTTAAGCAATAGATTTACAATTTGGTTTGGTTTTCAGCTAAAAAAATCCAAGAAATCTTAACACATGGGACAATGAGAATGTGTATGCAATGAACTGTAATACTAAAATACCTCTTGTTTTTTCTTTTATATTAAAATAGAACAAACTGCAAAGATATTTTACATACCTACTAACCATAACCCAGTCAGATGGCACAGATGATTTATGGCAATTCTTGACTTCTATCAAAAACTGAAATAACAGAAATGTAATGTTACACATCATGGGAAGTCAGGAAGACTAGAGAATCAAAATTACCATTTATCCAGAAACTGCAAGTATCAGAGGAAAACCATATTCAGCCTGAAGAGAATGAGCAGATTGGAACGGAATGTTCTTTGCTCCCCCAAAAAAGCTGGGGTTATGACATATATAACCATTCTGCACCTACAGAACTTTGCTTCAGGTTTGAGTGAGCTTGGGGTCAGACAAGGAGGCACAGGGAAAACCAGCAGCAGTGTCAAGAAGCTCAGTGCAGTGAAATTTAAGTGACGTGTTTATTTTATATGATTCCTGTCAGTTATCTTTGTAACAATAGCCTAAGGTCCTGGATGTCAGAGAGTTGAGGCATTCTCACGTCACAGAATTCAGCTGGAAAACAAATTTCCTGCAGAGATTAGGTTAACACAGAACCTGAGCACATTTATGGAAAGCCACAAGATCCATGTCTGGCAAAACTTCTCCATTGTAGCTAATAAGATTTAGATAGAAACTTCCAGAGGAGTCAGCAATCATCCTCAAGAACAAACAAGGATAACAACCCTAACACAAGAACAAAGCAGGGACAGGGTGCACTAATTCTTAATTCACCCCGAACACTTCCAAGGTGTTTCTCTGTTGTGAAGGAGCATTTGAATTTTACATTATCGGGGCGCTACAAGAACACAGGAAGAATGTACCAATCAGATCCAAGGAAAAAAGTGCTCAAATCAAATAAATTCCTGTTCTAGTCCTGTTTTCTATTCCCCCCGTAAAATTGAGTTTCCATTACTTCCATTCCTCTGGCATCTTTTTTCTCCTCACTGACCATATTCTCCGACCCGTCTCTGCTGCCTCTTTTGGTGTCTGTTAAACGCTCACACCAGATGTCATGAAATAAAAGCTATCCACAGCCTCTGCAGCTCCTTTCATCAAGACACCCAGACATATCTCTGTCTGCAGAGGTTTCTGAGCTGTGCCTTGCTACAAAGGCCTCCTCTCTGAAATGTGTGCAGTGGCTGCTGCCTCAGAAACCACTTTTCAGTACTTTCTCGGATGCTCTCCTCTCTTTGATCAGTTCCTCTCTTTTCCTTTACTTAACACAGATGGCAGCTATTAACTCAGCTACCCCGAGAGAAACTGTTCAGATCCTGCTCTTCCCTGCCTCAGACAATACTCAAACACACTTTTCCCTTGGAAAAGCCCCTGTGCTGACAGCCCACCTGACTCCTGAGCTGTGTGTTTCCTGTTCTCAGCTTCACCCCCAACATGAACATCCACTTCAGGTCTTTATCAAAGGCTGCTGTCTCTAATTCATCCCCTCCCTCATTTTCAGCAGAGTCTATTTGCTCCATCCTGTATCTCTTGGATCTTTCTCAGCTACCTAAATGGGCCACGGGCCAATTCCAGTCCCTTTCCCTCCCTGTCCTCACACCTTCCTCTCTTCTGCTCACAACCTTCATCCTGTTGCCTAACTCCTTTCTTTCCCCAGTTCTCTGCAGAGTTTTTCTCAGCTTCCTGCTCTCAATGCTGAGGAGTGCTACCTCACTGTTCCTTTCAGTTTCCCCACAAACGTGGCAGGATCTGTTGTCTCTGTCTGTTTTTCACCACTGAACCTCTCAGCTCTCTGGATCACATCCTGCCCACACTTGTACAACATCCACAAACTAAAGTTCCAGTCCTGAACACCATTTCTGAGAATTGGAAGTAAAACAATACTTATCATTCTTTAACACTGTTCCCTCTCCTCTCCCATCTTTCAAATTACAGTCTGACTCAGTACTTAGAAATCCTTTCACCATTCTTCAAATTAACCAAATGCTGTGCTTCCTGGTTCTCTGAGAGTATTCTAGTACTTAACAGCCATACAATTAACCTTGGAAGTATGTGTTTTTACACAGAGAGAAAAGCAAAGTATTACTGAACCAAATTCAACTGCACTAATGTGTTTCTATTATTTAAGTCACTGAAGTGATAGACTTAATAAATAAAGGAGTCACACGGTAAGAAAGCTGCTCTTCAAAGTTGTACAAAAGATTATAGTCAAATGCCCCCATGAAGCACCACACTCAGTGAACAGAGTTCCAGCTAGGTCCCACTTTAAAGCTTTTTTCTAGACAAGGATGGGTACAGTCATACATAATAAAACCCACAGTACCTCTTGACCCGAAACTGTAACATACTCTGCAGAAGGGTTCTTAATCTGTTTACGAATATCTGGCAGATGCAATTGGATTTTAGAAAGCACATCCTGGATCTCCTCCTTCTTCTTTCGGATGGCAGGGAAGTCTGTGAGGTCTTTGAACAACTGTGTTTTATCTCCAGTCCTATCCATAAGAAATGTCAGACAAAATAGTGGTAAAAAGAGAGAGAATATACCTCAGTTCTACCAGCTGCATCCTTGTTTTGTTATTTTTATTTGTTTGAACATGAGCTTAACTCCCTTCTGAATACAGATTTTCAGGTGCTTGATCATAGTATAGCCCATTTACTGAAAGCTGCTGTACTCTGGAACAGAAAGGCACTTTGTACACACAGCACCACAGCACTGCTGACAACACCTTTACTGCAGTAAAATGCACCTAAAATGAAACTTTAGGTAATTTCTGCATACAATGAACACAGATCTTCAATACATTTAGAATTTGACCAAATTTGGGCACATTTTTGTAAGGACTGCATGGAAAAATCTCCCCTTCAGGGCTCTCTTCAAAGCAGAATGCCATCAGTACTTTCCCAGAGCAGCTTCCTTCTTTTGTCCAGAAAAGATTACCCAGAAATTTTTACGTACGTGCAAAACAATGCCCTTTTCTAATTTTGGTACCAGAAAAAATGACAGAGCTTGGCAGCACTAGCTCAGCTCAGGATTGAAACCTGAAACAAGCAATGCCGTTCAAATGGTTAAAACTGGGAAGCTGAACTAGCAATTAAAAAACAAATGTCAAAAAAAGAAACCCAACAATTTAACTTACCCTAGTAAGTTTCAGGCAAACAATAAAAAGCAGTGTAATCAGCCCTAAGTTAATTGTGATATAACTTTCCATTTTAGAGCCAATACAGAACTTTGCAAGTTAATTATATAATTACCTTGAAAACTAATATGTGGAGAGCAAGTAATTAGCCAACTGAAAGTACTGTAACATGAAAGCAATAAAAAAAATCTAATATACTACTTACTCCACTACTCCTTTGCCTGCAAATGGAGCTACAGCTGGAGCCAGTGGCAAGGCAGGTAAAACAGAGCTGTGCTTTGGCTGTGCACTCCGTTGTCATTGGGATTACATAAGTGACAGTGAAGATGCCATTTTAAAGTACAATACTAATTTTTAGAAACGATTTTGTGCTAATTAGACTAGTTTCCATGGGAATGGAAGGCAAAAAAAGATCACTAGTAGCCAGCAGCTGATTGCAAAGACTGACGCTGCTACGTGATGCCTACAAAAAATTTGAACGCTGACAGTTTCAAAAACAAAAATCCCAAAATCTCAAACTCCCTTAAAAAATAAACTGGAGCAAAGGGATACTTTTGAGAACAATTACAGGATTTTATCCACACCTCATAACAAAAATAACGTCTGATGCAGTCTGTGCACATGTATGTGTGTGTGGATGGATGGATGTGAGTAGAAGCCATGATTTTGATGAAAGAAATGTTTTTGAGTAAAAATACTACTACCACATACATTTGAGACACACAAAGGCCAGAAAGTAAGCTGGCTTAATCACTCTGAATAAATGTAAATACAATATACCCATTCTACAGATCATTAATATCTTGTATACTATTCTACCCATCATTAGTTCAGTGACAGAAGAAAACATCCCATGTTTTGAACCAACTTATAGTAAACCTGGTATAATTTAGATACAGTTTGTTTTGGAACAAACTGTCACAACTCTAACTGGGCACCAGGCATCAGCAGAAATCTCACAATCCCACCTTGCTAATAGGCAGAGGAAATCCTTCTGCCCATCTCAGCTCTTATATTTGTACACATTGGGTCCATCTCTAAATCAGAAACAAATAAAATACAGTTCTAGGCTTTGATTCTTAAATTTATTTTTCAATCTCAGTTTAGAAAAGATAAAAACTGTTTTATAAATAAAGTGGATGTTTATTTTTAGTCTGTTCTGAATATAAAAGTTAAGGCTATGCTGCCCTCATATAACAACACACTAAACTTTGTGCCACAACCTCAGCAAAGAATCCAGAGGTAACAATGGAGGCAACAGTTCTGCAGAACAAACAGTACACAACACATTATTTAAAGATATTCTTCAATATAATGCATATTAATTCCAATTTAGCATTTTCTTCCTCTGTTCTTTTTTCTTCATGGACAACAATGGACATAACTAAGACAAAAAAGGGCAGACAGCTTTGATGAATTCTCACAAAAATAGTGGAAGGCATATTGCTGACAGCAGAGCTGCCCCTCTGCTAAAGGTCAAGTCTCTCTTCAAAAGCAATAAGTTCTCTTAAAAAATGTTTAAAAGCTGTTAAACAAATTAACATAGAGGAAAACATATTTGCCTGTAAATTCATCACCCAAAACAGGTGACAAACTTTCAAAAAATCATTTGGCCTGAGGCAGACACCCACTAGGCAAAATACTCCCTTCATCAAGCTTACCTTTAAAGAAGGAATGTAAGCCATAGGTAACAACAACCTCTGCTTTAGCTAAAAGGACATACATAAATATGAAATAAAAAATGTAAAACTGAGGTATTAAACCAAGATGCTAATTTGCACAACTGAACACATTTACTCAGAAAGCCTATGAGGCACAGAAGAATCATGAATTTTCTCTACTTACTTGGCTGCTTCCTCATTAAGGATCTTTAAATACTGTTTTACTGGGGAGAGAAGGTCTGGGATTTCCAACAGTGCATTTTTTAATAGAGGAGATCTCACATGGGAATGTATGACTGGGACAAAAGCTTGAATTTCCAGGTCCAGACGAGACAGTGTGCTGACTATCAAGAAGAACTCCTGGGTAGAGCACTGAGAAGAGAAGCAATGTCTGAATCATTACAATGCATTATATTTTCATTAACAGGTTCTTTTGCTTTTTCAAAATGTGACAGAATGCAAATAAAATGTATGGACAGTAATAGAGCTGCATCATCTTGCCCCATTAATTAGGAGGGTTAATTAATCACACCAACTATCTCAATCCTTGTCCTCAGATATTTGTCAAGAGCTTGTCTCCAGTGTTGCTGTTGCTGCTGGGGACAGATGTGCATACGAAGGCAGAAAAAAGGGCATTAACGTGTAACAGCAAAAAAAGAGCAGGCTGGGTGATTTCAGGAGCACCACACCTTATCCAGATGGTCCTGTGCAACCCAGTGTTGCCCTGGCAGAACAGGGTTTGAAAGGCAAAGTCAGACACAGACAGGGAGAGACTGGGAGCAAAAACACAGGAAGGAGAAGAAGAAATGCAGAGAAAGGGAAAAGTTCTTGACAGCCTGGCCGCTCCCAGCCCTATGTGAGAAGGGACAGAGGACATGCCAGCCCACTCTTCATCCTCCATCCTCTCCTCACCACAAGGGAAGATTCTCACACCTCGTTCAGGCACTTATCCAGGGTATTCTCTGTCTCCACATTCTCTAAAAGGAACACCCCACACTGGGGCCAAGCACACACAGCAGTGCCAGAGCCTCACTCGTGACATGCACAGAGCAGGAGCACACTGGCTCCCTTAAAGCAGCTTCTCACCAAAAGCACCAGCTTTAAAAGAGAATCTCCTCTCCCGTTCTGAACCATCTATGTTACCTGTGATGTGGTTCAAGCACTTTGCTGTTGGGTACTCCCCAGTGCTAGCACAGTTTGTTACCTTTAGCTCCTCTTCAGGAAGGGCTTTTCAAGCAGCCACCACCCCTCCTAGAGCAATTCCCTTCTGCACACTCCCAATCACCCCAGCTGCCCCAGGAACCAACCAAGGAGGCAATGCTGGCTCCAAAATGCTTTGTGCAGCACTGGGTTTGCATTTGTGCTGCACCTCAGCTGCACAGCACATGGAAACCCAGTCCTATGGACACTCAATGCTCTCAAACCCTGCTGAATTCAGTCTCAGTCCCAGGATATTCCAGTTTCAGAAAGTTTGAAAAAGGCTGTCCATAAATAATTATGCTGGTATTTTTTCATATTTTACTGATATGTAGAAAAATTCCTCCATTAGCCTTCTGAGCATCTCCTATCAGTCAACTGACATTGCTGAAAGTAAAGCAGTTTGTTTTCCTCAGCTAATGATGCAAGAAGGCAGTAGGATATGTAATATTCTTTGTCCGCCCATCCTTCTGTACCAACATGTTTTTTTCTCTTCTACCACAGCAATCAAATTTAATTTCTGTGCCAGGACTGTATGGTGAGCAGTACAACACTGCTCACAGAGGAGGTAGGCTACAGTGAATGACTATTTCATAGAACACATCTACATTTTTATTTTGTCATCCTTTGTCTTTCAATTTCTCCCCCAAAGTAAATTTTTCTTTCTCTTCCTTCCCACACTCAAATGCAAGAACTAAGACAATTCTCTTATTTATTCCACTGCAGTTATTCCCAAGGCATGTCTGTACCCAAACAAAGAATCAAGTATTAGCCAAAATGCAATTTAACCACTGTTAGGAATTCAGGAGGGCCACAGACACTGCACCCTGAATGCTTCTGGAAAACCTAAGCTGATCTATTTTACAGAACCACAGAGTTCTGTGGGACAGAGGAGACACATTAGGAGGTTTACCTGCAAATGCTCCAATTTTTCTGGGGTTTTTTTGTCTGATCTTAGGCCCATATATTCCAAGATCCTGTGTGCTTACCACTATACCAGTAATGCAACAGCTATCATCATGTAAAAGTGTTATCAGACAACACAATTTTCCTTAAATTAATTAAGGAAATTAATTAAATTAATCCAAATAATAAATTAATCCAAATATCTCTAGATTACTCTTTTGTATTGCACTAACTGAACTGTTTCTTCGCTGTTAACACCCTTCAAATAACTCTAAGCCTTCTGTTCTCCTTTAATCATCAATTTAACAACAACAAAAAAAAGTCTTTCAGTCTTGCCTCATAAAAGATCCATTATTCTGCTTTATGAAAACTTTGGTGTTCCTCTGCACTTGCCGAAATTTATCATCATCTTTCTGATAATCTGGGACTTAGTGCTTCTATCTTGCAAAAGTTCCGACAACAAAATTAAGCAAAATAATAAAGGAGTAAATATGTCAAGGGTGTTTCAAGTCAAATCACAGAGTAAAGGCCTGAAATTGTATACAAATAATGAATCCCAGCTTTGACTTAAAGTCAAATAAAACACTTTCTGACTGATTTCATGACCATCATCATCCACATCCATGAAGATGAGGGAGAATATCCTGCCAGACTTCTCCAGAGTATGCACAGTAGGTCCCTGGAGGCAGCTGGGTGATTCACGGAAGAGAAGTGACCAGGACAGGAGAAGGAGTAAACACGCACACTCAGAAACACACCAGTTCCACAAGGGTGCTTACTGGGGGAGAGGGGGTGTTAATTATTCTTTTTTTAAAGAAGGAAATAAAGAGGGCCCTGATCAGTGCAGAATCTGCAGAAGTGTGGGAAAGGGAGATGCTTGTGGGTATTGGTGAAAACACTTGGCTGAGGTGTTTGCCAACAAGGGCGGTGAGGCTGGTGAAGCTAAGGCTTCACTAAGAGAAGAAAGCTGAATTTCAAGGTACCTAAAACAACTGTTGAAATTACGAGATTTGTCAGAAGACGGTTAATAAACGTGCTTTAAGTTCCTCGGAGCAACTCAGATGGCCTACAGGACACTGCAAGAGTCACCTAATGATTTAAAACCCATTTGATTCTGCAACTACAGACCTTTGGATAAAGGGAAATTCACTGTGTTTTACTGCAAACAACCTTATTAAACAGAGTGTCCCCAAGAAGGGGGGTGAACATAGCTCTATTGTGCTTATTCAGAGTGTTCCTGTTTCCCCTCGCTTCATTTTAGTAATACTGCAGAACTTCACATCTAAAATTTAATGTCTCCACTGCAGAAATAATTACTAAGCAAACAGATAACTTGGAACAGATACTTTCAAATAACTCTGAAAATCTGGGCTCCAGTACAGTGGGACTCATTCCATTCAAACCGTAGGTAACCTCACAAAAGATACATAGTATGTTATAAATTAGAAGCTTTTAAAATACAGTAAGAATTGTTTACATAAAGCAGGATTAATAGTCTTGCATTCACAGAAGATTCTCACAAGCTTGTCCAATACTTTTTTTGAAGTCTACTTTTGAGATTACACCAATGATAGCCATAACTTCTCTGGCAATGGAGAAATAATGTCAGAGTTGATAGTGATGCCGAACAATAGTTTCAAATCAGCAATTTATCAAACTGCCCTGAAAATGGATGCAGGAAAGATCACAGAGTTCTAACACCCTCTCAGCAACACTGACAACAATTCAGCCCTGTTTTCATTACTGAAATTGTTTTCAACAGAGACCCACAGCCAAGAGCCACTGACCACTTGCTCCAAGTTATAAGCATTTCAAATTAAAAACAAAACTATGTGTGTCTAAATGCAGTATACATTTATCATTCCTTTCAAAATGCAATACCCACTTTTATCTCTTTAGCATAGGAAGCAGACTTTGATTCGGGAAAAATGAGGTATTTAATTTTAAGATTAAGTTCCCTTTTTATGACTTTATATTAATCAGCTTAATGAGGAACAGTTTGCTCATATCAGCATTTAGCATTGCAAACCTAAAACTATCTGTGATGCAGACTCTTTAAAAGATTAGAAGTGTAGTATAAGGAAGATGTGCATGATATTACCACAAGAGAAAAAGGATTAAAAAATAAAAGGTAGCTGAAGTCAAAGGATTATCATTTGAGGAAATGTATTTAAAACATTTTATACAAATAGTAACTAATTTCTTCAGCATATGTAACAGGTATTCATTCCACACAAGAAAAAACAAACCAGCAACCAAAACCATAACATTTTTCTCTGAATCTTCTGAAAATCACACCCTCTTCAATGAAATATCAAATGTACCTTCCAGGTAAGGGCACATTTTTCAGCATCACTGAACAATTTTAACACTTGGCACCCAGCTGAGCTGCACCCTTGTCCTCTTAAGAGTCTGACTGTGTCCCAGAAATGGTGAAATATTCACTGAAAATGGGAAGGCAAGTCTCTCAGGGAGACTGTGGGCAGACAGGTTGCAAACACCCCCCTTGCAGCACCTAGTCTGCTCAGGTGAGTAGCCTGACATAAGCAGGAAACCTGATCTAGAACTGAACAGGCTTTTCCAACTGCAGCAGCTTGTAAGGAACTGGAAATGAGAGAGAGCCTGGGTTCAAGTCAGAGGCAGAACAAATTGAAATGATGTTTTACTGCATGTGGTGGTAAGGTTTGATTATTGCTCTCCCTCCTTAGGTAAACAGCTCCCCTTTAGTCTGTTTTCTACACTTAATGGCCAATTGTTATGACAATTCCTTTGGTGAGTGTGCTTCAGTCAAAAAAATAATGTTTATTGAGCGAAGGGTACAAATAAGATAAACACTTACGGGTTGAGCCTATGTAAATATTTATCTTCTGAAAAATGCTGAAAGCACAGGCATGAAAGCAGCAAGAAACATCAGGATGGCCCTGTAGGCCACTTTTCTTGAAGTACAAATGGCATGTTTACTCTGTAGCAGTTTTAAAACCTGCTCAAACATGAGTTACTGACTCTCTTTTGCCACACTCCAAGGCAAGGCTGAACAGTCTCCTCTTTAATTGAGGCAAAAAAAAAAAAAAAAAGTAAGGTCCTGCCACTTGTATTTCCCACTGATATCAAAAGGAAATGTCTGTGGTGCAAATTGTGCTGGCTTATTTGGTGATTCTCCTTAGGCTGATCTGATGTTGGAAAACTCCAAGCAGCACCACTGCCACCAAGGCCTGATCCTGCACTTGCTCCAGGCACTATTGACACAAAACTCATTAAAATTCCCTGTCTCTCAGACTCCTTTACAGCCAGCTTCTGAGGTCTACCCAGAAGTCTTCAAACATTTCATATCCAGCCACCCTTTTTTTCCCCCAGAGAGTAGTGAGACCCTTCTGCAGTGGAGAGCATTTCTGCCTTGGTGAAATGTCAAGTGGTGGACCTGCACAAACTGAGAACAGCAACCAGGCCTTGTGAAGTAATTCCTCTCTCCATGGCAACTGCAATATTGCTCTTGTCTTCTTAACCACTCCCACAGTCCTTTTCCAGGCTGGGGCAATATCACAGCTGAACTGCAACCCCCAATAATACCTAATTCCCACTGTAAAAATACTGTTCTAATTCCAGATTGGTTATACCTGGGGTAAATCAGAAACAGGTTTTGGTGGCTTGAGGCAATGGGAACTTGTAAAGGGTCAGGTCAACAATTGCCAGCTTGAACTATGCTATCAGATATGACTTATTATCAGAGTAGTAAAAAAAAAAAAAAAAAAAAAGTGATTCAGACCAGAAAAACAGACAGTGATGTCCTTGACCTTGACCACAAGAGTTACCATCAGGATGCTCTGCCTTATGGACCATTGTTCTGCCTTATTTTCTTCTGTCTTATCCAGAGGTTACAAGGATTTGCACTATAAAATTTCTGCAGTGCTTGACCTGAATGTAAAAAACATTCCAAACAATGTTCGGAATGACTGAGACACCCCAGCCATCTCTGTACACTTCAGAGTCTCCTTGTACAGTACACCTCCTCAAATAATAACTTCACTGAAGTATAAAGGGCCTGGAGGATGAAATGCTTGTCACATTCACCTATTTTTCCTGCAGCTGACACTGAACTAACAAGCACATTCCTTCAGTGAAACCATCAGTGTGTTCCACTCAGAGTATTGGATCCCTTAATGGAAAGAAATGGCACTGAATCCCACTCTGTGCATGTGGGAGATGGACATCTGGAATTAACAGAACTGGAAAAGGATTCTGTAGCAGGAACTGAAATTTAGCATTCACTGGGGGAGTGGAGAGGGAACACAAAAAAATCCATGAAACCCAGTTACTCCCTTGTTTCTGAATACATATCTGCACTGCTGAGACCTTTCTTCAGGCTCCATATTCCCCATCTATGCTTCAGAATCCGTTTTCCAGAGCTTGCTTTTGATTCTTTATCGGAAACAGACCCTGTCCCTCAGGGTCACTGCCATCTCCTCAAAGTCATAAAGGTCTTCAGGGATTACTCAGTGCTTCAGGTCCTCTTCAGAATGCTCTCCACAACTCCGAGGCTTTTACCAGGGGAAGCAAATGAAAAGTGTGTGCTTAGATGTTCCCCCCTCATTTACCCTTTTAAAGGGATTCTGCTGGAGTGTTTCTCCACTCCTGCAGCTTCTTTCCAACATCTGACTCACTAAACACGTATCTTCATGCTACAGTGGCTGTTGTTCAGAGAAACTGCATTGTCACCTCATCTCAAAAACTGCATGAAAATCCAGGGTCTCTGCATGGCTCCACCAAAGAGTGAGCTTAAAGCTGGGAAAGAGAAGCAGTTCTACAGCAGGGAGGGATATCTGAAGAAATAAGTACACACTTATTTCTTAACCAAACAAACCAAAGAAAAAATCCCACAGGGCAGCAGCAGAGCAGTTCCAGGATATTGTGAAATGCAGATATATTCCTAGAAACAGTACTATGTATGAAACCTGAAATGAGTTAAACCATTAAAAAGTGAATTATCTAATTCATGGGCAGTTGATCGGACAAAGAAACCCAATATTTGTATCATGTAAATATGGTACATTTTAGAGGATGGGCAAAGTGGTGCACACTCCCTCTTTTCACAACTGTCCTTATGGCTGGACATCTGTATCCATTCACTGAAACACAAAAGTCTTTCTAAGAGCCAAATACTGCAGCATTACAGGGTTTTAAAAACTGCACAATAACTGGGTTTCAGATTTTCAGAGACAGGAAAAAATTATGGTGTACTGTCCAAAAAACTTCAACTTTGCTCTCATTGTACCCATCTATTCCTTTAACTAAAACAAACTGTCAAAACCTTTAAGTAGAACATTGAAATAGAAGAACGTGAAGTTCTCCACAGGTGCCATTGGCACGTTAATCTGCTTCAACTAAGAATTGTCAGTGTCTCATCACTCATAAGTGGCTCTTATTAAAATGTGGAGTGAGATCCAAACTAGAGAATTTACAAACAAACCAATATTAATTTGCAAACAGCTAACTACAGCCTAGTGGTTCCACTTGCATGTGTGATTTTAGATAAGCATATGGAATGCAAAGCTTTGGTTTAAAGGGTTTAAAATAACAATTCAGAGCAAAAGGGCCTATTGCACCATCCCACCTCACTGAATCCAGACACCAAATCACAAGTACTGCACATGCTTTCCTGCAGCAATCCAAAGCATGTGCTTTAGAACCCTGTCCAGACACTATTTCTATCAGCAAATCACTGATCACAAAGTAAGATTTTACCACATCTGATTTTTATAAACCCACATCCCTTTAACATGTCAGCCTCAGTCCTGCTAAGCAGAAAACATTTTTAAACAAACATGCAAAACCAAAGGATGTACACTAAGACACAATGATGCTATTTAGAAAACAATACATTGGTGTGATGATGGGTATACCTTCTTGTGGAAAACACTGCAGAGGCCTCTCTCTAAATCTGGGAGCTTACAAAGAAGATTTCGAATCTGACCGAACACACTGGATTCTGACAGCAGAATTTCAGAGACAGCATCAAGACGGGCATTTATTTCACTGTAAAAGAAGAAGATCAATAATTAAAACTTGTGTTTCTCTTAGGGGAAGGGGGAGGCAGTAAACCTCTTCCTTTGGTTTGTTTTGAGCTGATTTGTTTTAGTCTTTGATTAATGTCACATCCTCAGGAGTACGTTAGTAAAAGAACTGAGGAATGCAGAGAATCTTGAGATTTTATTCCAAATGCAAGCCAGATCCTGGACATGAGCTCATTCTCCCCTATCTGTGCTCACAACAGCACAAGACACACTTCAGTGCCAATTCTGCACTTGTTCCTGGTGGTAGTAACACAAGTAACTGAATCCTGAGTATTCCACCCCAAATGTACAGACAAGTGCCTGGAGGATGGGCAGAGGGTTTGGAGTTCACACCTGCACTCCATGTGCCGCACTTTATTCCAGCAGGTTGTCGATACCCCTCACTATTTTGCCCCTCTGTATCTGATCCTGACCAGTGATTGGTAATTACCTGGATCCGGACTGTGTTTTTCTACCATTTTTTGCTGAAACCTGTAACATTTATCTTCCTATTTCAGGACTGAAGTCAAGGAAACATCTTCCTGAAATGAGGAATCACTTTTTTAATGAGGTGATCCCACAGTTCTTGGCAGGTTCCTTTCAATCATATTCTTGAAAGTAAAGGGCTGCAAAAATGGACAACTACCACCAAGTTTCACCCCAGACTCCTCTGCATCTTTCAAACATATTCATGGACTGTCTGTAGATTCCAGAGGTAACTCCATTTCTGCTTTTTATGCAACCAACTTGCCTTCCTGCTGCTTTCTAGAGAGGTACTGAGAGTGGGGGTAAATGCATATATCCAAAGCCCATCCAACCATGCAGTTTAAGGAGAAATCGGTCCTTTTATGCAGACACTTCACATCCCAGACAAGTGTGTGCAAATGCTGCCCAGCCCACGTTCTCAGGGACTAGCAAGATGCTCAGAGCTCAGCCAGCACACAGGGATGGAAACTAAGGACACAATCCAAATTTAAGATTTCTGGAAGATTGTCTGCCTTGCCCATGGCTTTTACTGCAGAGGTTTCAGGCCAGTTGCCAGTATGGCTGCTCACAAATAGTGTCCATGAGGAAATCAAAGAAATTATACACCTCCACACGCTGTAGACATCACAACAGTCCAGCAATTAGAGGCCTCTGGCCCTGAAGACAGCTGAATCTAAAAGTCCTTAAAATTTTATTGCACTTCATGTGAAAGGGGAAATCATGCCTGGCTGTGCTCTCAGACAAACACAAACCCAACAGTTTTCATGTGCCAGAATTGTTTCAGTGCCATATGTCTTTATGCCAAGCTGCAAAACCAGCTCCTCACCTGTCACAGACAACACAACCTGATCCCCAGAGCAGCCTTGCTGGATGGCCCTGCCCACCTGTGCCCTGGAGCACGGGCAAGTGCAGTTCCCACTGCTGCCGTATGAAAAGGGACAGCCTCTGCTGCCTGGGAACCCTGGGATCTCACTGTTATCCCTGGATGGGACAGCCTCTGATCACACCAGAAAACTCACAACACCCCACTATCCAAGACTGGGTTGTTTTTTTTTCCCCAACCCTGAGGAAAACAGAAAGGTCTGACTTGCAGGCACTTAGCAGTCTTGTTGCAGGTCACAAAAACACCTGATCCACTGCTCCAGCAATGCCAATACACAGATTCTAAAAATTTCCCCAGCTCCTGTGGGTAGCCAGGCAATTTGGAAGCAGCTCCCAACGGCAGTGGGATCACAGAAAGGAACCTGAGCAGGGCTGACATCCATGACAGAGCCACAGAACACCCTGAGCACACAGCTCCAATGCCAGCAAGCAGTTACAGCAAGTAAGTGACGTCCTGAAGGGTCAGTGTCACCATCCACAATTCCATTTTCATGGAAACGTCAAATTACTGACGTTTGCTTCACTTGAAACCCTTGAACAGTTCTCCTCCACATGAGGGAGTACTGAACTGTTAAATTATAGACATATGTACCTTCAAGAAGATAAAAACCTTTATTTTTCATTATAAAAAGCATTCTAAGCAGCACAACTATGTTACTTAATTTAAACAGTACTATTACTACATGGCCAACTGAAAACTGGCAGTAATATGTGAAATAGATGCAGATATTTGAACAACTCCTCCCTCCAAAGCTTAATCTGCACTTTAATCATCCTCACATATGGCTGTGTTACTGGAGCTCCAGTAATCTAAAACTAAGCATCCATACAGTTTTTCTGCCTTAATCCCACAAATAAGAAAGGATCAGGAAAATGGCATTCAGTACCAAATGACCCATTTTTTTCCACCTGTAAAGAAGACCTAGTGGGATTACTATTTCAAAATTCAGAAAGTACAGCAAAGAAGTGTCCAAAACACCATATACCCATGAGGAAGGAACGACTGGGACAAGATATCATCAAAACAGATGATGAATTTCAAAGTATGCTTTTAAACTTCAAATATTTAGACTTAAATTAACAAACATTTCATTGAGTGCCAATATATGGCACTAATCAGTAATATATATTACACTGATCAGTTGCTAAGGAGGCTCTAAAGGAGTTTGTTCTGCACTGCACAGTTATCCAGCACATACAATGTACAGTTGGGGGCTGCCAATCTCTGCATGGGCTGGAAAAGAATTCCACCACCAGAAAACCTGGATCTAAGATTATGTAAAGAAACTCAACAGCCAGCTAAACTGGCTACTTCTTCATGCTGCATTTAGGTGCAATATTAGCCTGTTCTTTCTCATCTGTATAAACCATGTCAGCAATCTGAGCTTTATCCAATTTTCCAAGCAATCTTCTGTGAAATAATGTCACATAATTCAGTTGACTAAAAGCAATAGTCTTGCTTCTGCCATACACCCCATCTAAGAATAGCATCATTAATACAATACTAAAATCACTTTTCAGTGTATTTAAACATAACAAAATCTAACTGCAGAATTGTTATTGCAGTCATTTAAAGGAACTACTTGAAGTGAAATAATGATATACTCCCCTGCATTATTCTGCTGCCAAATAGTGAACAATACAGAAAATTAGAAAATGCAAAGAAGATGTTTGAATCCTGAACTAAAAATTATTTTGACACAGCAGAAGGCTGCAGACACGAAAGTACTGCACTGAATTAACATATGTGCAGCCTAAACAGGATTGCTGGTTACTGGTGTGGTAACAGAAATCTGCTGGTCTCTCCTGCAGCAAAACAAACCTAACATTTTTAGATGTGATAATATATCTTTACATTAAAAGCAGAGTGAAATTGATAATGTAACTCCTATATAAGGATATTTTCAGTCATGTAAGGTATTATTTAAATACAAGGTAAATAAATACAAGTTTGTGAGAAATCTCTAAACTTATGCTAAACGCACAGTCTAAATTCATTAATCATGCTAAGGACATAAGTCAAGAATAATGTATATAATTAAAACTAATTTTATTAAATCCATTTAATAAGAGAAGAGAACAGTGATGTGCAGAACTGTCAGTCACAGAACTCAACCCCTTAAAAACATAATTAAGAGTATGAAGCAACAAACATTGCTTTCCATGGACTATGGTATCTAAATCAAACTGCAACACTGTAAAGAATGAAAATGTATCATTCAAATTACTCACTTACATATTAGGTGTTTTTTTCTGACCTCCTCTCAGACCACAGTTGACAAATGAAGACTTTGGATGAACTGATTAAGCTAAAGACCATGTTAAATAGTACAGAGTGTCCCCTGCTTTAGACCACTCCCTTTCATGATAGGCAATTAATGCCACCAAAGCCTACAACCCTGGTAGAATTACCACTGTGCAGTCTATAAATTCAGGAAGTCCTTTTGAAGAACAAGCAGATAAAGCCCTGGCTTACTGCAGAAGGAGGACAAAATCCCCAACACCGACAGACAACGGCTGCAGAGCCAGCCAAGGCTGCTGGCAGTGCCAGCCAAGGACTGCTAAGGCTGGAGCAGGGCTCAGCAACGAGGTCAGGAAGCAGCAGGGTCAGGACTACCCAACACCCCTGGAACCTCTGACCCTTCTCCAGACTCGTCTGGAACAGACTGTCTCTCTTAACTGCTGTGCACAGAAAGCCAGGAGCTTGTCTCCAAGGCAGGAGATGTTATCATGAGAAGGTCCCTGCATGGAGGAGGTCCCAGACGCCCCACCAGCTGCACAGCTGCTGGGGACAGGATCATCACAGTGACCCCTCTCTCCCTTTTCTCCTCTCCCCCTCTCTAATCCACCTCTCTCTCTCTCACCCCTTTCACTCTGTCCCTCTGGTCAAACCCACTGCTGCGTGCTCTTCCCACTCAGGACTTACAGACAAATTTCCCTGCCAAGTGTGTAATTTACTAACAAAAATTTGTGGCCTTCTGTGGACCCTCCAACTTCGGTCCTTCCTTTCAGCCATGAGCCCCTGCCCATTTGGGTGCTCCCTTCCCCTTAAGGCTGGGATGTCACCCTTACCTCTGCCTTTTTGCCTAAGTGCTAGCTAAGCTAGAAACTGGCTCAGTTATGGGATGAATTCTGATTTGTTAAATTTTGGAGTGACCGCTGGAATTTTACCCATTAGCACCAATGAAAAAGTACAAACAATGATAACTATATCATAATTAGTGCAGTGAAATTTAAGTGAAACCTAAAAAAATTAAGCATCCTTCTGGATCTGTTCTCTTGTTTTTTAAGTATTTTATTCCCAAAACTTCTGATGTCTCATGCCTCTCCAGAGAGGTCCAACAGGAGAGGACATTCTCCCTGAATGGATCTCAAACACTAAACAGCAGTATACAAGTACCCTAAACTTAAGCATCACATCTGTTAAAAGAACGTCCAAAATATGCAAATGGTAATCAAACACTTTTGTTTATGTTCATACACAATGTATTTCAGCTATTTGTGCCTAAAAAGGGAACAATTAGCTACTTCAGCCAATATGAATGAATGCCTGATTGCTCCATTTATAAGGAATTAAAACACAGCATTCAAAGGGACCAAAACATAGCTAGCAAAAATGAATCAATACATGTGATGATGCTGCAGTCTTTTTCTTTCCTACAACAATTTTGAGATCTCAGGCTTATGCTGTAACCTGCGTTTGTGCATTTTATACTGGCACTGATTCTATAAAATTGTTATTCTTAGGAGGAAAATTTAGTCCTGCTGTAGGATCAGTGGATTTTATTCACAAATTACTGCTGGGGAAAAAAAATATTCTGATCCTACTCTAGATGAAGATGGTATCGAATGGGAACCAGCTTAAGTCTGAAATAAGATGTGTTTCTTCAAGGACACTTAGACAGTTTGTTTTATTACCCTGATATTTTAATTAAGAGAACAAGGACAAAGTCAAACTTGAAAGATTTTCTTTTAGAAATATACTTCATGTATAGAAGTATAAATAAAGCAGCACTTAATACATTCAAAGTGAGAAAATTTAGAACAAGGCATTACTTTATATTACAAAAGACATGTCACTGCCAATCTCATTGTAAAGGGACCCTCTTTTTCCCAGTTCTACAGTATATATCCTCCAAGCGCATCATGTTGCTTTAGTAATGCCAATTTACACTTCCTCTTCTTCAGGAGTAGATAAGGAACTGTCTGAAGTCCTGAATTGTGCAGTTCTGAATTTGCTACATTGACAGTCATTCTAAGCTCCTGTGGACAAAGCACATTCAGACTAATAGGAATTACCAATACCATCCTACAAGGTTTTAATATTATAAGAGCATCATCTGGTCCAGAACCGGAAGAAATGGGGGACAAAGTATACTGGAATCCCAGGGAAAAATGGAAATCCAGTTTTTGAGAGGTAATTAAAATTTTGGTTTCTCTGAAGCTCAAAAGCAAAGGTTGACATGTTCTTGGCAACTGTCTAAATAGATACTACTTTTTTCCTTTCTTGAGATTTAAACACCAGCTTTAATTAAAAAAAGATCATGTGATCTTGGCTACAAATAAATGCAGGCACATCATATGTAACACTAAAAATTTAAGAGACAAAAGAATATTAAAGAAATCTAGGCACTTGTGGGTCATTCAGTCTGCTTAAACTATTCAAATACAAAAACCCTCAAAAACCTATAAAGAACACCCAAGGAGAGATATTCCTGGGCAACCTACTATGTTCATATCACACCCTCTTCCAGTTTATCTCACACACATCCCTAAGCTTTTCAAATTTTGCATTAGAAATTCTTTTAATTCAAAGGAAGCACTTTTGCAACAGAGGCCAACAGCAGCCAGGTTCTCATCCCGTTCCACAGCAAGGTCTCTCCCTCCTCCCTGGCTATGGCACCAGAAATCACATATCCTCTTAAAAGACATTTCACCTGTGCAGGAACAGAGTAGGAGGGTAGGGGAATCACCTCCCTTACCCAGTGCTTTCTGTACATAAAGAGTTCCCTGCACAGGAATGGAATCTGCAGATATTCCCCTACACTGGCTATCAATTGCTCTGTATGCGTGTCATCCTACTTTAAACACCTAGTCACAGCTTTATTAGCTTTACCGACTGATCTATGATGGAAATAATAAACATCTAATTGTGCTAGTCTACTCATCTGCCTTTTCCAGTTTTGAACAACTTGTTCAACACCAGCCAACCTTGACAAGGCTATGTGTTTGATATATTCAGAAAACAAATTTCCTAGAAATCGAGCAAGAACCAACAGCTGTGTAAGGCACAGACACACAAATTAATACCCAACCAGTATTTATTTGTCTGTTTGTACTGCAGATGGACAATCAGCAGTCCTGACACCTCAGGAAGGGAAATGCAAGGAAGAGGCTGGAAGGGAAGGAGGGAGACAGTGGGTAACTATGGATTGTGGTTAATGGATAATGTCTCTGTATTACAAAGACAGAGAAGAACACATTCTGCAGAGCTGAGATTTCAGACTGGTCATGTGCAGGGCAGCGTCTGTGCAGGACAACATCCAAAATATACAAACCAGAGATTTGTAACAAAATGTAACAAAAGATTAAAACCAGAGCCAGGTTTGCTTAGCCAAGCCCATGTGAACCTTTTCTTTCTCCTCCTCACCTAGCTCTTGAAAAAGCAGTGCCTTTGACATCACCCTCAAAGGTTCTGCAATCTATTTCCCATTAGGAAAGAAATTATTTGTAACTGTTGTACACAAAGATACAAATGTCACACTGTGCTGCAACACTGGACCCTGCGAGCTGTCCTGAGTCCTGTGGCTGCCCCGTTGCCTTTCCTGCTAGAGGCCCATGGTCTGAGTAGGGACAGCAGCTTTCACTCACCCAGAAATGCTTCAGGCCATCCATCTCATTTTTTTTCACTCCATTTACAGACACTAGGTAAGAAAGGCACTCGAGGGAACTTGAATTTCAGAGGTAAGGTAACACTTTTATAACCCACAAATACGTAACTTTTGCAGAGAAACCTTCTTCGTTCCACCTATAAAGCTCAATTGTTAGTGACTGATACACCCTTACCTCATTATCTTTGTATACCCAGGTGAGTGAGTGAGGACATTACACCTCACTTGGTGAAACCTTTTTTTGCCATTTCTCTTTTTCCCAAATGTATACATCTTGTCTCTATATGTATTGCATCACTGATGATTTAAAGAATATCTCCAAGTTTGCCCAGATGAGTCTATACACATTCCATCTTTATTCAACCTAATGTATGGTTTCTCCACAGGAAATTTAGTCATCATCCCAAGTGATTTTCAACTCTAAGGCATAAGGCTGTAATTACACCCTCTCACTTCTTGATACACCTACTCACTGACTGGAAAAGATGCAGTACAGAAGCCTTACTTCCTCTGAGAATGCCACTCCAGGAGGCACAGGTGAATTACAATTACGGAATGTTCTCTGAGTGCATTTGTGTGCATTACTGGAAACAATATTGCCAGATGCCGGATGCACTATGTAAAATTACAACTTGAGAGTCAGAAAGGGAGAAGTACACAGAGAAAAATAGCTTTTTTAGCTTCAAGTAGTACTGATGAGCACCAACACCTCCAGCCACAGCAGTCTGAAAGTGCCAAGCATCACTCTCTAGAAGAAAAAGGAGCAGAGAGGTAAGAGAAGGAAACAAAACTACTAACTGTAAAGCTGGTTCTGCACTGAGACAAGGGAGAATTTAAACTAAATATATTGGTTAATGAAGAGGGCCTGAAGTCCTCTGGAAGCAGTTTCTGCCTGCTGCGCCAGGTAGGACTTCCATTTCCCTGTGGAGCGCTATCTGAGCTGCTGCCCCACAGGCATGGTCACTCGGTGTGGTCACTCGAGCGGCACAGCCATGCCTGGGAGGAGCCCGCGGCCATTCTCAGTGCTCTGGCTCCCTCCGCTGACAACTGCACACAAACCCAGCAGCTCGCGAGGGCAGGGAGGGAAATAAACTCATTTATTTACATTTATCCCTGCAAAGTAGCCCCAAACTTCCACATAAATGCTTTTTCATGACACAATGCCCTGATTACCTTCCATGCTGTTTAGGGTGGTTACATCAAAAGCCTTTGGAAGTGGGTAAGATACACAAAAGCTATCATCAGAAGAATTTATAGATATATATACATATATAGGGCCACTAAAATTAACTTATTAGAAAAAGGCTAATAAGAAAATTAGGCAGTGTTGCTGCAGAAGTACAGGGCTTTAACATACTAGATTTGGTCAAGGAAAAAAACATGCTTCTGAAGAAACAGTTGTAAATTACCAGCAACAGTAACATACTAAAACACTGATATACCTCACTATTTAAATCTGTTAAAAAGTAATAAACATTAAAACTGCTAATATATTTTCAAAAGTAAAACAGAGGGGAAAATACTATGAATAGCCAAGTCAAAAGATCTCCTGTATGCTACAACTGAAGCTTCAATGAACTCTACATGGATAATGCTCAGGAAACACATGCTCAAATGAATAGATCCAAAAACTCCAAATGTAGTCAAATGCAGCCCATGGACTCAATACTGCTATTTACTACACATTCAAATACAACACTCAAATCGAGTCTGCAAAGAGAAATCAGAAAAGATGGTGTCATTTCAAAATTGACATAAGTGTAAACCAGCGTAATACTGCTACATCAAGGCATTTCTAACGCACTGATAAATCAAGCACAGGTCAAAATACAGGAGTGACCAAATAATCATCACATTTCAGGATTAATAAAGAAGAACTCTTTCCTGTGTGATACATTGCATACAGGGATAACGAAAGCATCCACAGCTACTTTAGAAGAAATTAAACATATTAGAGATGTAAATGCTTGCGAAGCAAAGAAGACACCCAACATTAATAGGCAGTTTTAGGAAAGAAACAACCTCCAATCCCAGGTCTTCATTCATTGTTTGAAAAAGGATATAGAATTAGAATGGAGCCCAATCTGATTTCTGCAAAGGAATTTCTAGCTTGGTCCAAACCCACTACTGTTTATCTGTACACAGAAGTGTAGTTTAACTCCTCCAAACCTGAATGTAACACCCACCACTTCTGTTCTGTCATTTGCTGTGCAAAGTCTGCTATGGATCACAGCTCTACTGGGCAAACAGATCCATTGGGCATACTCAATATCACAACTAGAAAACACAGGTTTAGTCTGGATAAGGAAACATCTCACCTGAATTTCAGGAGAGGCTGGGTGACCCATTTCTTCAATCTTCGACGTCCAAATGAAGTTTTAGTATGATCCAAGACCCAGAGCAGGCTTCCTTTTGTTTTCATGTCAGTCTGAAACAACGAAAATAACTTAATTATTTTTAACAGAGCAGTCAGTTTTGCAGAGAGAGGATCTTCATATTATTTAAAACATTGTGTTTGGGTCTTAAGATATGGCAACTGTACATTCATTATCAATTTCATTCATCAACAATGCCTTACACAAAGAACATCCAGAAGTCGTAAGATGCTTAATTAAGCTTTTCCTTTAGCTAGAAAATGGTTTTTAGGAACCAACCAGGATAAATTAAACAGTTAAAATAAATCTCTGCATAAAGCTCTGAGCAGTAGCAAAAAGCAAACCCTACTGCAGACATCACTCAATTGCAGTTTCTAAGAAAATAAATTTCAGGAAAGTTCTTTGTTAGTCAAAGAGCAGCAAGGTTCCTAACTCATACTAAAAGCTAGTGCACGTTGACTTCATTTATGCTTCTGAAAATGTTATCTCCCTTCAGTCTGATTCCATTTAAAATGAGATAAAATTTACGCATCAGATTTGCAAATCTGATGAACTTCATTGGGAGAAGTATGTCAAACAGCTGTGAATAACTCAACATTTACTAAAAATATATATATTTGTCCTTACCTGATTCTGTAAAATTTCAAGATTTTTCATTGTTGTCCCATTAACTGTCATGTATTCAGTTTCACTGGACAACTGTTTGAAATTGCTGGGGAGAGGATTTTCACATGTTATGTCTTAAACTTGGGCATGAGCACAACACTGAAACACTGTCAGGTTTCTTAAATTAAAGAATTCAACTGTTATGCAAATAAATTTTAAAATGTCAAGAAATTAAAATCTTTTCAAATAAATAAAATAACTGAACACTAATAACTTCTTTTAACTTTCTGCTTGGGACAATAAAATTTCAGATTCACATTCCCATTTCCTACAATGACTCTGACAAAGCTCAGAACAAAATCAGCCCTCCTGTTATCTAGTCTTTTTCCACTAAATGGTTAATTTATTCAATTTACAATTTAGCAATGACAGGGCTAACAATTAATAATTCAAGAGTGGAACAGATTTTTAACATAACTCATAATTGAAACATCATATCAAAATACATAATACTTTTTATTACTACAGCAAATTAAAAACAGCCTGCAAGTGCAATTATGTAGGAAAATAGAAATAGGGGAGACTGAAACTATTTGATTTAGTTTTAATATGAAATAGCCATGACCTAAATTACTTGACTTTTTCATACTTCTTAACAGAACTGGATGAGATCAATGCAAAGGTTGTGTTGCTTTAGAATCACCATTAATAAAATAACGGTATTAGGTGTGCAATCATATTAGATCTGAAAATCATTTCAGTCTCAGGCACACATGTAGTAGGCAGGATTGTGAAGTGCAATATCCTCACTAAATGCTTCTGACAAATCAAGTCATGATTGTCTGGGTTAATCATCCTGCTGACTACCCTTTGTACAGAATCTAGGACACTCTTTGCTGTCTTAAACTAAGCCACTTGCTGGGCAAGATTTAGAACTATTTTCTTGACTTTTCACGAAAAGTTTTTCAGTGCATTCAATTTTAAACCCTGTGCAAAAAAGTACTTGAATGTTCAACCTTTTCCTGCTAGGCACACACAGCTGCATTGCTGTTACACTAAAAGTAAGAACAGCATCAAAACTTTCAGAAATATGAAATATTCAGAGATTAATCTTATATATTTATGTTGTATGCAGGTGCTTGGGCCTGCTACCAATTTTTTTCCAAAATAATGGGTCAAATTAGAAGTATTTTCCACAGAATTGTGAAAAAAAAGCAGATTCAACTGAAGGCCCTCAAGAAGTTTAATGACAGCTTATAAGTACAGCTGACTCAGAACTGTACCCATAGTCATAATTATTCTGCTTTGTGTGCTATTTCAGAAACTGAGGAAGTTGACCAGCAAAAGAAAATACTGGGGGCAAAACCAGCAACACTTTCCAAATTACACAATATTGTAAGCAACAAAACAATACTACTTTTTATTATCTTCAGTCACAATTGCTGGCAAAAATTAACTAGGAATGATTTCTGCTTGGCTCCCACTCCTGCATGAAACAACAAATTCCGTCTGCTTTTCCAAAAGCACCGTTTTGCACCCAGGATCAACTGCAGTTTCGCAGTTTGTCACTGCTCAAGCCTCTGATCTCTTAAACCCAGCTGGGTGAGAATCAAGCCTTCCACCTCCTCTCCAGAGCCAAGAGGTTGCTCCTGGGTTTCCCTGTAACTTCCGTGGTTCAGGATTGTGGATTTTTTTGGTTCTAGTGTTCCCACACTTCTCCTGGCTTTTGAGCACCTAGCACAGTATACATTCTGCTCACAGCAGGGCTGCTCAGCAGTATCAGAAGACAACTCACTCTGTTTCACTGCAGAGTGGATTTACTCTTATTTCACAGTATATTTACAGTTCTTTCAGATCAGACAAGCTGAAGCTGTTTTCACAGCATAAATTATCTGTGTCTTACATTACCCAGGTGTTTTCTTTATCTAAGTTACTTCACCCTGCTATTAATCGTGATAATTGAGAGTTTAGAGTACATGAGTAACAGTCAAGATCAACTGCAGGATATGCCCAACCAACAATTCCACATGTCACAGCACAGAACATGTTTTGCTTCCACCCACTCATATTCCTTCAGCTTGGGATCAGAACTTGATAAAAACGTGAAAAAAACCTACATTCTTTATAAGGTATTTAGAGACCAAACGGCAGAAGAAGGGTGTAGGTAACTACTAAGTCAGGGCTGGTTTTGTAGCAAAGGTCTCAGCACAACCCTTGTGTGAAATGCTAATGTGCTGCCACCAGCCCACCCTGCACCGCCAAAAGCGACCTTTCAGAAATCATTCTGACAGCACTACAAGGCCATAACTCCTCTTGTAGGTGACACTGCGACCCCAGTTTCAAAGCACAGACTAGCAACAGTCTCGAGCATTCAAGCAGCACAAAACCCAAGTAATGGAAAGTCCATAACAGAGGAGCATGGCAAGGCAGGGTCAAGTCACCTCACGGCTTAGAGAAAAAAAAGAGTAAACAAAACAAAAGCTTCTAGGAAGCTTTAGGAATCTTCTAGGGAATACTCATGACAATGAGGTTCCTCCTCATAAAATTACTTTTTCAGAGTACGACAACACGATGATGATGATGAGGAGGAGGAGTATGAAAAGGTTACTGCTTTGCTTTAGGACAGCTAAGTATATTCCTAGACTTCAGTTATTCTATGTTACTGAGGAACTGGATCATCTGTGTCATTTTTTCAGTATTTCAGGGGCTTTATAAAAAGGAGTGAGAGCAACTTTCTACACAGGCAGTTAGGACAAAGGGAACAGCTTTAAACTAAAGTAGAAGAGAGTTAGTTTTATGAAGAAATTGTTCCCTGGGAGGGTGGGGAAGCCCTGGAACAGGGTGCTAAAGAAGGTGTGGCTGCCCCTGGATCCCTGGAAGTGTCAAAGGCCAGGTTGGACATTGGGGCTTGGAGCAACCTGGGATAGTCCAAGGTGTCCCTGCCCATGGCTGGCTGTGGACTTGGAGAAACTTGAAAGTCACTTCTGATCCAAACCAGTCTGGGATTCTATGACACTGCCTCTCAAAAAGCTTGCAGTGAATGGTGGTTTGAATCTGTGTTCATTATTTTCTCTACAGGAGATGATACACATAATTTCATACTCAGTATCTCAGCATAAGTGAACACATGTTATTTAGATCAGGAATTTTCAACTACTTTAATTTTCCAAATCTCTAATGTTTCTGAGTGAAGCTGCAAGGCACTCCAAAAGCAACAGATTTTCTTTGCTCAATTACCTTTTACAGAGCTCTAGAGTCTATGTCTTTGAGATCTCTAGGGGTGAATAAACCCCAGAATGAACTTACACAGACAAGAACCATAGGAATCTCTAAAAGCTTTAAGAAGTAAAAACAAGTCTCTCTGTTTTTCAGAAGCACTAGTCTTCTTTCGTTTCCATACTGCAGACATTTACCACAATCTGTGCAGCAAAGGACGTTAAGACCAAGACTATGTTTTGTATTCAATTAACTATGTTTAAATTCATTAGTGAATATTTCCACAGGGATGGATTTTTTGATCTGAATCCCTTTTTGTTTTGTGTATTATTTCCTGGATTTCTTGAAGTTCATCCATCACTGTTCAAAACCTACAGCCTACCATCTACCATCTACATCTCTCTCCTCCATATCCAACATGCTGGAAAACACAGAGGTAAAACTGAAATACACTGAGGCACATTCCCTCAGCAATTGCTATGCAAATGATGGGGTTTTTTCAAACAAAATTGCGTACTCAAATGTACTTGAAAACTTTCCTTAGATGTGTACTAACTTCTTGACAAAAGTCTTTAATAAAGGTCTGCCCATATGTAAAGGTATTACAACACACTGGTTAACAAAAACTTGTACCATTCATTATTAAATCTATTTTTATTTGCTGCTGGAACTGTCAAGCAGCCTAGCCACAGCCTGGAGTCCTGCTGTGGTAGAAATCCTTATTTCTTTGTAATGTTTTGGGTACTTTTTGGATCTTAAAAGTAGGTTTAAAAGCTTCATCAAAATATTAAAGCAAAACCTGCTTCCTCCCCACCAGTGAGGATTCCTTGACTTACATGATAATTCATGATTCTTTGTACTTAACTGAAATGGAATTTTTTTTTCAACTGTGAGAAACATGTTTGTCCGAAGAAGGTACAGAGGTGCAATGAATTTTTCGGTCATTCTTTCTATCAAACAGACCTGTGACACATTAACAAACTGAAAACTCCCTCAAAACTCCCACTTCATGCTCTCCAGCTCACTTGTATATGCTCACTGACCTGAATTATTCTAGGAATTTTAAGTTGCTTAACACTGCAATGGAAGTTATTTCTCTTCTATTTCCTAATTCAGGACACTTATGAGCCTGACATCATTTGATTAGAACTCTTTCACTGTTCAGTATTTAGGTAGTATTTTACTGGCATTAGAAAAAACTGTTGAGTTTGCCTCAATATTTGGCTCAGCTTGATGATCCCCATGACACACTACAAGCAGCAAGTGGAACTCAGTACTGGGTAGTAGAGCATAAAAGGCTTTAGAAACAAACACAGCAGAATCCAAGCTCCGGACCACAAAGTTATCTCAAAAAATGTTATTTTATTTCTTCATAGAACATCACCAGGATATTAAGTATTTCTTTGCCTTTTCCCTCAGATGCTCATACATTCCCTAGAAATCCATTAGAGCAACCTTCAGCAAGCAAATATCAATGCAAAGATTTAGTGCTTTTCCTTCCCAGTTTATAATGTACTTGATTTTAGGATGCAGCTGTTACAAATGTGCCTGACTGCTGCTACATAAGCCTCCACACAATTATACTTGTTCTCTGCCACTGAATTACTTCTACATAAAAGGTGGATTTCACATTTTCTCCAGCTGAAAGAACATTCACCTCCCGTGTGATTTGCACACAGGGCACTGTGACAGCAGTGACCCACAAGCTGACCAAGAAATGGCATTTCCTTGGAATTCATTTTCTTCCTCAGAAGTTCTCTAAGATTTCTCCACCTATGCCAGCATATTAAAAAAACAGTTATTTTTTTAAAAAGGCAATCAAAGAAGATAAGCAGAAACACCACAGATCAGCACACCCCTTGATGGATCAGCAGGGAAGATGCCACACGAATTCCTTCCCCATTAGGTCTATAAGCACATCAAACCTTTTGTTAACATTCAGATACAACTTGGAGAGGAGGGCAACTTAAGGAAAGAAATCCACCTCAGAATTCAGAACATATGTATAATTTCCAAATATTTTGGTGGACACCTGGGAAAGTGTTTAAGCAGGGATCTGCAGTTCATGTTTTAAATGCAGCTGGTAATCTAAACTGGTAATGCAGGGAGCCCTTCAATATCAGGCTTCAAACTCTCAGAATCCCACACAATATGTGAATGATCTACAAATGACATGACATATTTTGAAGTTTCCCATCTGCAGCCAGACTGACTTTATTAAATCCTGCACACTTATGAGACAGAGGAATACTGAGACAATGGGGAGAATATTTTGCAGAGGATCCACAACAGATAAAGCTGTTTTATCTAAGCCTCATTGATATTTTCAAAGCTAAGCCAGGTAGGACAGCAATGTTTTATACTCATGCAAGACAGGATAAGAGAAGCTTTAGCAGTCACATCTTTCCATTTTCATTTGATTCCACCTGCATAAGCCTGTTACAAATCTTGAGTACTCATCTCAGCATATCTAATACACCCAAGCCTTCGGAGTGCCTAAGAGGTGACAAGGTTCTATCCATGTTGGTGTGGTTTTGCAGTAACTTTGCACAAATGGTGGTGCTCTAGCAACTGCTTTTGCCATGATCCTTCTCCCCACTCCTACTTACCACTGAGTCTAGCCAACGGATTTCCAGAAAGCCAGGATGTGCTGAACAGTTCTCCTTAAAACTGATAACTAGATTCAACAACTCAAACAGACCTGCTGAGTACTGCCTGAACATTACAACACACTAGAGTTTAAACCTGCTTCCAGAGCTATAGAAAGAAAACATTATTTACACACTGCTGGCAAACTGCAAGGACATCTGCAAAGCTAAGTTGCAACAGTAATTTTTTTTTAACTGCCCAGAAAGGTCCTACATTTTGGTTACTCAGTAAAACCGAGGTCAAGATGTCACAGCTGATACAAACAAACTTGAAAAATTTTCTCCCTAGTATCTACCAGTTTTTGCACCTTGTTTGTTTTCAGTAACACCTGGCAGCAGTACATGCTCATTCACATCGCTGACAGTAACGTCTACACAAACATACTTCACAAAGGTTTTCCTGAAACACCACTCAAAGAAACCACTTTATTCTGTCAGTTCTGACTGGGAAATCAAAAGTAAGATATCATTTTTACAAAGACTATGTTTATCACTAGCAGGTTTTCCATTACAATCAGGGACACTGTCTGGTAAAATTTGCAAGAAGTGGTGCTCTGAATTGGAAATTTATATAAGGCAACTTACCTTGGATTGTAAAGCATCTTTTCCAAATTAAATTCTTTGAGATATGCAATTACTGCTGCCAGAGAGCAAATAACAGGCTTATCCATGTTTAGTATAACAGATAGGTTTTGAGGACCTAAAAAAAAAAATTTTTCTTGTTAAATGTTTATTTTCTGGTTAATTCACTGTCTACTACTAAGATATTGTAGAAAAGGCATAATCTGCTTTTCAATTTATTCCAATAGAAATATATATTGTATGTGTTTTATGTGTTTTATGACATCCATAAATCAACATAAAGCAAGGCTCCAAAATAACACTTCCGGTTCCAAATAATGCAGAACATTGTAACAGTGTAAACACATTTTGAAACAGAAAACATTTGACTCCATGGGTTTTCCTTCATTAAAAAAATGACTAACTGTTGGCATAACAAACTTCTAAATATACAAGCTAAGAACGGAATTCTGACATCTTCATTTCTGTGCGCAGTGCTCTACTACAGTGCCTATTCCAGCTGCATCAACAGGAAAACTCACTCCACGATACCACAACATAAACTGGTACTCTTAAAAACCCAAATAGTTCTGTTTTTTTCAGGGATGTTTTTAAAGCTGTTCTCCTTTTCTCAGATAACACCTACTAGAACTTTAGAATTTAGTAAGAAGAATGTTACTCCTGTCTTCCAAGAGGGCAAGAAAGAAGGCCCAGGAAATTACCAACCAGTGACCTCCATCCCTGGGAAGGGGATGAGACAAGTGGCTCTGAAGGTCATCACCAAGCATGCAGAAAGGTCATCAGGAGTGGCCAGCAGGGATTCACCAAGGGGACAGTATTTGAGACAGCTGGGCAGAGAGAAACCTGAGGAGGTTCAACAAGGGCAATTACACATCCTGCACCTGGAGAGGAATAAGCCCAAGTACCAGAACAGATTACAAGTGACCTACAAGAGACCAGCTCTGTGGAGAAGGACCTAGGGGTGCTGGTGGATGACAAGTTGACTGTGAGCTGACAGAGTGTCCTGGGGGCCAGGAGGCCCAGGGATCCTGGAAGGATGCGTTAGGAAGAGTATGGCAAACAGGTCAGGGTATCCTGCCCCTCTGTCCTGCCCAGGTGAGGCCATCTTTGGAATGCTGTGTTCAGCTCTGGGCTCCAGAGTTCAAGAAAGACAAGGAGTTGCTGTAGAGGCTCCAGGGGAGGCCATGAAGATGATTAAGATGCTGGAGCATCTCTTATGAGGAGAGACCGGGAGCTGAGCCTGTTCAGTCTAAAGAAGGGAAGATTGAAAGGGGATCTTGTCAATCCATATAAATACCTGAAAGGGGTGTCAAAGGATGGGGCCAGACTCTCTTCAATGGTGCCCAGTGATTGGATGAGGAGAATTTGCCACAAAATAAACCTCAAGTTCAACATGAGGAAGAACTTCTTTACATTGAGGGTGGCAGTGCACTGAAACAAGCTGCCCAAGGTGGTTGTGGAATCTCCCTCTCTTGGGGACATCCCAATTGCAGCCAGACACATTCCTGTGTCACTGATCCAGAGGATCCTGCCTGGTGCTGGGATTTGGGCTGGATGAGCTCCAGAGATCTATTTCAGCCCCAGATATCAGGGTATTCTCTGAACTTGAGAAACATTTCAGATATTGAGTAATATCCCTCAGCTGTTATGTACATTTAAATTTAAATCTGTCTAAACATACACCTTCAAGCTATGAAAAAAAGAAATGACAGTGCTGTGTTCATTCCTATTTAAATAATGTTCCTTTTCCTCCAAGCTCAAAATAAGATCCTACTGTGCAGAAAATGAAGCAAAGGTGGCCAAAAGCCTGCAAGAATGTAAAGGCTAATAGTATGCATGCTTCAAAAACACCTGGAATGAGAGACCTGTAATGTCAGACACTTGTTTTGCATAAAAATCTGAATCACATACCTGCAGTACCAGGCACCTCTTTTGTATAGAAGTCAGTAATTGTCTGGAAAGCATGGCTGTACTCAAAATTGAGGTTTTCCATCCTTTCTATCCTAATTCTGTCATCCTGTAACCTGCAAAAAAAATTGATTTTCACATTTTTACAATCCCTTCATGAAGAGCACTGAAGGAGGTTACAAAGGTACATTTTCTTTTGTCTTTGCTTTTATAGGAGTTGAATGGGTAAAGAATGAAGAGATGAGCTATTAAAGTAGGTTAAAAATATTTCCAAGTGTGGTGTCTTTTTTAAATGTTTCTTCTAACCTCTGTGAAAGTGCAAATAAAGCAAACCCAAACAAGCAGCAAGCACAGCCAAAAGACAGACTGCAAGAGGTGATCTAGCACACCTGCAAGGTAGATACAAACATGCCTTTGCCAGTCATAGCAAGTATTTGCCTTATCTCTTCTTGAAGACTTCTGATGATCAAACACTTAAGCTATTGCCATGTTTAATTATCCTTTGTCTTGGAAGATTTTGTTCCATGCTGTAGACCTCAAAGGCTGGATTTCTTTTAGTCTTATTGCAGTCCAGGAAGCCAAGGATGTTATTTCTGATAACCCACTCCTGCCAGCGTATCAGCAGTTCCTCCCAGTTTAACAGCACTAGCAAATACAGCAAACTTTGTAAGATGCAGCATTTCCACACCGGTTGTTTTTCCTAACTGGTTGCTGAAATGAAGATTGGATGCTGCTTTATTATGGCCATTTGCACAGCTGTTGATAAGCATTCAACAGATATGCTGGTTAAAAAAAACACAAAGAAGAACACAAGGTGCCCCTGCCAGCCTTGAGCACAATTACACAGCTACACAGTGAGCACTGAACCACAGGCCAGGAGAATGCTCCAGTGAAAAAACACACACAAAACCAACTTGGCCTCAGGGTTTTCACTCACTCTCACACCCCCTGGGATGTGAATTAACCAAGCACTTTGAGAAGACTGGAATTATGCCAATGAGAGGGATTGTGTAGGTATTACAGCATGGAAGTTAATAAATACCCTTTCAGCAGGGCTTTGCAACTTCACAGGAAAAACAAACAGACAGATTTTCTGTGTCACATTCTACATCTCCCACCTGAAAGGATCATCTTTGAGATGAATATATGTTTGAGAAATACATCTTTGAGACCCAGCTCTTAAAAATAAGAGCTGATTTCAACACCACATGTCCAACTAACCAGACTTGCCCCAGTACATGCTCCGTGATTCTTTCCCTGCCTTTGTTTTAACTGACTGATCAAATTAAGTTTTCAGTCTTTATACTCTCTGCGAGTCCCCTCTTCCCAACCCCTCTCAGACTGAGCAAACGTTCTTCAAGCAAAGGAAAACACCAATACCAGTCAGCTGTTTTCCTCCTTGCCTTCTTCCCCTTGCTCCAACCCCCACCAATCATGTGCTCTAGCACATCCACCCCTTTTGGTAAATGTTGTAAAATGGTAAAACACTGCAGTGGCACAAAAATACCTCTTCAGCACTACTTCATGACGTGATGGATGAAACCTGAAGATCTGCACATCACCTTTGAGTCAACCTTAAAAGACAGAAGGGTCTTTCCACTGACCATGAGTTAGGGACTTGAAGAAATATTTTTAAACAAAGTTATTTTATTAAATATTAACCAAATATTTTTTAACAAAAAATTTATTTTTTATTTCTATCTCTTTATGTTTTTATAGCAGTGACTACAGAAAAGAAAGGCCTAACAAGGTCTGCAGAGCTAATCTGTAGACTGATAAAGTCAAAAAGGAAGGCTTTGGATGTATTTCACTGGATGGTTCATGCCACACCTTTTTGTTTTCTCATGTTTAAACATTAATTGGTGCCATTTTCTTTAATATATTTGCGATTTTCTTCCATTTTATAACCAAACATATCCCCCTCCTTAGCATAAACTCTGGAATATGATAGTCATAATCAATATACATTGAGTGACTTCTGACAGTATTTTTGTTTGTCAACACTATGAATGAGAAACATTTAAAATTATTAGCTCAGTGATCTGCAAAGACCTTCACATATTTTAGTATTTGTATTCTAGATGTAGCAACATCAAATATATATATATGACATTCTGACTGAGAGTATGCACCTGATAGTTCAGATAAATTTTAAAAAATGCAAAGTTACAGAGCGAGTGTGTGAAAACCCCTGAATTTTTATCAAGATGTATGAAAACAAAGTTTGCTGCAGAAGGTTTTCATGTATGTCCTTTGTGCAGTAAGATGATCACCAAAGGCCATTTTCCTGCGGATGCTTATTCTATCTCTCCAGCCACCAATGCCTATTTAAGTCAGAAATCAATTCACCATCAACTTTTGTAAACATCACTCTTGTCAGAAGCTCCAAATGAGCTGCAGTTCAACTGTTCCCAGCTCTCTGAAAACAAGCCATGCTCTCAGTCCCTGAGCTCGTCAGAGATCAACTCAGCCCCTCAAAGCTCCCTCACCTCCCCTGCCCAGTCCCTCTGCACCCCCTGAACTGGACACTGAGTGACCAGGGACCTTGGAGGGATGAACTCCCAGTGGCTGCTCCTGCCACACCTGGGGTTTGGTGCAGAACTGCCTCTCCTCTCAAAATAAATCACAAAAGCTACCCAAGGACATGAGCACCAGCCACAGCCAAGGATTTGAAATCAGTGTGTCCACAGACAGCTGAATAAAGGATGAGATCCTACACACTGTAGTAATGTAATAATGTAACTTGTGCATCCTAACCTACAGTGCTCTGTGATTCTGTTACTGGAGGGACTGATTTATCTGTCACCCTGCTGGCAAAGTGAAAAAGGATCAACACTGCCAGGTTTAATTCCTCTATTGGTCTGACAATTCAATGCATCCACTTAAAATTCATTGCTTAACAAATGCTGTAGGAAAAATATTTAAAAGAGAGCTCTCAGTTTGATGGAAAAGTCTCTTAAGAAAAACATTTATAAAAATGCTAGAAGCTAAAAGGAAGCAACATAAATAAAACTAATTTACAGAAACTGACTCAAGATATCTAAAAAGTAATAAAATCTTTTATTGAGAATGAGCTTGCTTTAAGCACAAGAGCTAACTGCAGTTTCCGGAATAAAGCAGAAATCACTTCATTTCTGCTCTACAATTCACAATTAAACAGGCATAAAGTGAATAAAGACTTACTGCAAAACAGAAACATCCAAACTGAGTTTTCTTAAAGCTCAGCAAGTCATCCTAAGGAAAGCAAGTAACCGCAGAATTTTACCTTTCAACTACTATCCTACTGTGCCCATTCTGCATTAGTATATTCAAATGCAGGGAAGCATGGACCAAAATTTCCCCTGTATCACAACATAAGGACATCAATAATGCAGAATTTGGGAGGGTGTCTGCTCCTAAAATTTAGTGTGGAGTGTTTACTTCTGATGCTAAGCCCATATCTGTAAAGCACAAATTATTTATTTAATTTTCCTGTACAATTTAGTCAAACTGCTCTTTTCTCTGCATTTCCCATAGTTTATTCTGCTAGCATGACCACTCTGTCACTGCAGGGGAAAAATGCCAGCACTGCCCAGCAGGGCAAGGCAACCTGAATGAATTAGTCCTTTCAGATATCCAAGCACATTGTGTCCCCTTCCTTTATCAACACGCTTGGCAGAAACTGCATTTCCTTCACTTATCACCACTGTGTTACCTTTGTTATCCAGGCACTCCTAGGTCAGGGGGCTCAGGTCTGAGTGTGTCTGTGGGAATGGAGAACAACCACCCCTCCTTTTTTGGTGAGTCTTGGCACAGAGCTGCAGCAGCTTCTCTGGCAAAGCCTCAGGGACATTTCCAAGCAGTTGTTCTTTTGGCACCAAGCACACACATTTTTAGAAGCCCAGCTTTTTCTGCAGTCAGAGGCAAGTACGTCCTCACACTTGCTCTGAGCAGCTGAGATGCCAGAGATGGAGACTGCTGTTGTAAGGAAACAGCAGCACAGTCACCTTCCCTGAATATCTCACACAAATTGCTGCTGTCCATGAAAACCAAACAGAGATCACCACATGGGTGTTATCAGTATGTTATATACAACACACTACCCTACAGGATCTGCAGCTTACAAAATGCCCCATCCCAAACGCCCCTGAATGCCAGAAGCTGCTGAAAAGCCCAGAAGCAACTCTGACACACTTTAATATACATATACACATATATGTGTATCTGCTTCCACACATACATATATACATACAAATATACATACACAAACTCAGAAAAACTTGAGGAAAACTTCTTGCTTGCCTTTTTCCATCCAAACTACCAACATATCTCAACACATTTTCTGATTTCCTCAGGAAGAACTGAATCTGAAAAGAACTCCAACTGCACTGACAAGCCCGGAGCCTGGAATCGAGGAACTCTAAGAAAACATTATTTTCACTTTAGGAACTCAGAAGTAGAAGCTGCCAAAGAAACGGAGTAAGGATGTTAGAGAAAAGCAAAGGGCTGTGCAGGCTCTGCATGACACTGCATCCCTTCTGTGAAGGCAGAATTAGGTAGCACAGGACAAAACAAAAGCATAGTTATATTGTAGCAGCTTCTGCACCCGCAAATAGAAACCTTCTTCAGGCTTCTTCCATCTGCCAGTCTGAAGGATGGAATGAGACACATTGCACTCATGTCTTGGAAAGTAGAAAGGATCAAGAACTGCTAGGAAACTATTAGCACCTAGGAACAGCCAGGATGAGCAATAGTCAACATTGAAATAAGACAATCAGACCACATCAATTTAATTTCCCTCAGCAGCAATGGAGTTGATTCTGTGGACAGAGAAGACGCAGGTCCTGTACCTGCTTGATCTCACGGAGGTTATTACACAGTTTCACACATCCTCACAGCTGATGTGCAGAGGATGATTCACAGGGAAGTGCACTTACAGAATGATACCAAACAGGCTGGAGAGCAGCACTCAGGCTGGTAGCAGGGCTCCCTGTGAAATGAGGTGAGTGTTCTGCAGAGCTAAACAGCTCAGCACTGCCCTGGGAGCACTCTCTGCTCCAGTACCACTCAGAAAGGCAGTCCCAGAGAGGACAACTCCAGCCCTCTCAAACCCAGTGTGAGGCTGAGGTGGCCACAAAGAGCATTAGAAAACCCAACTCAAAATGTGACAGAGAAACTACCTAAAAGGTACTCATTTTCTCCATCATCAATGGCTGTGAACAAACACTGGAGGGATAAATGAAGCCCTAACCTCTGATACAGAAGTTCTTTCCATTCAATACTCCAAGCAGGCAGAGTTTACTGCGCAGTGCCAGCACAGAGCAATTCCTACCCAGCAACCAGCACTGCTTACAGGGAACTGCAGGTATCAAATCACACAACTCCTCAAAGACAGCACAGCATCTTGCCCACACCTGCAGCAACATTTACTCTTCTCTGTGTTTTGCAGAAGCTGTACAGAACATGATGCTGGAAGGAAGCAGCTCACACTGGTTTGGTCTCATCAGAAGGCTGGACTAATCCGCCTTGTGATTGTCCCACTGCTCCCCTCCACCTGCACCCTGACAGAGATATGCTACAGACAGCCTGGTAAGCCAGCTGCATAGGTGTGTCTCCAAAATCAGCAGTTCCTCCATTCAGGATTATGCCAACCAGCAAAAATCTCTCTCCTTGCAGGGCTTCAAACAAATTAAACAAACAAACAAACAAAAACTCAAACCAACAACAATGAAAAATCAAACAGAAAAAAACAACCACAAACAAAGGCAACAAGAACATCACAAAACAAAGCACAGGAAAACCCTGCCAAGTATCTGCCATACTACATGCACACTGATAAAATAATGGTTCTTCTATTACACCCCATGATGGACAAATAGCTGTTTCTGAATCAAAGTGGGAATGAGGAAGGAGTGAGGACACAGTGCCAATTATTTATTCATGACATTTTGGGATTATCCCTATAGGTAAATACAAGTATTTCTACATATATGGATCTATACAAAAAAGATGAAAAATGCACTAGTGACAAAGGAATGAAACCCCACACTTATGCTGTATATTCTAAAATCAGGTGTGGAAGGCTCCTCCTCATCTCTCTTTCTTGTACCTTGCTGACGGGTCATGAAACATGAACCCTACATCATGCTTTTTAGGATTATTTCCAAATTCCAAACCTCACTTTTTGTCCTCAAGGACAGAGCACTTCATATCCTTATGTCGCCCAGGTTTTTGTCAAGTCATAAATAAAATGTTAATTATCTGTGTTCTTTACCATCTGATAGGGTAATTTTCCGTATTTTCTTTCAGTGTGGGTCTTAAACTTCATACAACAATGTACAGCTGGACAAGCAAACTATAAAAAGGGAGTAATTACTCATTTAATTCAACACCAGCTCTTACTATTGTGTCTGATCTCAACTGCTTTGCAGCTGCAGCTCTGTGTGTTTCTCTGCATCTCTGCACCTACTGACTGCCACAGGATCCTTCTCTGATTCTCTATTCTTCGTATTACCACTGCTGTTGTGCTTTGTAATTTAATATTCAATATAACTTTTCCTCATACCCTTGCTGGTGATTTTTTGAGCAAGCTCAAGCACACTCATTCGGGACACCACTGAAAACTACTTTCATTTCTTTTTGAATTACCAAGCCTTTTAGAAGGCTTTTTACCAAAAGGGACCTTCTAAAAGCAAGTCTACAACACCAGACAATACGTTGCCAGAAAGAAAAGTTGAGTTCTGTATTACATATTATATAACTCAAGATTATTACCACTTTACCTTGAAGTGCTTAAAAATATTACCAATAAATTAAATAATAAGAAGAGCGTGACTAAAAGAAACAAAAAAGTTCTGGAAGGGCTAAGCAAAGGAAAAGATAACAGAATAGCCTTGAAAGGATTTGTTTTGAGAATCTCAGTGATTTTGATAGTGTGGACTATCACCTTGTCCTAAACAGCAGCACTTCTACTACATCTTGAGAACCCCGCAGCACCATCAGTATGTCACATAGCCTCCCAAAGTGAATGCACAGCTCATTGTTCCACAAGGACACATGCTGTCTGATCATACCTGTCCTGACTGACAGAAACACAAAACGTTCTCATTTTCAACAGCAAGAACTTCTGAGCACAAAGCACTTTTCTCCGTCTCTCCTGTAATATTTTTGCAAAGGCTTTCCACCTACCAGATCTCTCAGTGAATCTCGTATCCATTGTGCTTCTGTCAAATCTCTGCCTACTGTCATCAGCATTCACCATCACCACCCCTCTCTAGCATCAAGCTGATGGAAGAAACAGTCGGTAGAAAACACCTTTTTCAAAGACATATCTTTGCTAGCAGCAGAAATAACAGTCTAAATTCAGTTTGAACAAAGCCAAGCTCAATGCTTAACAATATTTCCCAACTATTTTAATTATCTCCCCTTCCCTTATGCTGTGTGTGAGCAAAAAAAAAAATCTCCATTTTAATTTCAACATATTTGAAATAGCAGCAGCCCTCAAAACATTGGAAGTTATGTGGGTAATGCACATACACATGCAAAACATACAGTGCTTTGTCCAAAAAACAAAAGCGTTTCCTAGGTGAGGCTGTTTAATTAAAAATTAAAAGCAGACAGCTACAATGTAATACACTTCTGGAAAGAATCCTAAATTCAAGTTAATTACTTCTTCACAGGATTAAAGAGAATCCCAAAACAAAGCTGAAAGCTGCAGAACAAATCAGGCACAAAAAATCCACAGTTGTTAAAAGGACATGGAGATGCTGCACAGGATCCAGCGGAGGCCACAGAGAGGATTTGGGGTCTGGAGCATCTCTGTGCTGAGCAGAGACTGTGGGAGCTGGGCCTGGTCAGGCTGGAGAAGGGAAGGCTGAGAGGGGATCCCATCAATCCATACAAAATCTCCAAGGGGTGCCAGAGGATGGGGCCAGGCTCTGCTCAGTGGTGCCAGTGCCAGGATGAGGAGCAAAGGCCATCAAATAAACCACAGCAAATTCCACCCCAGCAGGAGGAAGAACTCTCCATGGAGGGGCAGAGCCCTGGAACAGCTGCCCAGGGAGAACCTGGAGTGTCCCTGTATGTCCCTGAGACATCCCAATCCCAGCTGGACATGTTCCTGTGTCACTGCTCCGGGGGACCTGTCTGGGCAGGGGCTTGGGCTGGATCATCTCCAGATGTCTCTTCCAACCCCAGGGGTGTTGGGATTCTGTTCTAAGGATTATTGCTGAAGTAGGAATCAGATTTGCCCAGGTAAGTGGTAAAAAGATATTCTACAAGCACAGACTAACAACATCAATACGAAGTTGAATGGAAGTCACCACCAGCTTACGAAACATCATTTCCAATGATTATATAAGAAATAACTGAGATGGTGACAGACAGGGTCCATCCAAGTCTCTGTTTTAATTCAGTCTGAGCTAACCTCCCACACTGCTACCACCATGCTACCTGCCAAGAACTGTCAGAAATATAATTCCTGTTCCTTTAATCAGCATGAATTGCTGTGGAAATTTACAAGCAGCACCAAATATCCAATACTGGCCTCACCGAGAAAGCACAGTGCCTCTGCAAGCAGCAAAGCCACACCTGGATTTTCCACTCATCACTGCATTGAAATGATTTAATTTCAGGGCATTTAGGTTCATACTCAAGAGGGGACCCAGCTGCTGTTGAGGCACTTACACACCTTCCTTTGGGCTGCAGAGACATGGAGTGCCTACTGCCTCGTTTCCAGCTTCTTGTGAGAGAGGCTCAGAATCTTGTATGACAAACACAAAGAGATACAGAACCCCACAAGAGCTGTCCTGGAGGAGGACAGGACACGCAGAGTCCCAGGGACGGCCTGGAGGAGGGGAAAGGCTGGGGAGCAGATGGCTGTGCTCTGCACACCATGTAAGATGGGAATGGAAGAGCTGAAAGGCCATAAAAAGAGACAAAAAACCCCAAAAAAACCAAACCCAAATAAACAAAAACTACAAAAACCAAACAAAACAACTAAAGATAAAAATCCACCCCACTGAATCCTGTTGATAAATACTCGGGCATCCTGTAAGATTACAGGCCAACTTAATCAGAAAAAATAAAATCAAAATTAGCCCATAATACATCAGTTAAACTTAAACACAGAAAGAAAGCATACACATTACCAGGTTTTCAAGCTGTGCTGGTAGGTTACTCAGGCAGAAGACTTGCAATCATTCTTTAATTCTTTGTTTATTCTAAGAAGTTCTAATAAAAAAGAGAAAAAATCCTAAATACATCTTCAGGATTTTGATAATTTTATCCAGGTATTTTTGCACAGATATTCTGAATTACTATCTTTGATAATTAACTACATTCAAAACAAGTACCTGATCTATATCTGAATCTGAAAATTCTGGATACCTGCTCCTCTGGGTATTAGCCATCATTTAAAAAAAAAGTGGAAAATACATTCTCTCAGGCTGCAGAGGAAAAGAAAAACAGCATAGTGATTGCATTCCATTATTAGGGAGCTACAGCATATGTCAAATGAAGACAGACTAAGGAAATTGAATTCATTTGGCATAGAGAAAGTTAAGAGTGCATCTTCTACCACCAGGAGGCATTCAGGAAAGCCTGGAGCAGATTATCGTGAGAGGTGCACGGATAAAACCAAGCAGCCTTGATTTGTATTCTCTCTCAGAAAACCAACTAAACACTCAGACAGGTGATACAGTGAAGCTGGGGGCTTCCTCTCCTTGAGCATTTTCCAAAGTGGACAAAAAATGTGTAACACCTGCGTTCCAGAAAGCTCATTCAAGCTCATCCCAAGATTTTGACAAAAAAAAAAAAAAAAAAAAAACTGTGTAAGTCATCATTTGTGTTATAAACAACTGCAGACCAATTGCACGAACAAGAACAGGAACACAAGGACTGGCTGCACAGCCACTACTCCTGCAGACCCTTCTGGCGAAAAGAGGAGAGTACACAACATTTAATGGACTGCTAACACGGCCCAGTGAGAAGCCCTGGGATGGGTCTGATGCCTGGTCTGTGCTCACACCATGACTTCAGGAGATCTGCTTGCTCCTCACCTCAGGAACCTAACGTCTGTGCTCTGAGCAGAAAACTGAAGGATTCTCCATGCAGGAATTCCCTTAACATGTCTTCTTGTAGTGAACTTCACTCACTTATAAGGTGAGAGATACATCTTTCCCTTATCTATGGGCAAACTCCATCTGTAACAGGAACTCCAGGATATGCCATTTACACCAAATATCCAACCATATTCTTTCAGCTGAGACTGTGGCACGAAGTCCCTTTTCTTTTTAGTTTTTGGCATCCATAACTCGTTGTTCACATTTCATTCTCCTCTCACGCCACTGACAGAACCACTTGAACCAACTCCAGCTGAAAGGATATGATGGATTATGTAACTACTTCATCTTTCCCTTTTTTCTCTTCAATTTGGAGGCTCAACATTTGGGACACCATCACATTCAAGTACTCTCTACAGAAATAAAAATTTTAAAGCCACAACAGGATCTTCCAGACGTCACCATCTGTAATTACAGACATCATCAGAGACCATAAAAAACCCCAAGTATTAAACAGCTCCCTCCTAAAAATCAAACCCACTGCTCTGAAGACATTTCAATAATGAATCCAAATTTGCCTTTACACATGGTCTGGACCTTGCAAAGCCTTTTTACGCTTTTCCAAGAAAGATTCAGCTGTGTGACGCTCCACTATCCCTAATGACCTGACAGCCGAATGAGGCTGGAAAATTGTATTACCCCTGATTTTCCTCCAGAAGTGTCTCCATCTGAGCTCTCCAGCTATGACTAAAATAAAAAGACTCTCAATTCCAAACTCACAAAGACACGCAGTGAGATGCTACCTTCAGATATAAACACAATAGGTAAAGTTCTGCTCTAACCCCACCCCTTTCTTCTTCACTGTTACTGGAGTTCACCTTCAATGCTGTCAAACCATGGCAGCACTTGGAACAAAACTTCTCAGATGTGAGTAGGGGGCTGAATACAACAATAAATCCAAGCCTGAGGTGAGCAAGAAACTCCTTAGGAAGTAATCTGAATGAATGCAAGAAAAGACAGAAAAGAGCAGGAACCTTTATTGTTACATGCATTAACTTGGCAATTAATCCTGCTTTCATTCTCCACTCAAAAACCGGAAGAGTTTTCAGGGTTTTAGTAATGTGCATTCTCTTTTTAATAATTCTACCTCAAACACAGATGTGGTTCTCATACATCTAATTAAAAAAAAGCCCTGCAAATGGTAGACAAATGTTGAAATAAGGCTTCAAACCCTGAGAGCTCTGTGCCAATCACCAGGAAGGCCAAGCTCTGGTTTCTGAAAGAAAGAAGCTGCTGAATTTGGTCATGATTTGCCTTCCACAATGAGAAGTGTGGTTTTAACACAAAGTGTGGGTGGGTCTCTCCCCAGGCGCAGAGATTGCCTGTTCGGGGAGCTCTGCAGCTCTCAAATACCTCACAGCTGGGAAACTGGAATGTAGGATGGGTCAGGAGCCCTCCTGACACCTGAGGACAACTGTGGCCAAGCTTGGGAACCAACCCTGTAAAATCAAAGGACAAAAGCTCTGCCCCTGCAGAAAGATCTGTTCAACCTCAGCCCTGCTCATCCCACACACCTCAGCTCAGAAAACACCATCAAAATCTCCCTGCTAAAGCAGAATTTGGCAGGCGGAACTTCTCATCTCCATCAGATAAAGAGCTCTGAGTGTTTTGTAATGGTTTTAATAAAGGCTGCTGGACAGAAAACAGGATACATCTGGCTGGTCAATTAACTCGTAATTAATGTCTCCTTTGATAAGCTGATACAGATTTAAGAGTCCACTAAATGTGATGAATTGAACTTGTTAATTTTTCAGCAAATCATTTCAGGCTCTCCTGTGAGATGTACAAAGATGCTTAAACACTGTCTTATCTCTAACAGAATAAATGAAAATAGAATGTTAACAATTATATCCTCAATGTAAAATATTTTCTTCTAATGCCACATTCCTGTAATTCAAGAGTGGGATGTTTTCACCAGATACTGTTATTTACCTTGATTTCCTCTTCTGTGAAAAGCTAATACAAGATAAAAAGCAAGGCAGCTCTTCTTCCCATGGGTTAATTTAGCATGCACTATAGCTGTGCACTGTGTATTCTTTCTTTCCATGAATTTACCATTAAGGAGCCAACTGGAAAAAGCCACTTAGATTATTTTACAAATTGAAAAAAAAAAAAAAAAAAACCCAAAAAAAACCCAAACCATTTTGAGGAAGAAGGTGAAGGCAGCTTGAGCCAAATGGTATGCTTTTAAGGAAAAAAATGAAAAATAATTCTAAATTGAAATTCAATTTATCTCATGTTTACACTTCAAGGGCTGGCAATAGTTCAGCTCAAAATACAGTTTTAAGTATCACAAGGCTGCACATCATCCCTGGAGAAGTGAGCCAAAAACAGAGGTGGCAGAGTTTTGTCTTTATTCTGCCTAGGGTTTCTCAAGTAAGCCAAAAATTGAAGAAAAAGATAGTATCTTAATTCTACAGACAGCAGATACATACTTGAACTTACTAGATTTTGTGGATACTGAGTAATAAATCTTCTATGGTTACAATATTAGAGTGAGGAGAGGGACAGAACTAACAAGTGAAACTGAGTTTTTTTGTCAGACAAAGGATTTTTGCTCAGAAGGCACACAGCCCTCTTTTTGTTCAGTACCTGTCTTTTAAAATACAAGATGTTGTTGACAAAATCTGTCTATAAAGAACGTTCCCAACAAAATCCTAAGAATTCCTTTCACCCAGCTTAACATGAACTGGCATAGCTTCTGCTCATGGTCAGTGATGAGCCAGAAGTATCAGAAAATACGTCCCTATTAATACACAATAATTGAGTCATGTTTTTGAAATCATTCCTGTACCTGGGCTGCAGCAGAGGGACTTCAGAGCCTGTTGAGTCCCCTCTCAACAGCCAACTCCAAATGTACCACTCTCAACACAGCCACACTCAGGACAAGTTCCCTCTCTTTCTTTAAAAAACAAAAAAAAAATTATTACGTTAAAAGAAAGAAGTTTCTTGGTGTTTTCTTGGTATTTCCTGCTGCAGTTCTCTATGATGCCACAAAAACTTCTGCAATGATCATATAAAAAGGGACTGTGGCAACACAGCCAACTCCTTAACCCACCGGTAGCACTCCAAAACTGCCAGTGAAACTCCATTCTGGGACTCCCTTCCTCAGCACATTAAAAACCAAATGTGTTACTCTGCAATTGTTAACATCTGATAGTATGCTAATTATATACCACAGGATGATTAATTAATAGAGTGGGTAGTTTCCCCTCTGCCATGGCTCACAAAATTACATCATGGCTTTGGGTATTGAACAGCAGATTTCAAATTAAGCATTCCAAAATATAACTTAATTGAAGTTAATTACAAGTGCATTTGATGATGGTATTTATAAAAACATTTCTTTGCTTAGGCAACACAAAGGCACTGGCATTCAGATTCTGGTTGCAGGTCAGGTGTGTGCTCTGACTCTGGAGGGGTCTAAAAGCTGGGCCACGTGTAATTTCTCACACCCAGACTGCTTTGTCACACAGGGCTATTTTCACCTAGATTAACTCAAAGCACCAATCCCAGTGTCACATTTCAGAGACAAACCAAGCTGGGTTTTTTTCTTTAAGCCATGAGGAATAACAAGTGCACTGTTTTGGCATTATACCCAGGATGCTTTATGGTAAGACTTAACTTCTGCACTTCAAGATGCAAATTCATGTGCTATCTTTTCAGACAATTATAACAGCTTAATAAATCCGTTAATGCTCCATGTAAGGATTTTTGACAGCTACACAAACGTTTCCCTTAAATTAAAGGGTTTTTTCACCCTCTTCCTAGCTCACTTTCTCTCAAATTAGTATGGTTTTTTTTTTCTTTTTTTTTCTATTTTTCATCACAAATACAGCACTGCCCTGGAAATGGATTTGATGGATGGACTGTTCAAGAATCAGGAATCAGTTGGTTGTGCACATCCAGAGGGCAGTGGTCAAAAGCTGAGTCTCAGTAGACATCCATGTCCAGTGGTGTCCCTCAGGGGTCTGTGCTGGCACTGGTGTGATTTAATATCTGCATCAGTGACACAGACGGAGGCACCCAGGACACCCCCAGCAGGTGACACCAAGCTGAGGCTGCAGTGAAACCCCTGAGGGACAGGATGACATCCAGAGGGACCTGGACATCCCCAGGAGTGGCCCATGGGGATCTCAGGAGGTTTAACCAGGCCAGGGGCTGGATGCAGGCTGGGGCTGGATGCAGGCTGGAGGAGCCCTGGGGGTGCTGTGGGGCAGAGCTGGGACCCCAAACCCCTGTGCTGGGCTGAGCCCCAGCGTGGGCAGCAGGGCAGGGGGGGATTCTGCCCCTCTGCCCCCTCAGCTGAGACCCCACCTGCAGAGCTGCCCCAGCCCCGGGGCCCAGCACAGGAAGGAGCTGGAGCTGCCTGAGCCAGGCCAGAGGAGGCTCCAGGATGAGCAGAGGGATGGAGCAGCTCTGCTGGCAGGAAAGGCTGGCACAGCTGGCATTGTTCAGCCTGCACAGGAGAAGCTTTGGCCTGACCTCACTGTGGCCTTTCAATTCTTAAAGGGGGCCCATAAGGAAGATGGGGACAAAATTTTCAGTATGGTCTGTTGAAACATGGCAAAGGGTGATGCTTTTCAGCTGAAAGAAAGCAGATTTGGACTGGATATAAGGAAGGAGTATTTTGCCATGAGGGTAGCGAGGCCCTGGCACAGGCTGCCCAAGAAGAGATGGTAGATGTCCCATCCCTGGAGACATTCAAGGTCAGGCTGGACAGAGCTCCAACCCACCTGGTCTACCTGCTGCAGGGAGGGTGGTCTAGATGACCTATAAAAGTCCCTTCCAACCCAAAGGTTTCTATGATTATACGAACACCACCTTGCTCTTCTCAGTGTCCTCCTGGTTCTTCCTCAAGCCCTGACAAGACCTGTTCAGTAAAAAGGAAGATGCACAGCCACAAAGCAATAGAAGGCATGCAGTGAAATGGCAGGTGGCTGTCCAAGTAGCTGTCCAGGAAAGTTATCCTTCCTTTCCATACCCCTGCACCACTCAGGGCACATGACAGGATGGAGGGGCGTCACTTGTACCCTCCTCCAGGTTGTATCTGCTCTCTCTGCCTGAAGGTCCCCTCAGCCACACCTGCTGCAGCAGGACAGTGCCAAGCTGCCAGGATGCCTGGAATTTGGCTGGAAATGGGGACAAGCACACCCAAGACACATAAACAGAAGGGCAGAGACAGGAGCAAGTGGCAAAGACTCCAGAAAGCAGGAGCATAGTTGTAAAACAACAGGCAAGAGGGATGGAGGGGCAGTTATCTTTCACCCGACAGAAGCCAATCAGACAGGTACAACAAAAAACAGGAATACACTCAAATATATTTGCTAGAAAATGGTCTTAAGTACATCTATCTCCCTCTGTAGAAAGTCTTTTACATGAACTGAAATCAAGTGTCTTACAAAAAATCTTTTTGTTTTAAAAAATACTGTGGTGCTAGGTAATAAAAAGCTAGTTACTACAGCAGTGATTTCAAATTCTCTGCTAAGAACCTAGAAAATATTCACATGAATTTTGAACATCTAACATTTGTACTATTCCAAATACCCAGGGGAGGCGTCCATGCCTAAATCACACTCCTCATGAGTTTTATTTACCAAAAGTCTCTTACCTCTGCCATACACAGAAAAGAACATCTGTTAAAAGAGACAAACATTGTCAGTCAAGCACAAAATTAAACTGCTAAAGACAGCCCAAAAGATAAATCTTGTTCCTTTCTGCAGTTCAGCAGATTGATGGTACATAAAAACCCACTTCAGTTTCATTCCCTTCAAAATTAAGCAATTATATTCTGGGTTTATAAAAAACAAATAAATTCATGGCCTATCTTCCCCAGCTCAGGAGGGGCTGGGAACCATGACTGCAAGGGAACCATTACTCTCCTCACTCCGTATCACTGCTACGTGCATGTCAAACACACAGACAGCCTCAGTCTTCCTCTCTTCCATACTGTCTCACTGACATCACTGCCTAGATTAAAACTGCTGAATTTCTAACTCCTAGCACTAACAATGAGAGCAGGAAATGCGGGAGAAAAGTAATGTCTGAGAAATGAACCCATCCAAGGTATCGACAACGCTACAGTTTCACAGGCAGAGTTATGTCCCAAGTCAGCTTCAAAGCTGAATAAACTATGAAAAATAAGTACTTATTAAAACAAAACACTAGGACTTTAACAAATATGCCAGCATCCATAGATTTTTAAAAAAATTTAAACTTGCACACCAGTTTTAAGAGCTTAAGAGTCATACTCCATTTGAACATGCAGAAAATCACAGTGTATGAATATATACTGAGAGAAAAAAACAATCAACCTCACAACCAGAGAGGACAAAAAAAAAGTACCATAACTTACATGTCACCTCCTACAGCTTATGATCTGTCTAGTCATAATAAACCAAAGAGTTGCCAAACCATGCAAAAAAAGGCTTTAAAGTTTTACTTTTCCTGATTCTGTTTATAAGGTAGGGATTTTTTTCCTACATTAAAAGTTCACTTCTTGATAGCAAGAAACTGGACAAGCATTAAGCTCAAGACTTAACTGTTCCTTATTTAATGATTTCTATCTCAAATGGAGAGGAGGAAAAAAATCCAAATCCATGAATATTACTGATCAGTGCAAAGATGCCACAAGTACAGCTGCTGAATACAGCATGTTTTCTGTGCTTTGCAGTCACATGAAAAATAATGCACCTTTGAACCAGGTGTGAGTGTGGGGAAGCTCATCAGAGCTTTGGCCTGGGGAGAAATTTACAAATGCACACAGGTTGGGCAAGGCAAGGCCTGCAAAGGCCAGCTGTTGCTGTAAAAAGCAATGTTAACATTTTTTATCTGATTTATCACCCAGGGAAAGAACAGTGCACTGCACTGCATTTGGACACAAGGCTTTGCAATTGCCCCTTCATGCCCCTGCAGCAACAACTCCACATGCATGGGGGGACAGTAATTCCACCTAGAGGATGTCCCAAACTGTGAGGGGCAGTCAGGCAGGTGAGGCAAATAAATACAATTTACTCATAAGCAATTTGTCAAACAAGATGTGAGCCAAACACTTCCCTCACCTGTAATGCCACAGGAGACAATAATGAATGCCAGTATTCGGAATAGCAGCATATCCTGACTGAGAAAGGACTAACTGCCAAAAAACACCATCCAGCAACTCTTCCAGGTTACTGCATGATGTGGTAATACTAAGGTGAATTTTTTCCCCTGTCCCTTCAAAAGGAGAGAGTTCTCACACAAACACTTCAATCAGCTGCCTGCACAGACCATCGGCTGAATTCTTTGCAGTGCAAAACACCTCTTTGGTCAGTAAACATCTGTTCACTGATGAGTTTGGGGTTTGTATTTACAGAAAACAGCTCATGTGCTGGTTTTGTACTTTAGTTGCTTTTTTGTTCCCTGCTGCAAATTTAACTGCTTGTAACTTCCATTGACACAAAACATTCTCAAGATGTTTGTCACAGCTTGCCTTTCACTTAAAAATCCATGGGAACATTACAAGCTATATAAACCATGAAAACACTGCTTTTTTATGATTACCAGCCTTTTAGACACACTTCACTCCTCTATTCTACCATTTAATGTGCAATGCCGTTTACTCTCATTGTAACCCCTTGGGGTCTTGTTTTTGCCACTACAACCCTTCCTGTCCATGCTCACCTACAAACCTCAGGACTTGAGCTATGTTAATAAATGCACATGCCCTTCGCAGAAAAAAGATTCCTCAGCATTAACTATGTGAATGTATCCTCTGATCTGAGCAACCAGCATTGTAGGTGGGTCATATAAAGATCCGCAAAACTAAAAGCATTTTTACATAGTTACAAGTCAGAGTTCATTCCAGCTGAGTTTCTACTTGACTGATGACATTAAATCCATAACTGCCCATGAGAGCAATTAGCACTGAACAGCATCATTCACCAAATACAATAAATCCACTACAGCTCACTCTAAGAGACCATGACAGAAACTGAAGAGGAACAAGCCTGCAAAGACCTCACCCAATATGGTTAAAAGCAGAGTCCACTGCTAAACCAGAGGGCCACTAGCACTGCACTTAGCAGAAAGAGCTTGAAATTACATTTGCAAAGGTCCTGAAAAACAAATTAAAAAAGGCTTGTGTTGAACATAATGATGGAGGTTCAGCTACTTGAGCCATTCCATCACGCCTGGAGAGGGAGGATACGTTTGGTTCTCAATGGATCTGAAAGAGAAGGGAATTCCAGGGAACCAGCTCCAAGCCAAAGGCTAGTGCAATACTCAGGAAAGCGCAGAAAACTGAACCCCATATTCAGAACCTTACAATTATCACAGGGCAACAAGCTGCAGACTACCTGCAACCTAAACCAAACAGTGCAGACCTGGGTGAAATGCCTTGGGTTAAGAGTTACTTGTGATCAGTGTGTTTTCACAGGGTGTCCAAGAATGCTACAGACGGAAACATCACAAAAAGAGGACAAATGGAAAAAAGAGGAACAGAGCACCCCAAAGATGCGCTAAATTTTTCAACGAAACAAGGAAGGGGAAATATCAGAGGAGCAAAAATATCCCAAAGGAGCATCAAAGACAATGTCAGGAGACCAATACAGGCCAGATTTTAAAGAAGCCAACAAGTTAAGAAGGGTGGGTGCTCACCCTTGACTAGAAAGAACTTGGGAGTACAAAATACTGTGTTTGTTGGAAAAAATATAAGTCTTTTCTGAAGGCAAGATTTTTTTTGTTTTCTAGAAAGAAGGAAACTAAAACCATGAAAAGATTTTGCTCTAGGCAGGTCAGCACTTGCAAACAGATGTTACTAACAGTTTGGGAACAGCACAGTACCTACCAGAACAGCTTGTCCTGAACCAGTTCTTGTAACCTACTTTTAATATAATCCTTGCTTTTGAGGGAAGGCTCTTCACTGACCACCAGCTCAGTGTGCTTGAATAGTATTTTCTAGTCATTAAATCCACCCTAGATTAGTAAAGAATAAAAAAAAAAAAAACCCTCACAGAAATTGAAGGGAAGCACTGAGACTTTCAACTCTTGTCAGTGTAATAGGGCACTGAACCAGCTTAGGGCTCTTCTCATGAAGCTGCAGTGCTTTACCTTAGCTCAATATTTTATTTCATTCTTTTGGTAACCATAAGCACAGTCTTTCTACTGTCCACATCATCTTGTTCACTCAGTGCCAAGCTCTAGTAAACAACATCCAACGCCAAATCACCCCTACTGCAATTCTTAACATTACACAGGAGGAGCAGAAAAATCTCTCCTCTCCTCTCCTCTCCTCTCCTCTCCGAACCTCTCCTCTCNCCTGGAATCTCCCCTCCTCTCCTGGAATCTCCTCTCCTCAAATCTCCTCTCCTCTCCTCGAATCTCCTCTCCTCTCCTGGAATCTCCTCAAATTCCTCAAATCTCCTCTCCTTGAATCTCCTCTCCAAACCTCTCCCAACCTCTCCTCTCCTCTCCTCGAATCTCCTCTCCTCTCCTTGAATCTCCTCAAATTCCTCAAATCTCCTCTCCTTGAATCTCCTCTCCAAACCTCTCCCAACCTCTCCTCTCCCAACCTCTCTCAACCTCTCCCAGCCTCTCCCAACCTCTCCTCTCTGAACCAAACTTCCCCTCCCCCTATTTTTATCTCTCATCTTTACCCTGTTTTCATCATTTCAGTGGTTTTCTGCTGAATCCCTAACCTAAAGAGATGAAAAGCCTTCTTAAACCACAAGATCTAGTACCCATTGTTTTAGTTAGAAAGGTCTTCAAAAATTATGGGAATTAAACTTTTTACAGCTCATGGAAGATTCTCAACAAGTGGTTTTACAAAAGAGCTGCTAAAGGATGAAATCACCAGGTACTGGGACAATAACCAAACCTGGATACTAGAGACATCTCATTATGCATTAAAATGAAGTTGCTGCTCTGCAAAAGAAACGGTACGAAAACAAACTAAAAGCACAAGAGAGCACCATACTGAAACCACTTAAATTACTATGAAATACTTCAGGGCCCTCTAGTGGCTTAATCTCTGGTACAAGAAAACTATCCACAAAGAATTGTTTTTAAAATAAGGCTACTAAGGAGTATTGCAATAATGTATTCTATTTTTGTCACTCCCATGTAATTAAGGGCACTTGGGCTGGAAAGCTGCCTAGCAAATTACCAGAAAGGTGAAAAAACTACAAACTAATCCCTGTTCACAAAATCAGCTAATGGGTAGCATTTTTTGTCTTCATAAAAATTAGCAGTCATTAACATTCTCAACTCTGCACATCCAAAAAAAAACACAAAGAAAAAGGAAAAAAAAATCACAACGCCTCACCCAAACTCACACCAGAATGACTATTTCATTCAAAATTGAAATGTCAAGCTTTAAACTAGCTCTCTACAGCCCAAAACTTCAAGGTTAAAAAGAAATAGTGAAAAACTGATGTTTTCTCAAAAAAATTGCATCTGCAAGATTTCATCCCCTCTGTTCAGAAGACTGCTTCATCCTTCATCTATCATCCTAAAAATTACATCCTATTCTGGCTTTACTACACAGCAAAACTGATACAGTACACAGCAAAAGTTACCTGTGATACAGGTAACAAATTTCCTCTCAAAATATGCCAAGAGACCTCAAAGCAAAGAGATGATCAGTCACAATACTTACAGGTCTGTACCCAAGTCCAGGATGGTGTAATAGGACAAATGGGATGAAATAGCAGTTGCAAAGGTTTTCTACACCTATCTACACTAACAGAAAAGGAAGTTTCATGTCTTTTAGAGACCGCAAAACTATGACAAACGGGGAAAAAAGACACATAACACTTCTTTTGAGCTGAAAGGCAAGTGCTTGAAATTATTCCAGCAGATCTTGTGATCATGAGTGTGGTGGCAGGACCATGACAATGACAATGTTAAAATGCACAAATCTATCACAGGCCAGAGACAGAAGCCATGAACTTCAGTCTAAATACAACTTGGGAGCAAGTGCCCACCAACTCAGCAGGATTTGGGAGTTCTGAACTCAAGAGCAAACTGCAGCCACTCGGAAAATGGCCGTGACAGAATGACACATCCATACATGCTTCTTTCTGGATCTCAGCTCCACCAGTGACTCTGGCAAAGTGAACCCCAAACAACAAATCGCCCAGAGAACTCACCTCATGGAGGTTATACTGTGGATGAGCTTTTCAGATTGATCTGACAGCCTAGATGGAAGAATTATTTCAACTGGCTGCAGACGCAGAACCCGACTCTCCAGCTCCGAGCGGGAAGCACAGTCCCGAAAACTGTCAAAAATTACTTCTCCTGTAGTTGGCTGGATTGCCTGCCAACCAAAAATATATACACATATATCCACTTCACATTTTCAGGGACTGCTTCAATGGCTCAAACTCTTAACCAGAAAGAAAATCTGTGGTGTAAAGTTATACAGCACCCCCACACACAGTGAAAGTGGTAGATCAAAAAACCTGAATGTGCTTTTTTTTCAAACCCATGATACAACTATAACTTCAAAACACTAACAGAACTTTGTTTTGGTAAGTGACAACAATACCCTACAAATGTAAATGTGTTTTTGTTGTTATCAGTTCATCACTGTTCAATTTTTAATACCAGACAAATCTATTAACTGAAGTCTGTGAAATGCACATGTAATTCAAACTGGAATTTGAACACTTGCTTTTGTTGTTCTCTCCTAGCAGCAGCATGACATTCAAACAGAGACATAATCAAGATGCTTTTAAATTAATTCATTACCAGCTGACTGGGCTTCAGTTATCACTGTGTTCTGCTGGTTAAACAGGACTGGGTTTAATCTCCACCATAAAAGACAATACAAATCTGAAGTGTAAGTGATAAAAAATCCCAAGTCTCTTCCTCTAAAGAATGATATTTTGTAGAGGAGAAAAGTGCTCACAAGCTTTAAAATACTGATCCTAAAAATGTTTAAACATTGAAATTTGAAAAGCATCTGAACTAATGATTTTCCTAATGCATTTGGCTAACATGTTAATATGTTTTCAAGTGAAACAACAGCAAAACCAGTTTGATAAATGTTCAACTATCAACGTCATACCTTTTCTGCAGTTTTCAAATATAAAGCCGTAACAGTTTACATATAGATATCTTACCAAAAGTGCCTCTTTTTTGCAAAAAAAAAAAAAAAATCAATTCCTACTTCCCTGCAAAATAAAATCTAAAAGACAAAACAGTCATGAATTTAACATGGTAGCCACCCACCTCCCCAGAAAAAAAACCAATCGCACAAGACAATTCCACAGACCCTAAAATACTGACTCCTGAGAAACTAACTTACCATAATGCCTGTAACAATGTCACCTTTCTTCCTATCTTTCAGGTTGTCTCCATTTTCACAGATGCAGAGGAGGTAGTTATCAGGAACATCTGCTGTTACCTCTTCAACATCTACAGACTCATCCAGCTTCAACAAAGGATTCACATGTAACAAATGTTAAAAAAAAACAGTACACAGATTTGGGTGGACTATTCACAGGTCTTTCCAGATCTAAGTCTTGTACTCTCAAACAATTACCTAACAATCTTTACAACTTCTGGTATCCAGTAAGTTTGTTTGAGAAACTAAATTAAATCCATACAGTAGATAAGACAGGATAGAGGAAAACAAAAAATGGAAGAAAAGAAATTAAATTCATTGGTTAAAAGATGTTTCTCTCTCATTTTAACATTTTCTAGGAAAGACCTGCAGGACAGTGCAGATTTGCTAAGTCCACTTCATGAGTTCAGAAAGCAGCTACAGTATATGCAACAAATCTATTGTCCTGAGATTAAACTGTAAAGACAGCAAGATGTTTTACCACAACATAAATTTAAAGGAACTTTATTTCCTGCTGCCACTCTTACGTCAGCCACTAGCTGCTCATGATCCATATCCTGGTGATAACACTAGAATCAAGACTCCCACAGGTTAGTCTGAAACCAAGTTTATTTGAAAAGGATATCTTCTCCAATAAGTGTGGATTTAGTATAGAGGGCAGTCAGCTTACGGCTGAAGAGAGAACTTTTATTTTCTCCAGCAGCTTTCAGTGCTGCAGTTTCCATTTGCTTTATTACTCCAACCTACAGGCAGACAAACAAGAAACAAAGTTAGATCTCTGGTAATAAATTGTTAATTTTATTGTTCTATATATATAGTAATATTTTAAGATGCGCAAACAACAAATGCATAATTCAAGCTGGAATACATCATGAACAGAAAGGGTTCCCACATCGGTCCTATTAATGAGATTATAAGGCACAGATTTTCCTGACCCTTTTCCTACTCCTGACTGTCCTTTTAACTTCTGTACCTGTGCTTCTCATCCTGTTTTGAAACAATTTAGCTGGACGTCACTGCTTATTAGAGAACGGATGCTTGCATCCAATATAGAATCAACAAGTCCTTTTCTTAGAAAAGCAAGCAAAAAAGAGGTTATCACCAGAAAGCCACAAAATTACAAGAATCCAGAACAGGAAGGAACAGAGAAAAAAAAAATGGGCTGGGATAAGAAAAACAAGGATGTGAGGAATAATAAAACACAGAGAGGATATGTACATATCTCCTTATTAAATGCAAAAACTTGATACACAAACACTGAGAAAAATAATTGTTTTGGAACTGTTATCACAATCAAAAAATTGTTCCTGGAAAAGATGAAGATACTTCTCTGAATCTGCTAATGGTTCGTGACACCCCCCAGCACAGAGAAAATGAAACAAAGGGAAGCTGCCCATTTCTGCTGCAGGAAGCAGTGATAATGAGCTGCCCACTTCTCAGCTGAAACAAGATTCTGGTACAAGCAGTGCAAGTTCTCTCAGCGCTGGTCTGTACTCAATTAGCAGAAGTCAGGGGTAACCTTGTGTCCCTTGGCTACGAGACGGCGCACATGGACGAAGAGCCGGTGGCTGGGGATGCTGGCAGTCATGAAGTTGTGATCCAGGTGACAGTAAATGTTCAGCTCTTTGGCTGCAATCTGCAACAAGAGTCAGCCAACGGGTCACAAAGTCATTTAAGAGGGTAAGGAGCTTATCTCTAAGACAACAGTGATGCACAGATACAATTAAAAGATCAGTGACAAAGGAAAAACATTCCAGGAGAAGGCCTGGAGGAGCCCCTCCACCTTCCTGTCCCAGCATTGCCACGAACAGGGGATTCACTATCACAGGCTGCAGGTGTCAGGTTTTAAGGCTGCACCTTGATCTTTACCACTGTGAGGTAAACCACCCACACTGCACACACAGGGTCTGAAACACAGCTCAGCAAAAGGTCAAATGATTTTCACACCACTAAAAATGCAGCAGGAATGGAAGTGTTCAGTTTGTGGTAATAAAGACAGGATTAACCGGGCCAATCAATTAGAATACTGAAAAATCAATATTGAACAGCAGTGGAAACTAAATACTTAATAAAAAAGAGTAACAACACTTACTAAAAGATTATATTATCGCGTGGGATTCGTATTGCTTTTTTGTTCCTTAGCAAAAAGGCAGGTGTTTTGACCACAGAATGTGGCGTTAGGCAGGACCCGCAGGCAAACACTGACCCGTCTATCTAAACAGCATATTTCTATTTCTGGACTCTAAGTGCAACAGCAAATGAGCAAACAAATTACACAGCACAAATATGATGGGGAAAATGAATACCCAGTAACCAAGCAACATTTCTCACTGGTCTCAAGTGTGGAAATAGCACCAAACAAAGGTTGGTAGCAACGACTTTGGGACAGATCATAAAAAAAAGCGTTACGAAACATTTAAGAACCATCACTTTAAAATTATGTTTGCTATATAGTCCTTTTCAGTTCCTACAGATCTGCCATATGTAGGTGACACATCTAGGCATGCATTCAGGATGCTCTCTGCACCCAGGCTACACTCGATATATTCATCTTTTTCAATAATACTTGCTCCACTGCCTTGCAATCTGAAAGATTCCTCAAGTCATGCAGTTATATATTGGATATATATTATAATAGAGTTCTGAGTCATGATATACAATTCACCTGAAAGTTTTTCAGCTTTAACTCTGACAAAAAGTTATTCTAGAAACTCACCTTGAATTCTCAGTATAAAACAGCAAGCACTATCATGTGATTACAAAATAATAAATGCCATTTTGGTAAAAAAAAAAAAGTGTGTATAATGGATAGTCTTGAATTCCACCATGCAGAGATTTTTCATCCTGATTTCAAGTACCAAAACAAAACAAAAACCTCTTAAAACTTATGCCCCCAAAGAAGTCCCCCTTCCAGAACTGGCCACAGACCTAGGATGACACCAGCATAATGCAAGTAACTTTCCAAAATCTTGGAAAAAATTACCTCTGCATCTTGTCCAAAAAACCGGTATTTGTATCCACATTCTACACACAATACAGCATCTTTATACTTTTTCTTCATTTCTATGAATTGGAGTTCTAGTGGAGTGTAAATGGTTTTCGTTCTTTTATTAAGATTTGTATCTGATGAATTTTGAGAGTTTTCATAGGACTTAATGGATGCAGAAAATTGACTAAGATTACATTGTAACTCCTCCTGTAAATAGAAGATGGAAAAGATTAATTAGGAATCATCAATCAAATCAATTACCCCCCTCCCTGGCTTGCACTGACCACAGAGCTAAAGACTGTTCTTGCACTGAAGAGCCCCCAAGCTGGACCACAACTATTGAAGCAGGATATACAGAATACAGTATATTTGGAATAAAGAGGAATTAAAAAGCCATGAAAGTCAAAGTTAGTTAGTCCTCAGACAGCTGAGGGGAAATCAGGACCCTATTGTATCATAAGCTCTCAAAGCACAGACCAAGACAATGCGGGCTGCAAAGACTGGGCAATCTAAACTGGCCATATATTGAAATAAGGATGAATTATTGCTCCAGTTTACAGGGGACAACTCCAGCATGAAGAGACTAATGATATTCCAAAAATCCACAGTAAATCAAGAAATAAACCAAACTGAGTTTCAGTTCCCTGTCTCAGCCACCAAAACTGTACTCCTTCTCCAGTCTTCACTTCCTCCCTAAGTTCAGCAAACTTCTCAGAATAACTTAAACACTGAAAACCTACACTACAGTTTCTAAAACCTCTAAATGTGAAAGGCTGTGAGCCCACTCTGTCTGCAGTTTATCATTTACAATGTCATTATGCAGCCTATTCTTAACAAGCAACTTCAGCTCTACCACACTGCATTGTTCTCTATTGTCAGCAGAGTGATGGGTTCAGAAGTGCAGAGAAAAATGCTGGAAAGTGTTTTCCATACAGCTAAGTCCCTCCTCACTTATATCACAAGAACAAGTACAGATAATAGTGGCTAAAAAAATACAAAGACAACACCCTCCAGAAATTTTAAAGCATCTGACTATTCAAAACACAATTGATCAGGTTGTAGTGTAAATTCTGTACCTGCAAATAAATCAAATAAACTTCCATTTCTACCAAGGGCCCCATTCAGATCACAAGAAACAAAGTGAACAGACTGTTAAGCAGCAATGGTAATTCAGAAAAAACACAGAGAAATAGCTTAAATTATACACATGGCTCATGGGAATGTACAACGAGTGCAGTCAGAGAACAGGCAGGGAAAAACAGCTCTTAGCTGTAACTGCAAAATCCCCACAACTGCACACCATTAAGCAAGAGAACCCAGCTCAGCACAAATAAAGCTGCACTGCATCCAGAATTTGGGTGGCCTCAAGAGCTCAGATGTCTCTCCTGCAAAATCTCCAGCCCACAGGCTCGGCGGTTTTCGGTCCAAGGTCTGTGCCAGCCAAACATGGTGACCTTGTCCCGTTTCACAGGAAACTATCGTGACAAAGCATGTGAAATAAGGGCGTGAAACAAGGCAAAAGGAGTGAAAACAAACACAAAAGCTGACTTTGTTGAGATGGTCCTAAGTTAGCAGCTGGAGGAACGTTAGTAAGCAAAATGCAAGACACAAATAGCTAAAAGAGCCCCTTCCAAGGAAGGCAGGTCAGTCCTGAAATCAGTTTTCTGGGTTCTCCAACTGACCACAGAATTCTCTTGCCACAGCCTGCTCACTTCAGCATTTGGACCCCATACTCACACAAAGCAAGCACCTTCAGCAGAAGTCACAGCCCTCAGTCAGGGAAGGTTAAAATCAGCTGTACAGCTTTTCATACAAGCTCTTTCCCTCAAAAAGCCAGATGTAGAACTCCACTGAAGAGCAACTACCATAGTAAGCCATGAGATGCATCCAGGACCTGAATATGTCAAACTGAGCAGGCCAACCAGCTAATTAACTAATTAACTAATCTTAACTAGCCCAATAAGTAGAGGGGAAGCAAAACACTATTAGTCCACTCGAGTCCCTTGACTTGCACCATACATATCATAATGACAACTTTTCTTGTGAGCTACTCCTATCTTCTGCAGATGAAAAAGCAGTGATACTAGTTACCTTTACCAGCAACTAGATTAAGTCACACATCAGTGATAGCCCAACACAGTATTTTTGCAAAGACGGCCTGTTAGAAGTTTGAGAGCCCACATCAAAACTGGTGGAACTGAAAGCAAGCTGGGCAAAGTGCCTCTCTGAACATGTGCTCTTAGGGTGTCACAGCTTCCCACACAGGAACAGGTGACACCAACAGGGTTTCTGTTCCCTCCTGATGCTGTTGCTCAGTTGTATCACTGAGGAGCCAGAACAGTCATCCTGCTCAGTATGCAATGAGCCTCAGGAAAACATCCATATACAAACACAGGTCTGTGGAGTTCTGCTGCACCATTCCACGTCAGAGCACAGGAGCACAAAATGAAGCTCGTGCCAAAGCTTGCTGCTTTAACTCATAACAAGCAACCTACACATACCACAGAGCCAAAGCTCTGCGTACCTTCTGTGCGGCCTTTGGGCCGGTGTCCCAAGACGGAAGAGGATTCTTCAATTCTGAGCTCCTCCCAGTAATACTGGGACATTTTTCCAAACTCAGAGACTCTTTCTCCTGAAAGCCATCCTCCTGGCCTCTGGTACACTGCTGGTTTGAATCACTGCAGAACTCTCTCAGCCTGTCCAGGGTTTGCAAACAGATACGGGACTTTTCACACTTCTGAGATTCTTCTTCGGTGAAAATTCACAATAAAAACATATTAGCAACTTATTTTCTAAAAGAGAACATCTATTAGAAGAACATCAGTAAGCACTGAACACAAGCATTTTGCTCCATGTCTCTCTTCCCTGTGTTCTCTCTCCTCTCCCACTGCAGTATTTCTGCCAGCCTGACAGAATCATGCACTGAAACAGCTTGGTTAACTTCCCTGGAAAACCAATATTCCTCATTTATGTGCTTCTCTCTATGTGGGAAGAGATGCACCAATATCTTTTGGACTGACAACTGCACAGCCATAAAGTTAACTAGAAATACTGGGAATCAAACAGATTTTCTTTCAGTACATTTTTTAAGCAGACAATATTGTTTCTTGAGGGTGTCCTAGTGATACTTCAAAGCATCAAATCAACAAATTTAATACCGTTCCCACTTTGAAACTTAAGAGGCTAATTCCTTTTATTGAAATGTAATGCACTTTATGTACATATGTTATAATGGTTTTCATAACAGCATTAACTTATTAAATACCCTGTTCAAATACTCTGACTCAGGCATTTCCGGGGCAATGGAGCAGCTGACAAGGAAAAACTTATTTACTGGCTGCCAATGCTTGAAGGCTTGCTAACAGTCAACTCACTTTTATCCTGAGCCTTCAGTGGGTTACAGATCTCTTCCAGAGTAATTTGTCGTGCCTTGGTCTTCTTTTCACAGGGTTCATTGCTTTTGGTAGATGTGCTCCTTTTTGTGGCAAATTCAGAAGCCTGAAACGTAAATTAAACTTATAAGTTCAGTTACCTTTTCAGTTTGCTGTCGTCTGAAAGAGAATAATGCAACCAGCAACTTCACAAGAAGTTGATGCAAAATAATCCAACCATCCATCCCTGGTATTGTCCAAGGCCAGGTTCGAGGAGCTTGGAGAATCCTGCTCCTCAGATGTCTTTTGAAACATGCATTTAGAACACTATGTAAACAGAAAATCCATCAATTTTGCTGTTTCATCATTGATCTTCTGCAAGAAGCTTGACTAAATATGCGAAGTAACTTTTAAGTCCAACAAAACAAACCCTTTGCACAGAAGCACACAACAGGTGCTTCCAGCAGCTTGCATCCACATTTCATATTGTAATCTCAGATGGTTTAACCATGGGATTTCAATTTCCTTAGAACTAAGCAGGAAGTCCAGCCTCACCAACTAAACCCAAAACCTCCACGTATGCACAGCCCACATCAGTAGCAGTTTTCAAGTCCATTGTTAAATACCATCAAATAAACACTAACGAAGAAGATTTTTGTACAAGGGCAGAAAGCTATAATCACACCTTTCAAAATATATTTGGACCAAAGGCAATCAAAATAGCTGACTTGAGTCACAGGTAGAAAAAGCAAACACCCTTCCAGGGCCAGAAGGGGCTGGAAACAGGAACTACAGGGAGACTGGAAAATACAAACTCAGAAAGAAATCCAACCACTGGGACACAGCCACTTTTTCCCAGTGGTGACACAGGGAGGATCTGCATCATTGCAGGCTCTTTTGGCCTTGCACCTACTAGCACTCAGACCTTGAGTCACCCGAGCTTCAGCACCTGGGACAGGAGCACAGCTCACTGCATGCCAGAACTGCCTAAAAATGGGATTCATTCCTCAGTGTGCCACAAGCCAACAGTGATACCCTGGAGAGAGACATTTGGTGTTCCATCAGTGCTGGGCAGGCCTGGGTGCCTGGGCTGTTCCAGCACACCTCACTGCCCTTGCCCTGCCATTATTTACATTCTTTACAGAAAGCCAGAGCTGGTAACTTCCCCAGCACTGTCCCTCTGTCAGGAATTATGGCATTGCCATGCAGACTGTGACCCTAGCCCAGCTCTGCACCTGCTCAGGGCTGGGGCTGTGCCTGGGCTGGTCTGTCTGACCTGCAGGGCTCACCTGTAGCACTGGCAGGAACAGGCTTCAGCTGCAGCACAGGTGCACCCCGAGCACTTTGACAAGTTTGAAAGGCATGCATGGATGTACACCAACATCCTGATTTACATCCTTAAAACTTATTGATTCCAGGACTTGACTAAGAGATGCAGCTGCTGCCCGTCCCACTGATCAGATCTCACTTCTTGCTGATCAGGCTTCAAAATACACAAAGATTAAACCTCAGAGAACATTCTGACTTAACATATTCCATATTTTGCAAAACTAGAAGGGACAGGGGTTCAACGCTGGAGTGAAGCCCCAGTGACAGGGACTAACATGCTGGCCTTGCCCAGCTCACCAAACCTGTGCCAAGCTCCAGCTCGTCCAAAACATGCACATCCTGTATCACAGAATCACTAGGTATCTGGGGCTGGAAGGGACCTCTGTACATCAGCCAGCCCAATTCCCCTGCCCAGGCAGGGTCCCCTGGAGCAGTGACACAGGAACATGTCCAGCTGGGGTTGGGATGTCTCAGGGACATACAGGGACACTCCAGGCTCTCCCTGGGCAGCTGTTCCAGGGCTTTGCCCCTCCATGCAGAGAAGTTCTTCCTCCTGCTGGGGTGGAATTTGCTGTGGTTTATTTGATGGCCTTTGCTCCTCATCCTGGCACTGGCACCACTGAGCAGAGCCTGGCCCCATCCTCTGGCACCCCTTGGAGATTTTGTATGGATTGATGGGATCCCCTCTCAGCCTTCCCTTCCCCAGCTTGACCAGGCCCAGCTCCCACAGTCTCTGCTCAGCACAGAGATGCTCCAGACCCCAAATCCTCTCTGTGGCCTCCGCTGGATCCTGTCCAGCATCTCCGTGTCCTTCCTGCCAGGCTGCTCCCCGACTACCTGGGTACCAGTGCCCTATGTCACTCAGATGCTACAGCCGGGACCGCGCAGCCCGGGCTGCGGCGGCCCTGGGGTCATGTCCCGCAGTGTCCGTGCCTCGGACAGGGATACCGGGAGGGATATCGGGATAGATACCGGGACAGCAGGCCGTGCCCGCCCCGCCCCGCGCACCGTGTTGCGGGGGCCGCGCTCGCCGCCGCTCGCCGCCGTCCCGAAGAACCTGC
>VXBR01009548.1:545055-567026 GCA_013400215.1 Cisticola juncidis | reverse complement strand
GGCGGGAGCGGGGCTGTGGGGTTGTTTCTTGTGTGGGTTCTCCCTCATACTATGGCTGCAGATTATCGCTCAAGCAAGCACAGCTGGGGGTCAAAGATCCCTTCTTGGCCATGGCACCGTTCCAGCCCCATCCAAACCGCCCCTCTCCGGCAACACTCTTGAGTGGGGTTTTTTTGTTTGTTTGTTTGTGGGTCTTTTTGGGGGGAGGGGTTTATGTGGGGGTTTTTTTGGGTTTGTTTGTTTGTTTTGGTTTGGTTTGGTTTGGGTTGTTGTTGTTGAAATTAGAGAACTTGCAAAAAAAATTACGAAGTAGAGAATTTATTGTTAAGACACGGTGTAACGAAGTTCGTGCTTCCCCGGCAGGAATGAGTACAAGTACTTCCAGAGAATGACGAGCACATCCCGCGTGGAAGGTAAAGTGCAGGGTGTGTGGCACCGGACACCAAAACTCGGGATTCTGCATTTCCCTGCCTTGGCCCCCTTCCTGCCCTCACAAGTCTACCCAGTATTTCAGCCCTTTGTAATCGATCGGATTAGATGAGGAAAGAAGATGAATCAGATATTTCAGAGGATATGCAGGTGATCTCTTAGGAAACAATTTTCAAGTCCTTTCACCAGAAGAATAGACAACTTCTGAAGTTTATCTAACAAGTCTTTACCCGAAACTCCAAGCTAAAATGGGAAGGTTTTCACAATCTGCCTAATTAGCAGAGGTAGTTTGTTTTTTTTGTTCTGAATTAGCTTATCTAACTTGTTTGCTGTAGCTCAGCCTTGGCCATTTGATCCACCCCTCTGACCCTTCTGACAATAATTTTGCTGAGTTTTCTGAGTGCTGAGCCAAATCCATGCACCAGAAAATCCAAACCATGCTGATAGCATAGAGCAAAAATAGTGCAGTTAATTGTCAACACGGTTGCTTTTTCATGGTTTGTTTAGGGCTTTTTTATGTTGTTAAATCTCACTTGTTTGGTAAAAACTCACTTCTGGTCAGCTTGATGTATTATTTTGATTAGGTGCCTTACTGCATTTTCTGTTTCGATTAAGTGACTTACTCAATTTTCTAATTTGAATGTCTGTTCCATAATCCACAAGGAATGTCTAATCTCCTTTTGAAACAGTTTTAAGTGAAAGACTGCATATCTTTTGGAAACCTGATTCAGCCTTTTGCAACCCTATATGTACAAAAAAAGGAGAGAGCACAACTGACAGTTGTCTTTTTAGATGTCTGCAAGTTGCATCTTACCTGGCACAAATAACCTGTGATCAAGAAAAAAGATGTTTGAAATATAATTACAAAGAAACATTTTGCTCTACCCTGCCTGCAGATCTTTTGATAAACTATGATCTTGGATGCTAGGCAGGTGAAGTGCTTCATAACCAGACTTCTTAATGGATTATGCTGCCATAAATCTTCACACCAGGAATGTCACCATTGCCTCTGTTGTTTCAGGCTGGAAACAACATGGTGTGACCATGTTGGCTTTGTGGTTTTTTCTCTGATAACTCCTTTTCCTCGTAACATTCCTTTCCTTAGCAGATTTACATATGGGAGGTAATCAATGCTTGGGTTTGGCCAGAAACTATATTTATGTGTGAATGTAAGAGTATTACTGATCCCTTAGCACCTCAGCTTTAGATTAGTTTGACTGGTTCTTCTCCTAGAAATTACTGGGGGTTTATAAACCTGTGTGTGACTCATTTGAGAACTGGGCCCTTAGCTTGCGCTTTTGCTAACTGCTGGAGAAGGGCTTGGAGGGGCAAGGGAAGTCCATCATTGTTTCTGAACAACTCAAGACAATTCTCTCTTGCTCAGGTAAACAGAATGCACTGATAATGGGTAGAAAAACGTGGTTCTCCATTCCTGAGAAGAACCGTCCTTTAAAAAACAGAATTAATATTGTGCTCAGCAGGGAGCTCAAGTAAGTATGATATTTGTTTGTTTTACAAATAAAAACCTGCACCGAAAAATGTCTGTAGCATTACAACATACAGTAGTTCCAAATGTAGCATTTTTGATACCTGCCCAGAAAGCATTTCTGCTGTTGGTTCTGGGTGTTATAACTACTTTACTCTTAGTTTTTAAGATTGGTAATCTTTTAAAATTCATTCTCAAGGTAATTGTCATTACTTAGCATCATGAGTACTACTTCTAGCTCTACTCAAACCATTTGACAATTTTCAATAGTGCTTCTGACTCATGTATTTAACTGTATTTCCCTAGTTCGCACCTAGATTGGTGGCCCTTAATCCATTTTCTGAAGTTTATTTTCATTAGGATTTGTGGATGAACTGTCCTTTTTCAGAACTCTCTTCTTGAATGCATCACCCATAGTCACAAGAATATTTTTAAACACAAATGTCCACTTGTAGTGTTTTATTGCTTTGGAGGATGTTGGTGGATTTGCAGGTGAATATGTGGGTTGACAGGGAATACTGGCTTTTGAACTAGTTTCATTGGATAAAATATTAACATTTGGGAATTCAAGTCAAAATTACATTAAATTTCTTGATTATCTGTATTTAGTGATCTATGTTTAATTTATAGATTGTGTATTTATCTTATAGATATGTAAATTTCTCGGTTATACTTTTTCTAAAACATGTTGTGAAATTCCTGATTGTTAATTTATAATGCCTCCTAAACTATGGTTAAGCTGTGATATGTTGAACAATCCTACAATCATATGAGGCTTCTAACATAATTTAGCAGTAACAGGCACTTTAGAATAATTAACTAACATGAAACGTGTAGTTGTTTGTTAATTCAGCACATTTTGTGTCTGGTTTATATTGATGATTGTGATGAATTGTCCTTTATTTATTTAGTAATAGAACTTTGTTTTTTCTAGGGAAACCCCCAAAGGAGCACATTATCTTTCCAAAAGTCTGGATGATGCTTTAGCTCTTCTGGATTCACCAGAGTTAAAAAGTAAAGTAGACATGGTTTGGATCGTGGGAGGCACTTCAGTGTACAAGGTACATTTAGCCTCCTCCTAAATTACTCATTTTCTATGATGGGATGAGGATGAAATTCCTATTACTGCTGCTTTAGGAGGTGCTTTCCCCTCCCATTGCCAGCAAACTGCAGTGATTGCAACAGAACAGGTCTCAGAGATAGGATCTCAACTCTCAAGTTCAGAATACCCGTCCAGAAACTGAACATTGCTCTTGCCAATGGGCCGGTGTCACACTGTTGTTGTGCTTTTGAGAGCTTTTCATAAATACCTAAATTGCTAGGTTCTTCAGACAAAGCCCATATTGTTATGTTTATTTTACCGAGCCCATGTTGTTATGTTTATTTTACTGAGATTGCTGACTGACCCTGCAAAGGATATGAAAAGAAAAAAAGGAAAAGTGTTCCAGCATTTTGAGCCAGAGTATGACACTTTATACATGTAAATGGGAAAGAAAATAGGATTTAGAGAGAGCTGACAGGTCACAGTGTCAGCAATAATGGGAGATAATCATACAACAAAAGGTCACACCCACTCTGCTTTCCCATCCAGCAGTGTTCCTACTGCTCCCACTCCCTGGGTCAAGAATTGTAAAGCAAAGTCTCTTTAAAAGTAAAAGAAACAATGCTGCTGTCCTTTAGTTGTAACAAGCATGCTGGGAGATACACTCCAGGTGTTGTTCAGCACTGGGACATGAGATATGTGATGACAGTGCTGTAATGCACCCGGTGGGAAATTAGGGCTGGTACTGCGCCCTGTGTAGGGTAGGAAAATGCATTTTTCTGGTACTTCCTTACACTTCGTTCTTTTCATGAACCTATTCTCTGTGTCTGAGGAAATGCATCTTTCCTAGTAAAAACGGTGAAGCAGTCAGAGACTGCTAAGATTGTAAGAAGATGAGGTGCATATGAAATAACACTGTCGTTCCTCATGGTGAAATCCACCATATATTCGACATGCAAATACATTCAGCCTATAATCAGTTGTAATCCTACAGAAGAAATGTTCTTGCCTTTCAGCCATGACAGTGCCTGTGCCATGCAGAGGGTTTCTGGAGAGCACTTCTCCTCACCGAGGGCTGAGCTGCCCAGCAGGAGTCAGAGCCAGCTGTGAGCAGCAGCATTTGCCCTTTCCCTGCCACAGCCACAGGCTCAGCTGTAAGGAGTTATTGCTTCTGCTGCTTCTTCTAAGCCATCTGTCTTGGAGGCTTCTGTTTTAACTATTTTTCCAGCATCTGACTGGTATTCGGAAGAAAATAATGCCTTTTTTTAGACCATTACTCACCAATACTAACATTATAAATTGGCCATTTTGATCAAGAGTAAATTGGAATGTACTATTTGTGCTGATCAGTACATTCTGGGAAGTAATAGGAGACTTGGTTACTCTGGACATGGAAAAGCATTGAGAGAGATGAGAATGTCCATTGTGGAGAAGGCACCAGGGAGACCTCATAGCCCCTTCCAGGCCCTGAAGGGACTCCAGGAGAGCTGGAGAGGGACTAGGGACAAGGGCCTTAGTGACAGGGCAAGGGGGAGTGGCTTCCCACTGCCAGAGGGCAGGGATGGATGGGATATTGGGAGGGAATTGTTCCCTGGGAGAGTGGGGAGGCCCTGGCACAGGGTGCCCAGAGGAGCTGTGGCTGCCCCTGGATCCCTGGAAGTGTCCGAGGCCAGGCTGGACACTGAGGCTTGGAGCAGACTGGGACAGTGGAAGGGGTCCCTGCCCATGGAACAAGATGACTTTTAAGGTTCTGTCCAAACCAAACCTTTTTCTGGTTCTAGAATTCCAATTGTTTCCTCCCTTTCAAGCATCTACTCAAGACATCTCAAAGGAAAGGTTAGGTACACTAGGAAGAAATCTGACAGTTTTATGCAGATTCCTGCAGTCCAGTTACCTTCGTGATATTAACTGAACAGGATTTATGGGGACCACACACATCTACCAAAACTGCAAACAGTATTTTTAGTGCCTGTATTAAAGATGCACAAAGGATTTTACAGGAATATTTTCATTATACCATGTAGAAATGTGTGGGAAGAAAAACAGCAACTGGTAATTGAAGTGAATAATTTTATTCAGTAGTTTCAGGCATTTGGTTTTAAAGCATTTTTTAATCTCATTAGTTTGTGTGGCTCAAACGTTGAGAACTGATTTTGTTCATTAATACAGGTCTGTGTTTGTCTATAGAAAGGCCTACTCCATTTTGATTATTTAGGACTCTCTTTCAGAAAACCAAGTCTGTTTATACTTTCTACTGTCAAACAGAAAAGATGTTCACATGAGAGTTTCTTGCTGCCCTTTTAGACCACAGGAAGCAATTGCAGGTGGCAAATTTGCAGATTCCCAGTGGGATCTGCCTCCAGCTTCTCTGTTACGGTCTTTTGTCTGACTTTATCATCCTGTGGGCAAGGAACATGGTTTGTGCAGGGTAATTTTTCTGTGGGTTGCTAACTCCTTGAGACATGGTGGTTTTCCATCAGGATCACTACCAAGTGGAAACACAGGCGCCAGTGGCATTTGGATGGTGCTGCTCTGACAGCCTGTCAGGGGCTGCCCTGGGTGTCAAAGGAGGAGTGGGAGCATGTGGGGATTCTCAGGACAGCACTACAGCTCCTCTGCCCATGTTGGTTTGTGATCCTTGGCACAGTGAGCTCAGCCTGACATTCCGTTGGAGTGAAGTTCTGGGAAATAGCAAGTAGGTGCAGAATGTACAGGGTGTGGGGGTGCACAAGTGAGGGCATCTGCCAGAAGCTACAGCAGCAGCTTTGTCATTGCCAGACAACACCTCCAGGGTCCACATCGTTATTTGAGGTGGTGGCTTATTGTCCCGTGGAGCCTTTTAACACGGCTCCTAACCTTAGCACTGTCTGATCAGTTAATCCCTTTGGCCTGAGGGGGTCCACCATGGTCAGGGCTGTTGTCACCAACCTCTGGGAGCAGTCCTGCAAACCGAGTCTCTGTAGATGGTGTGTGCAGGGAGTGTGCCGTGACCTTCCAGGCTTTTGCTGCTTTCCCACGCCCCTGATGGATGCCCTGGGCTGCTCAGGATGTCTGAGCACTTGCCCTGCTGTGCCTCTTGCCCAGCCCAGACACCATGCTGAAACACCAGCCAGACTGCCCCCGTCCAGGGAGCTGAGCCAGGGTGCAGCAGCTGCCCAGATGTCTGAGTGCATGTCTGGGACACGGGTGTTTAGTCAGTCTCAGGTACAGGTGGCTTCAGTGCCCTGTGCAGCCTTTACAAACTGAGACAAGCCAAGGTACTACAGCATGTGCTCCGGGGTGGCATTTTGGGACAGGATGCAGACTGCCAAGAGTGGAATGAAGGCATGGAATTGCTGCTGTTCACATCCTTTTCCTCCTCAAACTGCAGAAGAGGGAGGGCCAAATCTGTGAACATTTATGCGGACATAGAGCATCGCTCTGTGAGCTATGGCCATCTCTCCCACTGCCCCTCAGTTCTCAAGGACACAGTTCTCTCCAGGGGGTGGGAGGATTGGCATCAGCTGCCTCAGGTCTTCTGTGAGCTGTCGTGGCCACTCAGGTCCTCATGTAGGTCTGCACACTAATGCTGTGTTCACACACTCTAGGAGACTGTGACCTGAGCTCTGCAACAGGCAAAGGGGGAGCAGTGGGGGCAGGGAGAAGCTGGGTGAAGTGTTGGTATTGGCAGGTGAGAGTGGGAAAGATTGAAAACAGCTCCATCAGTTCAGTGAGGGTTCAAAAGAACTCATGTGGGTGTCATCTTGAATTTGACCAGACAGTGATCCCCTCATCCTGTTTATTGTCTCATAATGTAGCCACAGGGCAGTAGCAATGTCCCCAGGGAAGCTTTTGGACTTCTGAGAGCACTGGTTTAGCAGGTTAATTTGCTTGGATATTAGTGCAATGCCATCTGGATCTCCTCTGCACTGTTCTGGATCTCCTGAGTTCCAGAAGGAGCTTGGGTTGCTGTTGTTTATCTGGATGAGGAGGGAGGAGCCCAGCAGTGGTCAATAGGTTACAGCAATTACAAAGCTCTGTAATTTTGTGTGAGCACTTCATGTTTTGAGGGCTGTCTGCTGGCTTGTGAGTGCTTCTTGTGTGCTGGCGGCTTGCGGTGCTGGCTGACTCATTGGTTCTGCCCCTGGAGTCTCTCATAGCTATTAGAGCTCATCAGATGTGCTGGAGCACAGCTTCTGACTCGATTTCACCCCCAAGAAATTTCCTTCATGGATATCAAACCTGCTCCCGTGTACAGCTCAAGCATGATGAGTGGGGACGGTTGGAAGATTCATTAGTGGTTGGACTCAATGATCTGGGAACCTCAGTGATCTTTCCCAACCTGAGCGATTGTGCAGTTCTGTGATTTCCAAACCAGATTTCTGTTCTGAGTTAAGACACTGCTGCACCTGTGTGGAGGTATTGTCTCTTGAGAGGTTCAGGTCTTCGTCTTGACTGAAAAGTTGTGCTCTCTGGACATCCTAGAGGGATCAGAGGCCCACAGAATGGTTTAGGCTGGGAAGGGCTTAAAGGCTCATATCATTCCAAACCTCTTGTCATGGACTGGGACACCTTCCACTAGACCAGGTTACGCTGAGTCCACTCAGTATAAATTGTATCAGTCTCATTTAACTACATTTAAATTGTGGTTTAGACAGGTCAAAAACATTAAAGTTTCACGAGGAATAGGACCTTTGAGTCCATCACATCCTCAAATATTAAATAGGTTGTTAAAAAAAAAAAAACAAAACCAACAACAAAAACACACAGAAATCCACAAAAATCAACAGAGCCAGCTGTCAACTTCCTTACCTGTGTGGTATGGTTTTATGATTAATAGAGTGAGTATGCCAGCATTCCACCAGCTCAGCCCTGTGCCTCCTCTAATTTCTCTTCAATCCCAAAGAAACTGGTGAAACCAATGGAGTGGGATGGACAGGGCAAGACTCAATTGAATATCAGTGAGGAACTACGTTATTCCTTGTGGAAATGACAGCAGTATGACGAAAGTCCTTTGCCGCCATGCCATGTCTTCAGCAGTATTTTACTGAGGCAGTGTCAGAGTCCAGACCTCACTGAACAGGCTCCTTTGGAGGCTCCACCTGTGGAAGGTTTTGTGTTTGATAGAAAATTTACTTCTCTGAAGTTTTCTGAAGTTGCCTTGGGAGAGCAGGGAGGACCAGGCATTCCAAAGGGAACAGGAGCTGGACTGCATGGGCAGTAATTGGAATGGCAGGGCTCTCCCCAGCCAGGGCTCAGCGTGGTGGGGCAGGTCCATGGGGCAGTGTCAGGCCCCATGATCATAACCAGGTCAGGCATGGCCTGGGGGTGACCAGGCAGGGCTGTGGGCAGAGGCTGAGGCTAGGTCGGGATGGCAGCCAGTACCTGGTTTAACTGTGTATTTAACTCCCCTTCCCAAAGAGGAAAGTTGCCCTGAAAAGAACAGAGCAGGAGAAATGGAAGAGTGTGTTTGTCCTTGCCCCTTGTGGGCTTACTGCCGGGCTCTGGGCACTCCCAGCTGCTGAGGAGGAATATGTGGCCTGAAGCCAGCCTAACCCTGTTGCTCTTCCCCAAGCTCTTTTGTGTTTGCTGTTTACTGGTAATGGGCCACCTACACACACCCAGGCCTCCAGAGCTGGTCTGGCAAACTCAGGAAGCATTTGCAGTTCTTTTATGATTGTGGGGATAGTGACACAGCTGGTTGGTCCATTCAGCTAATGAAACCATTTCCCTAGAACAAAGGTCACCATCTAGTCTCCCTGGGGTTGAATTCAACTTTCTTTGCAACACCTGTGATTGGTCCCTCCCTGTGCTCTTCCCTGGCCTGTTGTAGTAGTAGAGAATTCCTGATAAAGTTGAGTTCCCCCAGAGTTGGATAGGAAGTTGATTTGTTCTACTACAAAGCAGAGGTGTCTCTGTTTACAGAGCACAGCATGTTTTTATTTGTGAGGTGGATTATTCCATCATTTTGCAGGTGTGACTCTTCTTACCTCCCCGTCCTCAAACAAGGCGAAATACTAGTATTTGTGTACAAACTGGATGGACACCAGTACAGTGCTGTTCACTGCCTGTGTGCTGTGACTTAGCCCTTTCATTTTTAACTGCTCTCTAGTAGAGTAGCTTTTCTACAAATTAGCCTCTCAGCAGTGGTTAATTAATTTTTATTGGATTCCATTTGTTATTACTTAGTTCCTGTGCTTGGTGAAGTAGTACGTAATGGCCTGCTGCATGGTGAGTCACCTTCCACAAAGAGCACTGCTTGTTTCCAGTTTAAGCGAAAGCTTTTCAAAAATATTTTGTAGCCAACCCTAGTGTAGCTTTTCATGGGTTATTGTCATGTCCACAAGGTCTGGAAGAGTTGCATTTTTTCTGTCTCAAGACAAAATGTGTATTCCTAACTGCTGAATTTGTTAGTGACAAACTCACCTGAAAAACCTTATCTTAGAACATTTTCATCTGAGGAGCTTGGAAATGTAAAAACTTTTAGCACATTTTGCCACAATCCAGAGATCCAACTTCTAAGTTAGACTAAGGAGTAGATTAATATCTGGAATTCCAAAAAATACAGCACAAATCCCTTAAGAGCAGTGCTCTTAAACATCAGAACAAATTACCTTGAGGTGTGGGCATCTCTCACCACTTAAACATTCCTGTCTCCCAAAGAGGTGTGATTCAGAAATTGCTTGTTACGACTGGGTCTACTGTCATTTTCACTATTCAGATTTTGTTCTTAACTTCTGTCAGATACCCCAGGCTCTGGGTATTGCTGCCACTTACCAGGTGGAACTGACACAGGGTGAAATTATCCCTATAGAAACTGCTCTTCAGCAGTCTGAAAGAGGACATTCAAAGTGTAATTTTTGTGGCTTTGCTAAAAGCCTGTGATACATAAAATTGTGACTGAGTTTGTGTTGCTTCTAAAGGCAGCAATGGAGAAGCCAATTCATCATCGATTGTTTGTGACAAGAATCTTGAAAGAATATGAAAGTGACACATTTTTTCCAGAAATTGACCATAAAGACTACAAGCTTCTAACAGAGTAAGTACCAAAATGCATATCAAGCTTGTCTTCAGAATAATCTAATTTGATAGTTTTAAGGGCTCTATTAAGGCCATACTGGTTTGGGTTTGAGGTGAATTTATCTCCAGAATCATACTTTACTTAAAACCTGAAATGGCACCACACTCTGCACAGATTTTTTTGGAACTTGCTGTGTTCTTCAACTCCGTGATCTTCACAGTGAAGAATTGTCTGTGTCAGTCTGCTTTAAAAGTAGCTTTTTCTTATTGTTTCCTGGTTTAGAATTAGTCAAATATTTACTAAGCTATGTACCTCTCAGTATGTTGTTAGTAAATTGAGTATGTTGAGCTTTATAGATTTCTAAGGTTGTTCCTTTCCTCTTAAGAAAATTACTTCTTCTAACAAACGTAGTAGGAAAAGGTGTACAAAAACTTACAGTTTCTGCATTCACTGTGGTTTCTTCTATATTATCCTTATCATATTCCAATTGTGCTTTTATGTCCTCTCCAACAAGATTACATCCAGCAGGCACTAAGGAGGCAGCAAAAATTCAGACACCTGCCTCAAGAACCAGGGAGGACCAGACCTCTTCCTGCTGCTCCTGTTTTGTTTCTCAGCTAGTTACAGACAAGCAGTGAAAGAGAGAGAAAGTATGAGGAGTGAAACTCTCCTCAGGGGGCACAGGAATGGATTAGCACGTCTCTGGGGGAGGATAGGCAGGGACAGGGAAGAGGCATACAGGATAGACAAGGTGGGTGGGCCGGATGAGTCACCTTCTCCAACTCCAATATATTCTGAACTACTGTGTGCTCATTTGAGGTCCTCAGATCTGACCCAGAGCTCCCTCTCTCTCTTGGCTGTTCCTAGCTATATGTTGTTTTTGGCCAATGTACTGAAATGAACATTGGTGTTAGAACATGATTTTGTGAAATAATAGGTAATTTCCTCACTAAAGTGGAAACTTGACGATGCTAAACCTTACCAAATAAATTTAAAGTGTATCTCTCCCTCAAAGTCAGTATTACTCATACAAAATCCGTGTCCTTTCATGGGGAGATGAAAAGATTTTTGAAAGCGTCTGTTAATAAGAAGTGGCTTAGAAAACTTGGGATATAGAGGAACTCTTTCTATGATAGCAGTCACCTGCTTTAGCAATCTCTTGCAGACTTGAAAAAAGCCTTGTCCTTAGCATTTCCTCTAAACCTTAGGAAAACCAAGGTGAGAAAAAAACCCAAAGCATTCCATAATCTCTTCTGTGAGAGTATGCTGCTTTGATTCAAAAGATGTGCTTATAAATCATGGATAGTAGTTAGTAAGATTCCTAAAAACAGTGTACCTGTTCTAAAGACAGTGTTTTCATTTTTTTTCCAAACTACATGCTTTTCTAGTTGATTGGCTAAATTACAGGTGAATTCTAATGGTATTCTTACCTGCTTGTTAGCTTTTACTCTTTCTTCTCCTCTCTCCCTAGGTACCCAGGTGTTCCTGCTGGTATCCAAGAAGAGAATGGGATCCAGTATAAATTTGAAGTGTATGAAAAAGCTGTTGTGGCAGAATGAGGGAGGCATTTTGCACTTCTGTGTAAGGACAGGTGTTTTAAACCATGAAATTTTACTGGTTGTAAAGATACATTAAATTTTTGAAGAAAATCATGCCTGATGGTAAAATGCCTCAGTAGTGAATGGTTCCAAAAACCACACCTCACACTTTCAAGGTACACCCTGCAGAAGGGGGTCTGAGCGATTCCATAGCAAAGGTTGCATGAGAACCTGCACTGATCTTACAGTCCATGGCAGCATCTCTGACAATTCCATGGGTAATGAAAGGCATTAGACTATGTCAGAGCTTTTCTTGTGAAACAAAGGAGTTTAGTATCTATCTCCTTGTTCAGTACGTCGTGCGCTGAGAAGGCACGAATCCTCCCCAAGTTTTACTGGGATGTTGTGTACATTTATAACACCCTTTGAAATGTATTGGTGTAGAGGTAAAGGTAAGTAAGCCCAGTGGGAGAAGGGCAACTAGGAAGTCTCATGCAGCAGGTGAGAGATGCACTGATCCAGGACCTGTCACTCCAGGATCACCAGTCATGCTGCAAAACTTGCTCCCAGTGGGCGCCTTTCCCCCTGGGGCCACAGGTCCTGCCAGGAGCCTGCTCCAGCAGGAGTTCCCCACGAGATCACAGCCTCCTTCCTGCATTTACTTCTCCAGTGTGGGCTCCTCAGGGCTGTGGGTGGCACTGTGCTCACCATGGGCTGAGGGGAGTCTGTGCTGACCTGGGCCTGAAGGGCTCTTTTCCTCTCCCAGTTCCTCTCACCCCAGCTGTTGTTCCCCACAGGTTTTTCCCCACCTTCTTAACTCTGTTATCCCAAAGGTGCCACTGCCACTGGTGGCCTCAGCCTTGGCCTGCAGTGGCTCTGTTGTAGAGCTGGAGGCTTTGGCACCACAGGGCACAGGGGAAGCTTCCAGCAGCTTCTCACAGATGCCACCCCTGCAACCCCCATGCTTCTGAAACCTGGCCCTGCAAACCCAGCAAAATCTGGTAAAGAAGCTTGAATATTTTCATAGGTTCACAGCTGTCTGAAAGCTTGGCTGCTCTCATAAAAATTCACTATGTCAGTTTGACCGCAGCCACTTTGAAGCAGAAGAAAATATACATTGATTTCTTACAAGTCTGTGTCCCTATGCTCCTGCCAAGCATTATCAGTAAAGATGCAGCTTGTTTGTCAGTGTGATTTTGAATAATCTATGTGACAAATATGGATTATAAGCAATAGTGGAGTAGTTCTGTTTCATCTTTATTAGATACAGTTAAATACAAAAACACTAGAAATATGAAATAAACTAAAATAAAATAAATTTACGTTAATGTTCCCTTAGAGTATCGGCTATGGGCACACCTTGAATTTTCCATGGCACTTTACTACAACACCTAGGTGATAAAAATCATGTTTGTTGCAGCACCTGCTCTGAGTAGTCTCAGTTTTCTCCATGTTTTCTTTGGAATTGTAAGCACTTCCCTGTATTGATCTCCTTGCTCCGTGTGCGCTGATGTTACACTGATCGATAAAAACAAGTTTATGCTTACATAATGCAGCAAGAAGTCTTCAGAGTTTTAAATTGGCAGCACATTGTTGAAGGGGAAGAAAGAGACTGTTACCAGGGAGATTTTTTTTTTTTTTAATATATATATACAAGTCACAGTGACCCTGGCAAGAGAATAACCTCCCGAAAGTGTTTAAAACATACCTGTTATAGGTCAGTGTTGAAAGCTCTGACACTTTGCAAAGTACTGTGTTTAGGACAACTGACATTTATTAAAAATGGGAGAACAGACTTCATGCAATGTTGTCTGCGGCCAGCATACATTAGAGACTTTGTGCCTGAGTGCAGAGATAGGGCTCACTGAGGCCAGGATGTTTTGTAGCATCATTTCAGTTTCAAAGAACTTTTAACTTGGGTGCAAAAACAAGCCTGCTGAGAACATAAATGGTTGCGCTTGATTCTTTGTGGACTCACTCAGTCCTCTCCAGATTTAACTATGTCCTTTGTCAGATACAACAACAAATTAAGTTAATTTACATTTCGTGGAAATGTGAATTTCTGAGTCTCCTACTTGAAACTTTTCAGAACATAATGCTGTTCCTTCAGTGTGGCTCTGTGCCACAAAGATGCATTTTTGTTTGGTTTGGTTTTTAGTAGAAGCACTGCATTTGGACAGCACCTTTTGTACCACAGTTTTTCAACATACAGAGCCCTAGGAGAATGCATTTGACTGCAGTGAAGCTGAACACAAAATCATGTTCACCCCATGGACAGACCCCCCCAAGCACCACTCTTTAGCCACACCAAAGTTAAAGGCTTGCTGTCTCAGGATGGGTAGGCAGAGGGGTGTGAGCCTGTGCTCAGCAAGCACATGCAGACTGCTGTCGGGTGTAATGAGAGGCTGGTTACCTGGCCCCTGTTACCTTCCCAGGGTAAAAATAAGTTGCTTATACTGGGGCTTGAAGAGAAAAGACCTGTGTTCCAAATGCATCTTCCCTATGTTTTGTTTACTCCTGTACCTCATTGATGAATGATTCCTTGAAAAGCCATAGATTCTCATTATGTCCAGTACAGGGGGAAATGTCATGTTTTTACCCAGTTCCATGCAGCCAAGTGCAATGAATAGCATCATGAATGACAGTGTAATTACCAATCACCAAGAAAAGTCTATACAGGTATAATTTAATCCCCCTCATTCATGCTTTCCTGGGAACAAACCGTTCCAAACATATTAAAATTTTAATTTTCAAGGATAATACTAGATTTAACAAGATAGCTAAAACCAGAGGGTTTGCATAAAAAGTGAAAAACAAACATAAATGTTTTTATTGCTTGTCTACTACTCATTATCTCTTAGCTGACAGTGGACAGCAATTTCCATTCAGCAGTAGAAAGCTGTTGTTTTCAGTAGTGTTAGAGCCACAGTGTATTCAAGGGCAGAGCTGGGAACATTCCAACAACAAATCTCTGTCATGGACAGCAATCCATGGAAAAGAAAGGTACATTTGAAAAATAAGTTAGCTAATTTTGCAAATAAAATACTATTAGTATTTGTACAGAAGAGCAGGGGGAAAACAGGAAGGAGAGAATGGCAATTACTATCTTATTCAGGTTATCTGAGGAGAGCATTGGTAGCACTTGACATGAAACCTTAATGGGGAACAGACAATTGTGTTGTCTTTATCAGACAACTGTTAATTTGCTGAGGATTAAACCTAACCCAAACTTACCCTCAGTAGTTAAAAAGTTATGCTAACAGAAGAAGGTAGGAGCAGGCAGAGGCAGCAGCTGACTTGGAGGGAAGGATTGTTCCTTAATCAGGACAGAAGATTAGGTGAGCAGAGATGACAGATGAGGCGACAAAGCCGGGTTTAGTACAAAACTGGGAGATGCCTCCCTTGTTTCTCAAGTGTGCTGTCTCTGCTTGCCCTGGAGGGCTGTAGGAATGAAGCCAGCCGAGTTAGGGTAAGGCTGGCTGAAAAATCTGAAGAGCCGGCTCCTGAAACAGAAGAGTGGAAGAGGAGAAAGCTAAGAAAAGCAAATTGATGTTTCTTGGAAGGATACATTTTTATCGTGTTAGTTTGCCCTGTAGCTATAATTACTAAGAAAACGCTTTAAGAGTGCCAGCGGGGGGTTAGCGCCTTAAAGATGCTGTGACAAAGGATGTCATTAATGATCGGTTTTCAGGATTTGGGCGTTTGTGTGACTGCCTTTGTCAGCTCCACAGAAATCCTCGGCTAGACTTGCTATCCGGAGGAGCTAGAGTCCCATCCCAGTGGCCATGGGTTGTGGCTGTGCCCTGCCCACTGCTCTTCTGCTTCCCTCAGTGCACAGCTTCTGCTTCTGGGACTGCATGTAGGAAACCTGCTCTTTCCCCTGTCTTCACTTGTTTTCAGCTGGCTCTGGGGTGATCCTGGGTTGTTCTACCCTGTTCTCTGCAGATCATTTTGTCTCCTTTCTGTAACATCAAAGCAAAATTCATACAAGAAGGCTTTTGTTAGATTAATTGACATGGTTGAATAAAGAAGAGATGAGCTCTCAAGCAGAGTTCTATTCTGATTACATTTTCAGGACATTTTTTCAAGTGGGTTCTACAAGAGCTTACATTGCAAAAGTTGCCTGTTCATCTCAAATTAAATTGGGTGGGTTAAAGTAGATTGTCTTTTCTCATACATCTTGTTTTGCTCTTTTTATCATTTAATGGTTTAGCTACAGCATTTGTATGCCATCTTCAGTCCTTGAGCTGTGGTCCTCACCATTCTGTCCCTTATCTCTTCAGCTGTCCCATTTGATTGAAAATTTACAGAAATTCAGAAAATTGATCAAGAGAAGTAAGTATTTCAAATAGATGTCTCTTAAGTATGTACTTATTTCGGATTAAGTGGTGGTGAAGTGTTTTTCTTGAAGTTGGGCCATGTATTTGCCTAAGTAAGCAAAGCTATAGGTACGAAAATAAATTGTTAAGTGATGTCTGCTGTGAAAAGAAAAAAGATGGGAGAGGGGAAAGCAAATACAAACTGAGAATAAACAGAACCTGAAAGAACAGGAAATGAATGATACACCATTACCTACGGAGCCCTAAATCAATGTCTTTTCCTTCCTTGAGTAGTTCAAGTTCCTTGAGTTTAACAAATTCCTAATAGCAAGCAGAGTCTTTTTCAGTAAGCAAGCCATTATTCAGAAGCCATAAAATAGTTTATAAATTATGAAGTTTATTTAATTCAGATGGACATTTCCATGAAAACAGAATATTTTGATGTTCATCCTTCCTCCAAATGCAGTTTTCCACAAAAACCTTGCTGGGAACACTCACATTGGTTTCGGACAGCTGTCCCAGTGGATGCATTACCGGCCCTTCACTGGAGATCCCTGCTTCACCTCAATAATTTAAAATGGATTGGGTCACTGAGCTGCACTAAAGCTTGTTCAGTTGTACTAAGGAGCACTTTAGAAGCATTTAGTCTTGTTAGTCCTGTATCAGTAGCTCATTCAATATGTCCAAAAAAGCTCCTGGAAATGGTTTCTTGTGAAAACAGCTTGAAAAAGAGCTTCATTTCCATGAGAGCAAGAAGGAGCTTTTAATCACTATACCTTCCTCTTGTTAGGTTTTGCTCCAAAAGATTAAAATTTAGATCTGGTCCCATTGGCAGTCCTCATTAATGTAACATACCCAAGTTTAGAAAGACTTCATTTTTTCTAGTTAATTTTAAATCCCTTTTTTCCTCATGATTGTTCAGTTGTTTATCATGGTAGACGGCAACCCATTCAACTGGAGTTCTTTACTCTCTGAGTATTTTTGGGTATATTGCTATTTCAGCAAGTCTAAATTGATTTCTTTACTGCTGAGTCTCAGTGTCTCATGAAATTATGGTTGTCTTTTGGACAGAATAATGTAAATTCTGTTCCTTTTGTTGCAGACCATTTTCACTTTTTTTTCTGCACAATTCACTGTATTTTTTCCTGGTATGTAATTCAGATTCTTTCAGAGACTGCTCCAGACATAAAAGTACAGCCCATGTACTTCTGCAATCTAAACAACAATTTATCAACTTAGGTATGAGAAAGATTCAACTCTAAGGGTGTTCATAGGCTGTGGGAACTGGCAAAAGAGAGTTATCCCCTGAGCCCGCTGATTTATGGCACCCAGGAAGGTAGCACTTGAATTGTGCAGCGTTGCAAAGGCTTGTGCCCATGGAACAAGACATTTATTGCAATATATTCTCTAAAACTCTTAGAGGGAGCCCTGCTTCCGTCACCAGCCACAATTATTCCTGCAAGTGTCACAAGTGCAGTTCCCACACACACTCAGTTTTTTAATCAAAGTACTTGGCAATAAACCACCAAACACTTCAGAGAGATTATTTATCCAGGCAGAAAGCTCCATGTCATAAATAGCTAATCAAAACAAGCGTGATGGAAACCAGGAGATACCTGGGTGCTGTCATGATCTGCCTGGAGGCAGAGGGTCACACCAGAGCCTGACGGGCCCACAGAGCCTGTTAGCAGGGACAGTGCAGTGCCTCGTGTGCCTCCAAATTGCCTGGTAAACAAACCAATAACATAACAACGGTACTTCTCTAGATTTTACACTGCACGCATGGGGTTTTTGTGAGACACTTCATAGATTCCTAATTCCTTCTGTTTGGTTTTGGTCATTATTTCTGAAGCACAAAACATAGCACTCCAGTTCTCTCTTAGACCTCTCAACTGATGTCTCTACATCACTACCATAATCCCCTGTCAAGATTTTGAACAAGCAAGTCGCTGTGCCTGTTACATTTAAGAAAAATGTATTTAGGAACACTGTTGTTTACAATAAGAGTCCATTCCTCTCAGCAAGCAGTTCTAGTACAGTAAACATCTGCCTCTCTACCTAATGGTTTAGAAGGTATTTAAGGTACCAAATTATTATATTATAAAAATAGTTTCAGGGCTTGGGGGTTTTTTTCAGTCAACCCAACTAAACCAATTTAATTAGGGTTCTATGTTTTCCCATTCATTCATCAGTTTGAAACAAATTTTTTGTACTGATTCAAAAGTAATTTAATTACTAGAATGACTTCCATTACATTGTATCATGTTCAACAATTTACACAGCAATGCATTAATATATAAGTAATTACATATGTAAGCAATCATGGCTCCTTCCCTTGAGTGAGTTCTTGCTGGTGTAGGCTAAGGTTGGCTGGTACCAAACAGATAGGACAGAGTGTTTGCCATTTCTCATGGGAAGCAAAATCCAAAACTAGGCAGAGGTGGGGATGTCAGATTGAATTTAACTATTTCCCTTCCTTTTCATTCTTTTATTTTCCTCTAAACAAAGTGGAGCAGCTGGATCCCCAGGATCCCCAAAGACAAGGAAAGGCCCATCTGAGGTTGACGACACTTGAACCCCACAGGCCCTCGAGTGTGCCTGGACTGCCAGCTGCCAAGCCAAGCTTTCAGCTCTGAGACCACCTTCCCAAAATAGGGCTCCTGGGCTCCAGGCCTGCAGTCCCGTGCTGGGCTTCCTGCAACTTGCTGACAACTAGCATCCAGAGAACTAAATATGTAATTTTCCTGCCTACCTACCCGTATTTGGGCACAGTTTATCAAGAATCACCCACCTGGGGCCCCACTGTGATCTCAGAAATGCTCTTTAGGTTGCAGGGCCTTGATGAGCAGCACCTGGGCTGAGCTCCTCTTGAGTTACCAGAGACACTGTCTGCTCCCAGGATCTGCTGCAGGCTAACAAGCAAGTCCAAGTGGACAAACATTTTCGCTATCAAACATTCAAAGAAAGTTGCCAAGCAGAATTGCACTCCGGACGGAACTGACGTGATGACCCTACAAATGTTGTTCCTAAGTGAGACCTTCCCTGTGCTCGGGGGGCATTTCCCACAGGGATTAACCTGTGGAACACCAGAACAGGCCCTGGGGCCATGAGCTTGTGACTGTGCTACAGCAAATGGAGTAGGAATGTTGCTCTCCAGTTCCTAAAAGCATTAGATTCATATGTCAGGCCTATGAGTTACTGTCATGCTTCTAGTAAATTCGATAATTAGTCTATCAATTCATTGCCTGTAAGTTTAAGTGCTGTTAGACACCTCAAGCTTCGGTCAAGTCCAAGGCTACGCGTTGTGGGAAGGTCCACTCTGAACCCTGTAACTCAGTGACAGGGTCTCCCTTATTCCTTTGTATCCTCACCCTTTCCCTTTCATACTCTTTCTCCTGTCCTCAGCTTCCATATATACTACTTTTGTCTTATTTTAATTTTAGATTGATGGATTCTAGATTTTGTTCTGTGTGCTTGAACGGAAGTAGTGAGTAGTAGAGTGAAGCATGCCAATGAACTTTGTTGCACTTACACTTTTATATTGAACCTGATTTTCAGTATACAGTACCTTTTCCAGTGATTCCTTTAGCAACCTAAAATATTCATTTATGACAAACATTTTTAGTCAAAATTAATATTAGAATTCTGTAACTCTGAAACTTTCTCCTGGTACATATCCATGTAGCCCAACTGTCAGTGAAATACAGGAGAGGACTATCAGGATGTGTGATAAACAAATATGCCATGTGCATATGGAAACACCTTCTGTGTTTTATAATAAAATTTGTGCCTCATGATTGTGTTCCCTGTTCTGGCTTTCCACTCTCCTTAACTTTTAACAGGAACTTCTTGATACCAATAGTTGTTTTTCTACCCAACCAAGAGTATCCATGGTGATGTTTATAAGAAAAAAATCTAATTATCTCCATAAAAGTGTTCTTCCAAGAGCTGGTTTGATACCCATTTGTTTGGGTGTTTTTTTTTGGTCAATGATTCATGTTGGCTATCAAGCTCAACACCACAATGCAGGCAAGGATGGAAGGAGGAATAAGAAAGGGAACATTTAGAGCTGCAAGAACCACAGAAGTGGTGCTGTTTCAGCAGCAGGAGTGCTGGTATATACACAAGTGTACACTGCCTCTCCATCTCACAGAATTAACCCAACAACAGAACTGTGAAGAGCAGTAAACTCCTGGAGTGGGTGCTCAGTACACATGGCTTTCTGAGGCTGCAGGGCAAAGACTGAGTGTTAAGAATGTGGATGAGGTAGTGAGGAAAAGAAAACAAAGATAATTAGAATCTTACCACAAGGAGAAAAAACTCCAAAACATCTGTGGACATTCTCCCAACGTAGTTTTTAAAAGAGAAAGTTAAAGAGTAACTGAGGAACCTGCCCTTGGAATGTTGTTTGTCTTTGTGGCTTATTCATACCATTTATCCAGCTGTTAGTCATGATGGCTTCTCATTGATCCTGACGTGCTACAAACCCCCTTCACATTGCTCCTGGAACCTTCTCTCTCCCGGGATGCTGAAATCAGTCCTGTGCAGCTGGATGCTGTGCTATGACTTGCTGCTCGTTGTGGGACCGTGGTGGCTGGCTTGGCTGCCAGTTTACCCTCATCTCCCCTGGTGGCTGTCACTGTGTGCTGACACCGGGCGGTGAGGCAGCCGTGCCTTGCCGGGGGAGTGCAGGGTCTCGCACAACCCCTGTGGTGAGCAGCGTCTGCGAGGACACCCTGCGGGCTGCACTCCGAGGAAGTATCCTTGAGCCTCTGGGGACCATCGAGAAGTCCTGTCGCTCACAAATGTGTCTGAGAGCACTGCATGAGCACCACCACAGGCACCCAACAACTGAAGGAGAGCTCAGCACAGCTCAGCGACGAGAAGTGTCAGGCTGACTGCTCCAAGGCAAAGTGGTGTTCGAGCACCCCACAGACCCCCTGCGATGAACCCAGCGGCCCAAGGGAAGGCTGTGGACAGTGCCCACCTGGATTTCAGTAGAGCCTTTGACATTCTCTCTCAGAAGACCCCCACAAGACGTTTGTCACAAGTAAAGAGGCTCAGACAGCTGCTTCTGGTTAGCCTGGAGGAGAGAATGCCCTGGAGGGGTCTCACTGCTGTACACCAATATTTGAGAGGAGAATCCAAACAAGACAGAGCTGGATCTTTCCCAGGAGCACTCAGTGACAGGGAAAGAGCCAATAACAGACTGAATTAAGTCTCTCCCCCTGAATCCCAGGAAACCTTTTTCCCTGTGAGAGTGACCAAGCACTGGCACAGGCTGCCCAGAAAGGTTGTGGAGTCTATCCTTGGAGACATTTTAAAAACGGTGGCAGGTGGCTGCTAGCTGTTCCTGGGTGATCAGGAGGCTTGGACTGCATGACCTCCAGAGATCCTTGCCAGCCTCAACCAGACTGTGTTTTTGTGAAGGTGTCCTAAGCTGCATGGAAACCAAGAAGTGTCTGTGACTGTGCTTTGAAATTTCACAGGATTTTAACCTGTGAAACTAACTAGGAATTACTGCAAAGTCAAACTTGGTAACACCTGAGGGAAGCACCTCCTTGAGAGCTTCCTCTCAGTCTCGTTAGATGCTTGCCCTGGGTGGCTGGAAACAGTGTGGTGGTGAAGAAGGTCCTCGGTGGGTTGTTTCTCTGCTGGCTGCACCTAAGGAGAGCACAAGGTAGAGCCAGAGACCCCTCGGTGCTGTCTCTGTCCAGAGCAGGGGTGGCCACTCTGCACCAGGGGAATCTGCCGGAGGTGCTGTGGGGAAGGGGCGCAGGGGTGTGAGAGGGGACAGAGTCAGGAGGTGTGGGGTGACAAGGTGTGTGGGGCTGTGAGGCTGTGGGATCGTGTGAGAGAAGGAGGGGGTGCAGATGTGAGGGTACGTGGGCTGACAGGAGGGGAGAGAGGTGGGTAGGAGCAGGGTGATGTGGGATGTGAGGAGTCTATGGGGGGTGTGGGGTACGAGGAGGGCAAAGGGTGTGAGGGGGGTGTAGGGTGTGAGGGGTCTGATGGGTATATGGGGTGTGAGAGGTTTAAAGGGATGTGAAGGGTCTGAGGGAAATCCGGGGTTTGAGGGGTGTGTGGGGTCAGAAGAGGGGTGAGGGTGTTTGAGTGTGGATGTGGAGGAGGGTGAAGGGAAGCAGATGTGGGCACC
>VXBR01009548.1:464704-541778 GCA_013400215.1 Cisticola juncidis | reverse complement strand
CAGTTTTTGGTTGTTTTTTTTTTTTGGTTTTTTTTGTTGTTCCTTTTGTTTTTGTTTTGTTTTTTGGTTTTTTTTTTTGTTTTGTTTGTTGTTTTTGGGGGGGTTGCTTTTGGGTGTTTGGGGGTTTTTTTGGGTTTTTGTTTGTTTTGTTTGTTTGTTTGCTTGGAGTTTGTTTTTTGTTTTGTTTTTGTTTTTTTTCCTTCTCTTTCTCGGGGGAACCGGTGCGGTTTCTCAGGCAGCCAGGTGTGTCTCTGAGCCCTAGGAGGGTGCAGGTGGGCAGAGCAGGATGATGGAGGCGGTGGACGTGCCTCCCGAGGGCTACTCCCTGATCAAAGCCGTGTACCAGCGGCGCCTGCGCCTCACGCGGCTGCTGATCGACGGCGGGGCCTACGTCAACGAGAGCAACAGCAGGGGTGAGACCCCGCTCATGATCGCCTGCATGACCAAACACGCGGACTTACAGAGCGCCAGCAAGGCCAAGATGGTGAAATACCTGCTGGACAACAAGGCTGACCCCAACATACAGGACAAGTCCGGGAAGACGGCCTTGATGCACGCTTGCCTGGAAAAAGCAGGCCCTGAAGTGGTGTCTCTGCTGCTGATGAGTGGGGCTGACCCCAGCCTGCCAGACCACTCCAACTGCTCTGCACTGGTGTATGCAATCAATGCTGCCGACAGAGACACCCTGGAGATTCTGCTCAAGGCCTGCAAGGCACGAGGGAAAGAAGTGATCATCATCACCACAGACAAGTCTGTGTCAGGGAGGCAGAAAACGAAGCAGTACCTGAACATGCCTCCTCCAGACCTCGAGGAATGCACTTCCACAGATGACTGCACCTCCCCATCAGAAATAGAATCAAACGAGGGTCCAGAAGACCCATTCAGTTTTAAGGAGCTGTATGGTGGACAACAGGAGGACAGCTCACCCGAAAGAGTGCCACTAATGACCAAATCCAGCTCAACACCAGCACGGTTCAAGCTGACACAGGTGCTGCAGTGTGATCCGTGGCTAAAGTGCTGTCCAGCAGTGTTTCAGCAGAGGAAAATTGCTTCTTCACAAGAACTTCAGGGTATCAGTCCCACAGAAGAGCTCTCCTGTAAAATCAGTGACCTTGACATATGCAAGAGCGTCACCACCAGCCATGAAAGTAGAGACAGGAAAGACACTGCTCATGTATTGAAAACCTCTGATCAAACCATGTCAAGGAAAGCATTACGCGATGCAATAAACTATCAGACTCCTTTTGTTGAAGAGAAACATAACCCCAGTGAGATTCCCATGGGCATGGATGCCAGTTTGGGACAAATCAGCTTACTTTCAAATCTTGGGAGCATTATCAAGAAAGGACGTGGAGAACCAAATTACAATATCTCTGGTTCTCAGTTAACTAACAGTCTAATTCCTGCTGCTGATACAAAAGGCAGTAAGTCACCAAAAGGAAATAAAGAGATTCTTTCTACGTACCAGACTTTGTTGCCAAGTCCAAGAAGAGCTCTGGAGGCGATGTCGCCTGTTTCTCCGAGAGGCAGAAATCAGGCTTCTCCAGGGGAAGGGAGTTCAGGAGCCTTAGTGTTGGATCAGACAAGGCCAGGCTTTCTGCCACCACTGAATGTGAATCCCCGCCCTCCAGTTCCAGAGCTCACTGTCATAAACACAGTGTCTGGAATGATTTCTTATGGACAAACTCACTTAGTACCACCAGGATCTGCTTTCCCTAAGGGGGCCAAAGATACGAATCTGCTGCGGAGAAGGCCCTATGAGCAGATTACAGTCTAAGCAGATTCAGCAATTACTGAATCTTTAACAGGAGAGCAAAGGGGATCTTTTATGTAAATATTCACCGCAGTCCTTCACTGTAATGGTATGTATCACAAAATAGAGCAGGTCTGTGATGTAAAGTAATGTCTGCCTCAGGATGAGTGGAATAGCCCAGAAACTAAATGAAAAGACATACTCTAGTTAATGAGGCTGTCTTCTGCAAACTAAGGAGTGTTTATTTTGCTGGTATTGTAAATCTTTCAACTCGCCTGTGACAGACTGAACCCACAAGAGTCCTTAAACGTTGCAGTTCTCCTTGTAAGTTGTAAATACTACCCCTCCTAGATTTCCCCAAATGCACACCTTTTCAGCAGCCAGAGAGGTGGTGCACATGGAATTTGGGACCCTAAAGCATTTGACTGTGATGCTGGACACCAGACTGCCTCTGTCCAGGTTGTACATATGCAGAAACCCCGGAGATATCAGCATGCAGTGGGGTGGGTGGCAGCAGGTGCACACCGGCAGTGTCTTCTGGCCTCAGCAGCTTCACTGCCAGTGAGCAGACACTTCAGAGTTGATAACACTCTTGTTGCAGAGCTGTGCTGCCCATGGAATCCCAGCGAAGGGCTGGGAGCACGCTTCAGATGCCTGGCTGGCACTGGGAATAGCGATGCACAGCACAGGAGCTTTCCAGCCCAGCACACGGGCACCGGCAGCGCCGTCGGCAGCCCAGCAACGCGAGGGACGAGCCCTGGGTGTGCCACAAGCCAGCCCTGCTCACGCTGTCCCCAGGCATGGCACACCTCTGGCTGCTCCAGCTACAGCCTCTGGAATCCGCTTTCTTCAGAAAAGCAAGGGTGCAGGAGGCAGAGCTTACACCTGAAACAGGCTCTGTTACTTTCTGCAGTTCTGGAGTCCCGCAAAGAGACCTCCATGTCAGGCTGGAGCAATTTGCCCCCAGTCAGAGCCTTTTTCACAGGTACGGGTGCTGGGATACACCCAGAGTGTCTTCATGAGCAGGGACACTTCTCACACACGCGCACACACACACACACACACACACACACACTCGCATGCACACACGCAGACATTTAGGAGCAGGGGAGAGCTCTGTCCTCCTGCTCAGACTTAAAAAAGAAAACCCAACCACTTAAGGGAAGTTGAGGCACTGGCACAGTTTTCCCAGAGAAGCTGTGGCTGCCCTATCCCTTGGAGTGTTCCAGGCCAGGTTAGACAGGGCTTGGAGCCACCTGGCCTAGTGGAAGATGTCCCTGCCCATGGCAGGGGGCTGGGAATGAGATGGGCTTTTAGTTCATATGGTTTCCAACCCAAGCCATTCTGTGATTCTTTGAGTCTAGTTACAAAACTCACTTGGGAGATGGAAACCCACATTTTGCCTAATTTGAAACAGAGGACTGAATTTCCCACATGTGGAAAGCAGTCCTCTGCAGCCTCCAAGCTACTGTGTATTTTTAAGTATCTCTATCTAAAGATCTTTTTTCCCTTTCCCTTCCTTTCCTGTCTTGTGATTCCAAGTATCTCCTTTGTCTTGTGTGCATCCCATAAATGCTGATAGATTTCTGCCACTGCATTTAGCATTTAGATCGCATCTTCTAGATTTTGAGAAAGAGTGAATGTGTTCTGTTTTGTTGTAATTTATAGAAATTAGTTGTATTGAAATAGTGTCTGTGTAATGTGAATTTCAGTATACTGAAATTAGGTATGTTTTTCACGAAAATACTCAGTGGGTACTACCTGTCTTGCTGCAGCTTCAGTCAAATCTGACATCGCTAACAAAAGCTTGTAATGTTATTTAGCTTTGCACTTAGTAGGAGACAATTTAATGGGGATCTTAAGCATAAAACAGTGATAAGGGGATCTTAAACCAATTTAGAGAGGATCGGAGACATAAAATAATTTGAAGGGGATCACAAACATACAAATATTTAATGGGGATCATCACCATAAAACAATTTAATGGGGATTCTAAACACTAAACCATTCAAAGGGGACTATAAACATATACTTTCTGTAAATAACTTTTTGGGAGTATTTGTTTCCATTCAGGTTCTGCCTTTTCCTTCAGATTTTCCTAGATCAGCCCCTATGTACACGAGGTACAAAAAAGGATTATGTGGACATGTTTTTATGATACAGAAATTATGTGGAACAACACATGTCAGTATTAACAGAGTACAAATTAGGCCCTACACAGAATACATTGTCCACATGTTCTCATGATAATATAAAAGGAAATGGCAAGTTCTCATCTGTTCATCTTTTAGTGAAGTTAAAAATTTGAATGGGAAAATAGATCTTTAAAAAAACACCAATTCTTTTATAGATGAAATTGACTATCACCAGGTGTTCTAGCTGGGATCTTTGCTAAGGATATAAAGCCTAATTTATGCTGTTTTGATTTTAAAATTAATTATGTATATGAGACTATGGCTCCCTCAAATGAAACCATATTTTTTCTACAAAATGATCAGAAGATGGAGGGAAGTGGCAAGTGTCTTGCAAGGGAAAGTCTTTTGGTAGTGTTACCAGTCTTTTGTGATTGTGATGCAAAGTAGTGTGAGGTGTTAATATTATTGTTTGTGTTACTGTTATAAGTGACCTTCAAAGGAAAAAGCTTTGTTCTCTTGCTGTTGTTATGCTGAATAAATAAAAGTTATTTTTTCCCCCTCAGAGGGAACATGGAAATAATCACATGCTTTTATTCACTACTCAGGAAATGATGAGTCACTGCAAAAGGTACTCACTCAGAAGTGTTTCTCAGGCTGCCTTGGTACAAGAAAATGGGAACAGTTACTTCGATTTAATCCAATACAGCTATATTTGTCCAAAGTATGGTGTGAGAGGGGCTCTTTCCACCTGCTGGAAGCTTTCCTGTGGTTCCACTTGTGGAGCAGCGATGCACTTGTGTTATCTTTGAAGCTTTAATCCATGACATTTCCCTGCCACCCCGATGTTCTTTTCAGCAAAGCACGGTCAGCCTGACCCGAGTTCCTGATGTTAAATCCTGGATTAAAAACAAGCTCTTCCAGGTGTCCTCGGTGGCTGCTGGCATAGAATCTGCCCCTGGCCGGTGTCCAGGGCTGTGGTCCCACAGGACCCAGTGGAAGTGCTCAGAGGGATCCCAGTCTCTGAGCCCCGAGCACTGCGGTGACACAGTGACACTGGGCTGAGCAGACACCAGCCACACACACCCACAGCAGATTTTGAACCTAGCTGGTTAGTTTGGAAAGGTGAAGAACAATTTGATTTTTTTGTTGTTTTTTCACTTCTAGTCTTCATTTTCTCTGCAAAGTGCTGTGAAACCATACAATGAAAGTAACTTCAAAACAAATAGTGGCAGCTTCACAAAAAGCAGTGATTATATAAGAACTCCCATTATTTTGGTTTAAGAGATTTAAGAACAGCAAGTCACTACACAAAAATGTCATAAACTAGCGGTTTTCAAGGTGCAATGTTCAAAACACAGGCTTCAAAATATCTTTCCCTGCACATTTAATTTGGTTTTGCTTTTAAGGAGTAATTGCTTTGTTTCGATCTTTGTCTTTTACAATTACACAGCACTTCCAAAAGAATATTGCCATAATTTGATGCAGCTATACAAGAAAAACAGTAACCAACGTAGGCACTAAATTTCCTCATTCCTTTTTTCCTCATCAATCCCATGTAAGACCTTTATCTCTCTGCATGTGACATACAGTGGAACTAATTGCTTTTCCAATCAAAGGAAGGGATTTATAAATAAGGATCCTTACATTTTCACTGTAAAATATTACTGTAAAGTATTACTCACACTGCACTAACTTCAAAGATATCAAGTTTCATAACAAAACACCTTAAGAATGTGCAGGAGGCAGAGTCAACGGGATAAAATTCCAATTGTCATCACTAAATATTTCTCTAAAAGACCCATAAAAGTTAATCCTCTTGGAAAAACAATACGTCTTTTACTCCTTACATCAACACAAGTTGACCTTTTTCGTTAAAAGCACCCCAACATATATATATATATATATGTGTGTGTATATATATATATGTGTATATGTATGTATGTATAAATATGCAAAAATTCCTTTTTCTCAGGAGCACCAGTTACCTGAGCCAGGCATTTCCTGCACTGATAATGCAGGCAGCTGCAGATCTCATGTTAATCCAGGCATTTTGTCCCAAAATGTATGTCTGGCTATTTAAAAATGATGCTGAGATCTTATGTTGAACACCAGAGATGTTTCCTAGAAATGTGCACAGGGCTATTATTCCCAAGTTCCTGAAACCCAAAGACAAAGAGGCACGCTAAGGAACTGCAGTAAATTCCTGTATTTTTTCCCCAAAAACATCAGCAATTTTGAACAGTTTCAGGCATGTTTCACAAAGTGAATTACAGCCTGCTTTCTCTCAAAAATGTCAATTTTAAAAGGTAAACCTCACCTGTACGTATATTTTAAAAACACATTAATGGGAGCACCTTTTAAAAATACACTAGTTCTGCTTGGGCAGATCCCCACTAAGATTATGAACCTGTTTTCCTGTACAACAAGAGGAGAAAACACGACCAAGCAGTGGAACCAACAATGACAGAAGGGATCACTGGAAAATTCAAGGGAATCAAGTCAAGAGAATGAGGCAAAAAGCCCTGTAAAAGTAGTATTTCAAGTGAATTCAAGGAAATTAAGTCAAAGCATCAAGATATTAAAAGTTACCATGCCACTCCCCAAAAATATACAAGTTCAAACTTCAGAAGACAATTTAGTACATTTACATTCAGAAGACAATATAGACAATATAGTACTTTTAATATTACTGGAAGCAAACAGATACTCCTGAAAAAAAAAAGAACAATCAGAAAAGTAGGTGTCTGAGAGCATCAAAATACAAGGGCAAATTGAAAACACAGTTGGCTTTCAATTAAAATTTCAAAAAATCAAATATTTTGGCTAGAAAAATACCTCTAATTAATATAAGTTTATGGATCAATAAATCTTTCTGTAAACAATTGTCCAAACATTTCCTCTTACCATAATGCCTCTTACTACATTAGTACCTTTACCCTTGTTAAAAGAAACACTCTGAAAATTGAAAGACATTTTTAATCAAAAATTTCAGAGGAACACTAAAATCCACGGAAAAGCCTCCCTCTTTCTTGGATATAATGTAGGGTACAATTCATGTAGTCCAATAGACTCTTCCTAACCTTTCTAAAACAAACCAATCCAAACATTTTTAATTCCCAATACTCTAATTTCTGTATTTTTTCTTTAGAGGAAACGATGGGGCCATTTAATCACCACATTATTAAATTAGTTTTAAAGACCCTTAGCTTTAATTAGAAGGTATGAATTGAAAAAAAATACTTTGTGAGTAGACTTTTATTTCAGTCAGAGCAGGTTAAGAAATGCATAACAGTTTGAATGAATGCTGAAGATGGAGAAGGGGAGAACATCAGAAGGAGAACCATATTTGGAAAAATGTGTCTTTGGGAGCATTTATTATTACTCATATGCTTCAAATTCACAGAGAAATACAAGGCTTGAAACGATAGTAAATTACAAATGTTTTTATAGTACAAGCAACAGATCCCTAAAAGAAGGTAAAAGAAAAAATACTAAATTAAAGGACAGCTACAGCTGGAACAACAGAGACCTGCTGTTCCCACCAGAATAAATACCTGACTTCATCTGTCCTTTACTGTCTCACTGCCAGCCCCACAGCAACACAGTTTTATTTTAGGAGAGCATTTGAATAAACACAGAGAAACAAAGTCAAATTAATTAATTAATTAATGTGCTAGTCAGACTAGACTGACATAAACAACTTCACAGGGGCCTAGCAAAGATCCATAGGTAAAAGTTACATACGGAAATTCATACATATAGGATAATCCATACATAATAATAGAATTCATCACATAGCCATTTCCTGGTAATCCAGATGATTTCTTCTTTTATTTTTATCTGATTATCCCTGTTTACTGACATCCATACATATTGCTCAGATATACCTCTTCAAAATATCTCTAGCAGTTGCTGATTTTTTTATTTAATAGTTTAATGAGTTTTAACAAATCCCAGCCAGTACTTCAGGTGGGAACTGGTCAGTGGGAAGATTTCTAAATAACAGAAAAATGTGTCCCTGTGGTCCCAAGGAGGCCTACCACTGAGAGATGAAATCCTGCAAATCAATGAATGCAACTGCCTGCAACAAACCACAATGAAAAATGAATCATTTCTCCAAACTCACTACAGAAATCACACAGCCAAGCCTGACCCTTTGGTGGTTACTGCCACTCACTTCACTTGGTGCTGCAAATTAAATAAAGTAGTCTGTTTAGCTGTCCCAAGTATAATCAGGTAGTTTTTAACCCTATGTGGAAAAATACTTCCTAATTTTAGCCAAGCATACCTTAGTAGATGACCAAAATGAAGAAAGCTCTACCCCTCAATAACAGAACAATTATTAGATAAATCTCCCAAAGGAGTTGTAGGTAAAAAAGGGAGTATTGAATTTTATTGGGAAATCATCATAATTCAACATCTAGGATTAAGAAATGTAACTGACTTTCTATAACATCTGTACCAATGCCATGTAAGAACCAAAAATTACTGTAGTCTACTTTAGTACTAACAGGCTGTAAAAATGTTGCGTACAGTACCTGAGTTAACAAAATTCCCACAGGAACCATGTGCGAGGAACGGTAAAATGAGGATAAGAAGTTGACAAAGTAATGCTTCTCAGGGCATTAGCTTTTATTCAGAAGCTAAAATATCCTCTGTGCCTGTGGCTTCTGGCAGAAACCTTTGGCTTTTCTTGTATCATTCGTGGTGTTTGGCAGAAGCCAATCCCACAGAGCCAGTGTCTCAGTCTGTGTGAATTCTGAGGAATTGCAGCAGCAAAAGAGGCAATAAATGGTTTCAATGAACCAGGTCAGGCTCTTCCAGCAGGTGGTTAGCAGTTTATCTTTCATCAGAGGAAATTTCCACTTTGGAGAATTCTGAGAGTTTCAGGGATGCACAGGCCCAGAGAAGGCTGAGTGGAGCCACCATCACCCAACAGGCCCCATGTGCTGGGCACCTCAGAGCTACGGGGGAATGTCCCTTGGAACCAGCCCAGGGCTGGGGACAGCACTGCCACTGCTGCCACACCGAGCCCAGCTCATGGCACCAGCTGGGGCTGCTCCCTGTCCGTGGCCTGGCTCCGACACTGCCTGGGCAGTGTCCTTGGCACGGTGACCACGGACACAATGACCTTGGGCAGGGTGGCCACAGGCTCAAGGACCATGGGCAGGGTGACCACAGACACAGTGACCATGGGCAGGGTGATCACAGGCGCAAGGACCATGAGCATGGAGACCACAGCCGCGGGGACCACGGGCACAATGACCACGTGCAGGGCGACCACGGGCCTGGGGACTGCAAGGCAGAGCACCTGAGCAGTGGCAGCACAATACCAGCAGCCAATCTTCCCTTCTGAAGTGTGTGGTACCAGGGATCCCACACAGCAGGCAGGGAACAATGAGGAAGGCACTACATTTCTATTTGAGAGGCCTTTCTATACAGTGCTGAACAAAAACTCCTTCAACAACCACAGATGTGCTCAACGTGGTCCTTCTGGCAAGGAAAATGCATTTCTTTGAACCAAAACTCCTCACATTTAAAGGGGTTTACAATATAAAGCATTATAAGGTCAGGCATTGCCTGCTTTGCATTTATCATTCAATTCCAATGGCTTTTTTGAATTCAGTATTTTGTGGCTCAAAAATGTCATAATAAACTCTACTTTTATCAAAGTTTTTTCGGATGAGAAGCAAGTCTTCTACAGAATACACGTCTTCCTTTCCTGTCCAGACAGTGAGGCTGTATCTGTGTCCGGAAAAAGGGAGAAACAAAGACAAAAAGAGTATGTTAAACTAAAGCATGTAAACCACAAAGACATTGCACTAATGGGCTCCTAAAAATACTCAGGATTACAGCATCTTAATTTTAGAAATGTAATTAAATATAAACAACTGCACCCCAGGACCAGTTTATCTGTGTTAGTTCTGCCAAACCTCAGAAGGAGTTAAATAAAAAACCTCAGGTAAATATCCAGGGAAGAGGTTTACCAGACTGAGCATTTAAGGTTTGATAAAATAATCAATAATCACAAGCTGAGCCTCAAAACAGGAAATATGATGCAATCCCAGACGCAGGTGATTGTTGTGCTCTGTGCTTTGTCACATCATTGATGTGTAGAGGTGCCATCTAACCCAATTCTCATTAATTGCACAGAACTTCTCAAAAAACACTGAAATCCCCCAAAGCATTACTGAGTTAAAGCATCACTTCCATACCCTCCACATGACATATACTTAGTTTTTCACTCTTGTTTAACAGCACTGTATTAATTTTACAAATGGGTAAACTTTTATTTATTCAGTTTTCAGAAATGGAAATATTTATTTATTTATTTATTTAAGAATTCAGTTGTATGTGAGCAAAACTGCCTCAGGAATTTCTGTCTTCTAATCATGAATTTCTGTCTTCTAATCATGACACTGAAAAATCCTCGAGTTTTGTGCTGAGGTTAAAGAGAAAATCCTACTATTTCAGTGGGAATAACATTTGTATCCAATGATATTTGAGACTGGCACAATTCATAAGACATACTCTTAGTGCAACAATATTTTAAAATAATTTCCCAGTTTAAACAGCTTAATTCTAATTTCTGTCTTGAGTCTTCACCATTAAAAATAGTATCAGCACTTTATTTGTTCTAGTGTTTCTAAACAATTAGAAATTTTTCAGAGACTTTGTTAAGTTTTCTGTTTTGGGCTTTGACCTTGGTTGGAACAATTTTATTAAACTCTGGGTAAGCAGAGCAGGTGAAAAATGAGTAAATGGCAGTATGTGGGAAGCTGATCTTATTCTCATTCTATTACACATGAATAATTTTTATAATGAAATGGTTAGGAGTTTGTAAGAACAATTTGTAAAGAAAAATATAAGTTGTTGTATGAAAACCACTGAACACATTTCAAGTGCCTCGGCAAAATTAATTAGCTTGGAGGGAAACACCTGACTTCCAATCTAAATATTATCTTTGACATTTTTCAGGAGACATTGCTATAAAAAATATAAATAGTGAATCCAATACAAAGTCTTTGGATCGGATGAACTCCCCACTGCAACATCAAACTTTCTAGTCTATTTAACCATATTCATCTCAGGAAATGCTTGCAGCAGAACTGGATTACAGTTCTTCCTTATGGCAGGTAATGAAAAGAAAATCCTGGAATTCAGCTACTTTAAAGAAATTAATAGTGACCACATCTATCTGAGGAATCAAATGCTTTGAGACGTGGGGGAAATACAGGACTGAGAGAAGAAGTATTTCCAATGCCGTTGGGATGAGCAGGGCACGTGCCTGTGCTGTGTTTGACACGAGCAGACACACCCTGGTCAGGACAGCTGAGGGCCAAGGGCCTGGCACTGCACCATGGCACTGCTGGCTCGGTCCCTGGAGCTGTGGGATGCTGGACAGAGCGGCACTGACCTGTGGGACTGCTGGAGCAGCCACTGGAGCTGCAGGATGGAGCCAGGCACCAGCGTGGCCCTGACTGCAAATGTCACAGGCTGGGACAGGGGGTGGCACAGCCGGGACATCTCTTGCACCATGGGCCACTCGTAGCCTGGGGACAGACAAGGCACTCAGACTTCACACAGCCCCGATGAGCCCCAGACACAGCATGGGGCCCCTTCTGAGACACAAAACCAGCACATCCAGCTTTCCTGAAAAACGCGAAACTCCACAGTGAAACTGCCGCATGGCTCTGAACAACCAATGTCCCAGAGGAAAAATGCAATAAATGCAGTATCAATGTGGAAAACGAACTTACTGTAAAAACCTTTATTTACCATACTTTACATATATATTTACTTACTTTACAGCTACAGAATGTGGCATTTTTAATGTATCTTGGCCCTTTCCCTTAAAAACTCTGCTGCCACTGACTTCAGTATGGCCTAGTTTAACATTGTCAGGGACCCTTTAAAAATAAAAACATGAAAAAAAAAATTGGGACAAAAAACTAAATTAATCCACTAGGAATGAAGCTATACACAAATCAAACACACATAGACAAAAACAGTCCGTGTCTAAAAATGCTAAAATCAAGCCATCAAAATACTGACAGTGCCTTTGCTGAGATTTTTACTCAGGAGTAAAGGACTGGAGCTATTTCAAATTATGTTTAACTGTTCTTTTGTTTCTACAGGCTATGAAAATCCTATAACAACAGTTAATAACTTTTTTCTTAATTAGTCATTTGAAATGTAATGACTAAAAAGAATAAAAGCACCATTAAATACTTAAAAGAATTTTTGTTGGGCAAGCAGCAACTTCTAGGTGAAACCACTCAAATGAGCTGGTTTTCTTAAGTTGTATAGTAAAACCTTACTTAGTATTCCCACAACCTGAAGTTTAGAATGAAGATAAAATGAAATTAATTTTCATGGGTTACCCAATATTTCTAATGCATTTTCCAGCAATTTCCTCCCGCACTGAAAATACTTGGGAGAAAGCACTGAACAGTTTAGTAAAATTTCAGTATATCATAGAACAAAATACTAAATCTTACTAACGAATAAGTAGCAATGGGAATGGTGTATAATCCTGCCATGGTGGCCCCAGATAATACTGGAAGGGAGTCTGCTTCTCATAATGAGAATTGCAAGAGGAAGCCTGTGAAAAAGACACTATAATAATGAAAATTGGAAAGTTTACTGTAAAAATTCAAGTATCCAAAAGAAATGAAATGTTAGGGATAAGGCTGACCCACAACTTGATTCCAGTGATCAAAGAAAGCAAGAGATAAAGTTTCACATTTTCAGCTGATCTGTTTTTCCTCAGGACACACGCCAGGATCGCAATCACCAAACCAGAGCTCCCAGGATTCAGGGAGAGCCCTCCCTGCAACAGAGACTAAGGAGCTTGCCCCTCAGAAGAGTTTTTCAGGTGAGAAGGACCTGAGAACAAACCAGCTTATTTTAGTAACAAAAGGATGGGATTTTCACCCAGCTTTGCTGCCACTGCAGCACGGGACTGATTGCTGCTCTGTCAAACACTGCAGCACAGGACAGGGTTCCACAATCACTGCGATTCCCAGCGGGCCAACTGGACACACATTGGAAGCAAATAAGCCCTGCCCTTACCTTGCCCTTGGTGGCAGCCTGTGGTCCAGCCCAGGGACAGCGTGGCATCGGGGCAGGATAAGGTGACAGTGCCCAGGAAGGCACAGGCGTCCAGTGGTGCGCAGCTCCCACAGGGCCCAGGCAGGATGTCCGCGTTTAGCCACACGGGTCTGTCCAGGGGCTGCCCCACCTGCCCCAGCAGCTCCAGCGAGGGTCCCACGGCAGCCAGGCTGTGCCAGAACACAGGGCTGGGTCACGGGACGGGAGTGTCACCACAGTGTCACTGCACCCTGGCTGCCGGACGAGTACCCGCTGCCATCCGCTGACTTCCCCTGCAGGAGTAAAACCCCCAGACTCCCACCCCCTGCTCCCAGCATTTCCTGGCCTCACCACACGACCCCTGACCTTGTCACCTCTTCATCTCAGGCCTGAGAAGGGTTTTAACAAAGGAAGCCACTGTTGTCTCCAATATTCGTGTTTCATCAGACCTGAAAGCCACAAATGCTGTAAATTCCGTCCAGAGAGCAAAAGTCATCTCTCCCCACCTTAAATATGCCCAAAGTGGCAAAGATTTTATCACTATGTCAAAATTACCTTTACATCCATGCAAAGTGATGCACCTGTACTAGGAGAATAAAAAGCCCAACACGGACCAATTTCAGGCAAGTAAAAGAGAGAAAAGGACCCACTTGAACATTTAATGCACGGTTGTGTTTTTTCCCAATGTTCCAAAGTGTGGCAGCACACAGAAGCCCGCCTGTCCAATGATCATCTGACAGCTAATTATTATATTGCTAAATATGAGCTAGCATCACTTCAGGAACTGGTGCAAACACCCTGTGAGCATTTAACAAAATCTATGCTCATGTATTCCTGCTCTCCTATCAAGCCAAAAGAAAAAGCACAATTAGCTTTTTTCTATCTCTACCCAATCAAAACTCTCCAACTACTGCAGAAGGAAAGGAGATGGGGAACAATGGGGAACAGTGGGGAAAAGAAATTAACACCAAGAAAATCTTCTTTCCGTCACAACACATTAATTAGTGCATTAAGTAACATCAAGGAATTTAAAATCACTATGGTCAGAGTTTTTGCATTAGGTTCACTCTGAAGTCAACAACTAGTCGCCTGAGCTGCTTGTCTTGTTTCCCCTGTAAAGTCACTTGGTGTATTTTGTCTTTTCTGTTGGGAAAGCTACACAGAGGCAGGAATTCCACTCACTTGAGATGAGCTCAAGTTCTCTAGGAAAAAGCCAGTGATGGCTTGCCTTAATGTGTGGGATTCAGCATTTCTCACACTGTCTGGGGCTAGAACAGTTTATATCTTCACATATGCAAGGGGCTGTCAGAGCCAGTGTGATAACCCCCTTGTACTGCAAAGTATAAAGTAATGTAGTGAAAAAGAAAGCCCAGAGCCAAACAGCAACACAGAAAAAAAAAAAAAAGAAAAAGAAAAAACCAAAGCATAATAACAACAAAACCCAACCTCAAAAAACTTCAAACCCCAGAGAGCACTAGCTTTGTTGCACAGCATTTAGAAAATTCAGATTTGCTACTGACTTCATATGAAATGACTTTGGCATTTGGGACAATTTTGGAGCGAGTGGGACAATTTTGCAGAACACATTTATTTCAGTACCCAAAGCCAGCAGGAAATGTAATTATGTGGTCAATCAACCTGATAGAGCAAAGATATAAAAAGTAGATTTTTCAAGCACATTGAAATAATCTCCAAAATTTCAGCAATCGCATCCAAATAAATACTATCCCAAGGAACATTAAATTCTGTTAACATTTATTTGACTCTGTCTGCACGGCATGGTGTATTTTTAATCACTTTTATACAATCAGACTTTTATAATGCAATGTACTTTTAAAAGCTTTTTTCAATCACTGCACTTGGCTGTAAACTCCTCGTGGAAAAATGAAAGGTAGGTAGTTTAAAATTTATTTAAACAATAATTAAAATAGAGGAAAAACCCCACCAAAACTGACAAGAAATAAGCCCAAAGAAATGTTTACTGCTCTTTTTTCCCTTCTCTGTCCAGGACACACACAGGTCCTGTGACAATAAAAGGATTTAGTCTGCCCACGTTTTTTACTTTCATGAACTTTCACATGTGAAAAGCTGAAAGAAAACCATGACTGTGTTACACAGAACCACAGGCATAAATCACATTTTGCAACTATCTTGTGGGGGGGGTTTTGCATTTCTATAGAGCACTTAAACATTAAGGTCTTTGTAATTTGCTGCCAAAACAGACTAAGCACACAGAAATTCAGACAAAGCCAGAGTCAGGAGTTGAAGGGGTCTATATCTGGAAATCACAGCTCATTTCAAACTCTTTCAAGGCAGTCTCATGGGGTTTTCAGGTATGTTTTCCATTCGAAAACGAAAAACAAAACAGCTTATGATTCAAACTGTGAACAAACCTCTGAACATTTAGTTAGTAAGGTCAGAGGAAGGAGCCTTCCAGAGAGGCACCAATATTTCACCTTCCCCATGGGAAAGTTCTGCTCACAGTATCTAATTCACAGAATAAAATAAAATCATTATTTGTAGTTCAAAACACTTTTAAAAGATGTCTTCTTGCCATGCTTTAAGAATCACCGACTGTGTTTCCATATGGATTATGCTCCTAAATGCATCATGCTGAACTGCACAATAAGGAGGAGTTTGGTTGACAATCACCTCTTAGAATTGTAACAGGAAAGAATGCAAACAACATAATCTTTTTGTTGAGATACCTCTTAAAATCCAGCTTGATGCCTTTATTGGTGCTGACTATCTGTGCCAGCCACTCCTGCAGGGTGATGTCACTGTCAGTGTCCGGGGGGTGAGCCAGGACAGGATCCCCATCCCCTCCCCGAAGGAGAACATCCACCTCCACCATGTGCACATCACCTGGGGATTGAGAGATTAAACCTCAGCTTTCAGTGCTTCAGGGCACCAGTTATCCAGTAAGTCTGTCTACACCAGCCTGTGCACCCTTACTCCAATGGGAACTGCTGTCTGTGACACCAAACATGCAATTTTGGGGCATTTTCAGTCACTAAACTCTTTGCAAGCCTACAACCATGGGGAAATTGACCTTTGAGGGTGCATTTGGCCAAGCAACCACGTGGGATTTTTTTCTTTACAGGAACAGAAAAATGGACATCCAACATGTGAATCCACTCTTGTTAAATTTCCGATCTTTTCCTCTGAAAATAGGGTTCCTGACAGTGGAAAGATGAGCACAGGATTTAATACTGGCAGAGACTGAGCATTCCCCTTGACTTATTGCCAAAACTGACCAGGAAAATGTTAGCTCACACACAAGACAGGCAAAGAGGCATCCAAGGAGTGCTCAGGCTCTTGAAAACAGCTTTATATAATGAATCTGAGCAGTGCTACCAGCTTTGCAGAGGATCCAATACACAGTGAAGACTGAAACACGAAGAAAAGAACTAGCGATGATATTCAAGATGAAGGATATTATATATAAATTTACACAAATGTGTATTTTTCTAATATTCACATAAATTTATATGCGGCCCAGGCTGGTGCACCAGGGCCGCTCTGGCTCTGCACAACTCCCTGATAGAAGGCGGAGGGGTGTCGGGCTCTGCTCCCAGGGAACAGGAACAGGAGAGAGGGAATGGCCTCAGGCTGGGTCAGGAGAGGGTCAGGTTGGACACCTGCAGGAATTTCCCCACGGAAAGGGTAGTCAGGCCTTGGAAGGGGCTGCCCAGGGAGGTTTGGAGTGCCCGACCCCGGACGGATTTAAGAGCCGTGGGGATCCAGGAAGAGGAAGAGGAGAAGGAGGAGGAAGGGGAGGAGGAAGAGGCCTGTGCCACACTCACTTNCGGACCCGCCCCGCTGGGGGCTGGTCCCGCCGCCTTCGCGCCGGGCGGGGCCGGGCCGGGGCACGATGGGAAAGACGTCAACCTTGTCCCGAGTGGGATGATCCGTCTGGGTGTCCCTTCAAGTCTCATCAGCAACGAAAGACCTGATCCGTGGATAGGCAGTGGCTGCAGCCCACGGTCACGGACACCCCGGAACTCCAAACGGTGTAGGACGGGCTGAGTAAAGATGGGATGTAGTCAAGCCTCAGCTGTGCCAGGGGAGGCTCAGGTTGGACACCAGGAGGAATTTCCCCGTGGAAAGGGTGGTAAGGCCTTGGCAGGGGCTGCCCAGGGAGGTTTGGAGTGCCCGACCCCGGACGGATTTAAGAGCCGTGGGGATCCAGGAAGAGGAAGAGGAGAAGGAGGAGGAAGGGGAGGAGGAAGAGGCCTGTGCCACACTCACTTCGCGCGGCCTCGGCCGCCCGGGCCCTGCTGTTGGCGGCGTGGAACCAGCGCACGGCGGCCCCATCCCTGGCCCCGATGCGCCCGNTGGAGTCCCCATCCCTGGAGGTGTCCAAGGAAGGCCTGGATGTGGCACTCAGAGCTCTGGGCTGGGGACAAGGTGGGGATCAATCACAGCTTGGACTCAATGGCGTGGGAAGGATTTTCCAACTTGATTAATTCTGTGATTCTGTGAGGAATCAGGATGTTGGTGTACCTCCATGCATGCCTAGCAAACTTGTCAAAGTGCTCGGGGTGCACCTGTGCTGCAGCTGAAGCCTGTTCCTGCCAGTGCTACAGGTGAGCCCTGCAGGTCAGACAGACCAGGCCAACTCGGGAAGTTACCAGCTCTGGCTTTCTGTAAAGAATGTAAATAATGGCAGGGCAAGGGCAGTGAGGTGTGCTGGAACAGCCCAGGCACCCAGGCCTGCCCAGCACTGATGGAACACCAAATGTCTCTCTCCAGGGTATCACTGTTGGCTTGTGGCACACTGAGGAATGAATCCCATTTTTGGGGCAACATCAGGAGTCCCAGAAAGCTGCAGAGACAGGACAGACACATGCCAAATCTGTCTTTTTTTCTTTATATAAGTAAGAGGCAGAAGGTTGCAAGCACTATAGTTAACTTTATTGATCATTACTGAAAAGGAGTTAGTAGAGGTTAAGTGCCAAGAGGCAGTTGTTCCTTCAGATGCACTGGCCCTGTCACAGACCCAAAACGCTGTTCAGCCTCTTGCTGGGGCTCCCTCAAGGGCCTTGGTGCAGCTTGTTTTCAACAAGGACATGTTTCATTCGTCCTCTGTGAGGGTTCAGCCCTTCTCCCTAATGCAGATTCTCAGAAGAAGTCAGCACAGAAGCTGAAATGCAACTCGGTTCCATCCAGGGTAAGATCTCAATGCCTGAACCCTTCTAGGACTGGAGTGTTAAAGCACAGACAACAGCAGAGCTGATTAGGTTAAATTACAAATTGTTTTTGATACAAAAACATAAAATATCCCCTGTTAGCATCAAGAAGGCATCCAAGTTTTAATACTCTCATAATATGGTACCAGCATTTTGCTGAAAACAATAGAGATCTCATAGATATTTAGTTTTGGTTCTGTTCTCGACAAGCAGTTGTGTGGCTTCTACCAAACCCCAACTGCAGTTCGATGAACCTCAGTACAAATCACATGCATCACAAATACATAAATAGATCTAAATGACCCGGTATCAAAAATACATCCTATGCAAGAACCTCAGGTATATACTAAAAATCCCAGAACAGTTTGAGTTGGAAGGGGCCTTAAAGATTCCAACTCGACCTGCCACAGGCAGGGACAACTTCCACTAGAATGAACCTGTTTGTGAAAATTCAGACTTAATACATCTGTTCTCCCTGAAAGCAAAGGTGGCTACTAAAATGTGGCAAAAGCAGTAGACAGGAGCAGAAAAAAATACTGCGGAATCCTTGTCTGACTTATTGCTACATGTAGATTACATCAAGGGTAATCTGTTTTTTACTATTCCTTGAAAAGTCAAATTTTATATGGAATTCTGAACACAGAGTAAAGAAAAAAAGCACTTTTTATAAAAATAGCATCCATTTAAGTTAGATAAATCCTTATAAATACAAGAAAAAAAACAATTACTCTATAAAACATTAATTGAGAGCATATGTTCCTGAAGCACCAGCATCACATCCCCAGGTTAATGACCTCAGTGAGGTGTTTATCCACACACCCACAGTGTTCCCCCTGCACAGCCAGAGCTGCCCTGGCACATGGAGCTCCAGGCAGCTAGAGAAGGTCTGGTGTGTGAACTTTCTGTGGAAAAGAAACAGTTTTGGGCCAGCCCTGCTCCAGTGTTCAGCTCCTGCAGGGGGAAGCACATGCAGAGATCACACGGAACCCCAGCAACTTCAGTAACACACTAATGTGAGGGTAAGAGGCAGGATCCTATGACTTGGAGTTACACTACGCCTACCAAGTGTTACAACAACTGTGAGGAGCAATAAAACCTGCACTCTTCTGCACCTGTATTAAGTATAAACTTTCAGAACTTCATGACACAAACTACAACTCTTTTGCGGTGGAGGAACCAGAGAGGATCTGAGGGGTTTTAAAAAAACCCAACAGTTTGAAAAGCTATTAAAACATAACAGATTTAGAAACTTTAACATTTTTAGTGTTTGTAGCATCACAACTTTGGTGTTCAGATCTAGCAAATCAGTATATGGATGTAATCAGCCTTGTCAAAACAGGTGTTCTATAATGAAAAATAATAATTCCATTTTCAGTGGTAGAGCTGTGGGATCTGACATTCCACCGTGAATCACAGGAATCAGAGCACTGTCCAAATCATTCAGGTACTTCTGTGGAAGAAGCTGCCCTCCAGATCCCGCTAAGTATTCAACCTAGGAGGGAAACATATCGATACTAAGTAACAGCTTTTGTATTAACAAGACCATGCAAAAAGTACTGTATCACACTGAAAGAATATTTCAGCTACCATGAAGTGAGAAATTAATGACTAAGACAGCTTCTTCCCCAAATGTCATCCTCACTCTGGATCTTGGGTAGGGCAAAACTCTTGAAACATTGATGGAGAGATCCAAGGTATTTACAAGAAAAGATACTTCAGTGGAAATGGAGTGTGTGCAATAAAAAGTTGAAAGCTTACCATGTCTGAGTCAATGGAAACTCTGAGTCCTATCTTATTCATCCCGTTGTTTTTCAAGGTTTTAAGGTGAGGGCAAAGAGCAATGCTGCAGGCAATGGCAATCTCTTTTGCAAACTCATGGGGAACAGCAGCAGATAGTTCAGGATCCTTTACAAAATAGTAAACCTGAGATCAGAGAAAGGGAAGGGCAATCAGCAGCCTGGTACATCCCACAGTTAGCAAAAAGAGTAGCTCAGGATCCCGTAAGACTGAACAGGGCAAGCTTTGATGCTTGTCTGCTGCCAAAACACCCAAGTATTTCATGCACACAATCAAAATACATCAGGAACCATGGGAACGCCTGCATTAGGCATTTACAGAGCTGTCACTAACAGACTTTAGTATTTTTCAGAGGAGAAAAATGGTTAGTGTGTAAACTCACAAGGAGCTGCAGAGAACATTCTGCCTGGCAGGATGGCTACACATAAAATCAGCTCATTTTAATAGTGTCACTTAGTACCATCACATTACTACTTAAATATTCTAAAAGTAGTATAAAAAGCTCAAGAACTATGTAATTCACTAACTTCAGTGCACTTCATAACTTTTCCGTCTCTTTCGAAGTCTCTGTATTGTGCTTTTTCACTCTGAGTTCCTTCCATTGATTTTCCATCAACTGGGCTTAAAATTCTATGGAAAACAATAATATGATTAGTCATTTAAACAACATTTATAGTTCAGATACAGTAACTTCTATGAAACAGTATTTAGCCATTCTTTAAGGCTATTAAAACAAAATACAATACAGGATTTGCACTATGAAAATACAGATGATAAAATAAGAAATATCCTAAACAGGGAACTAGCAGCATTAATAGAAACCTAATCTTGCAGGTTTAAGACACTATAAACCATCTTTGGTATCAAGTACTTTCTGTCAAAACAATACTTTAGATTAATTTCAAGACACTAAAGGCTGATATTTGAGCAAGAATTCTCTGAGATGCCTGGCTCTGGTAGTACATTTACCCTTTGTTTGTTTTCTCTTCGTTTTCTACCCAGCAAATATCTACGTATTCTTTCACGTCCCCTGCATCCACTTCTCCACAGGTTATTTTGAAGTCCTTCTTGTCTCTTAATGCCTGACGTAGGTTCTCCATTGTTTCTCGTGTTATTTGTACCATTAGTCCATCTAGAAGAAAACCAGTTAGAATTCCACATTATCCATAGGAAAAGCAGCACAGATTTGTATAAAATATTGGCTTAAATTCTACTTTGACCAACCATCTCCCACAGCTAATTAATAAATGCTCAGAAGTAAACCATCCTCCACCTACAGCACTAAATGTTACATGAAAGAGGAAGAAAACCCTTTTTTGTCAACAGAACTCAAAGACCATTTCAAAGTTAATTTTGGAATTTTTTTTTGCATGTATGTGCCAAATACATGTATTTCAGCAATATGGCAATGAAAAGAATTTCATAAAGGAAAGACCTGCACCAATTAAACAGTGTTTAAATTTGAATGTTTTAAAACAAGTAGGTGAACTATCGTGTATTTTTATGCAGCATTTGTTTGCAATAGGTTTCATACATAACTAAAAAATCTGAAAAGAAATGTTTGGCTTACTGAGACATAAAGGCCTTACACAAGACTGCTGCTATTTTTTTTTTCTTTTTTAAGTCTCTTAGAAAGAGAACAGAACACAATTCTTACCTTCAACTATACTGGATTTAGCTAAAAATCCTGAAGATGTTTTTAAGGCTCCATTAAACACCACAAAACTTGCACCTGTAACTAGAAAAAGCAGGAAGGAAGTGAGCTACACTTCGTGTCACTCTAGTCAGTCATAACTGACATTACACTTACACTCCTCTTAAAACACAATTTAATGTAACACCAGAGATGCATTTTCTGTTCATCAGCCTAACATTGAACTTCCATTTCTGCTCTAGAAATGTGATTTTTGTCTCCCAGACCTCTTACCTTTCCTGGGCTGTCCCGTGGCACTGATGGCCTGTGTGTGATAGAGACCCTGCTTGTTTTGCACACACACCAAGTGAGAGTCCGCTTCAGGATTGAAACTCGCTCCAATGCTAATTACATGTTCATTAGAGCAATTGATCACCTTCATCACCTGTCAACACAAAATTTGTCATTACACTGGTAAATCTCACTAAGAGGGTTTTTTTTGGTTGTTGTTTGAGTTTTTAATTTTCTTTAAAAAAATTACTAAGCAAAACATCATCATCTGGAAATCTGTAAGAGAGAATGTTTGAAAATACATGCTGAAAGATTTGGAAGAAACTGCTGATCTTTCAGTATTTAACAGCTATCCTAAATCTCAGCTCCTCATTATCCCCTTCCAGCATGTCCCCAAAGGAAGTGTGTGCTCAGGTTGTTGCATGCCCTTCCCATTACACATTTAGGTCAGTATGAAGTTCAGAGAGGGTTTTTTCAAAGAGCTGATGGTAGAGGTGTGACTAGTATTATACGAAAAATGAAGACTAGAGCAGCTTGGATTAGAAAACTAAGATAGGCGTTCTCACCTCATTATACTTCCTCAGGGGTATTTTAATACAGCTTCTACCCATTTCCACATGAACAAGCAGGTTGTCTATGGTATGCAAAGTATACTGGTAATTTCTAAGGTCCTATAACAGACAAAATATGTTTAATATGTTAGCAGACAATTCAGTACTGTTTTCTTACTTTTTCCTTATCTTCACCACTTAGATGAACGTACACTAAATACACCTCTAGCACTTCTAAAAAACAGTAATATTAAGAGTGGCTGAAGACTTAGGGATCCCTTTTTGCTCACCAAGTGTATGTGACAGGCATCTCAGTGAATATATTAACAAATTCATAGCACTGGCAAATTAGGTCTATTAACCAACAGGTTATTTACTCTATGGCTACTTCATACACATTAGATTCTCAGCGTTTTAGGGAATGAAAAAATTTCAACACTCTCCCTCTCTGACAGAAAAGTGAAGCATGGAAGCCACGATCTAAATGAGTTTGTTTCCAGGCTTACAGCCTGTCCCCCACAGCTCTAATTTATTGATTTACAGATTGAATACTGCACCATTTCTTATCCCTTTCTGTGACAGAAGTAATCACCCATCACCTTACTCACTTCTGCAAAATTCTGTTTATTTCCAGAACAACATTAGGTATGAAATGGTCTCATTTGCTTTTACTACTTCAGTTGGAAAAAAGGTATAAAGAGGCTCTTTTCACCAGCTGAGCCAGGCAATCGAGTGCCTTCCTCCATCAGCACAGCTGCAGCAAGAAAGGTATTTACAAAACCATCTTGATGCACTAAGATTCCCACGGAACTGGCATCCAGCACTAAGGATGTAAATCACAGGTGCCCTTTGCCTCAGCCACTTGTGTGGGGAGAGGCTCTGTATGACCTCTAACTGAGCATCTGCATCACAGGTGCCAAGGCACCAACAACAGAACATTTTGTAGCCATGCAGTGACTCAACTCCTGCAAGGAGCACATATTGCCCCTGCCTGCTTCAGGCTGACACAGCCAGGAAGGGAAATCCAAGTAACTCCAATCCACTGGAAAAGAAACTCCACAGAAACCCCATCCAGCAGCAGCACAACAGGAAGGCTGCTCAAAGTCTGAGGGTGCAGTTACACACTGGAGCTGGCACATCACCAGTGAGGCTGGGAGCTGGCTTATGGATTATAGTGTGAGACTACTACAGGAAGAAGAAATGTTCTGTTCATAGATGAGGCACTTCCTCCAGCTGATTGCTTACATGCAGTGATTTGCACCCCTGTGCAGGCAGAAAGGAAAAAGGGGGCAAAGACTGCAGTTTTTTCTCAGCTATGTAGGTCTCCACACCCAGGAGAGGACGTAGTGATTGCCTAAATGAGACCTGTTCTACTTTCCATGGCCTTGTCCTGATGCTAGGATGGAAAGTGCTGTAAGTTCTTTCTAAGTAGCAGAAGAGGAAATTTACTGGTCAGAAACACAGGCTTACTGCAATCTGAAATCAAATTATTTGGGTAACAGAGGGAAAGCTTCCACAAGGAATGTCAGGAATTCCAGACTTGACTTTGCCAAAAAGCCCTTCACAAAAGACTGTCAAGCTGAATAACTGCAGCAAGGTTAAATTTGTCTGACAAAGTAACTACTACTGCAGTTTCCACAGCGTCTGCCTGTCAAGTGTTTCTTCACATTTAGAATCGTCATATTTAAGACCAGAATCCCTGCACCACAATCATGCTCAGAAGAGAAAAATGCACCTGAACAATGATGACTACCAGCATCAATGCAAACGGCATTGATGCCAATGGTGCCAAACATCTCCCTCACTCATTAAAAGCCTTTTTTCACTACCAGAACTAATGCATAGCAAGATGAAACAGCTTTTTTAACTCCCTCACCAGTTTTAAGTCTAGTATGAAGAACAAAAACATTAGCTCTGCTTTCAAGATTTTGTTTGGAGGACATTTTATGTAGTTTTGATTACAACAGGAAGGGAAGACAATAACGTGTCTACTCACAACAAGTAGATTCATAATTGTGTGTCCAATGTCTCCGAAAAGTGGTTTCCGGTGTCTGACACTTACCAAAGGAGTTGGATAGGCTAGGAAGAAAAAAGGTCATATTTACCTATAAACAACTCTAAAACTTGGTATTCCAAGTAGTTTTATAGGTTTTTTTCACCATATTCTGTCTCTAAATCTCAGTATCTGACCAACCAAAGGAAGCAAAGCCCCTCTTTAATTCTCAGCCTCTGTGTGGTTGCCCCACCCTCCATGGTTATATCTGACAAATTAAAAAAAAAAAAAACAAAAACAAAACACACAAGTGGTTTGGTAAGAGAAAGAACACAGATGGGATCTGGCTGGTAGAAGTCCACTGTGGGCTCCAAAAATCCATGAACAGGTGACAGGTACATTTATGGATTTGCAGCTTCTACAGTAGTGTGCTATGGCCTTTTTATGTGCCTAGATATCCTTAAGTTATCCTTATATATAATCTATCTATCTATCTATATATATATATATAATATCAAGTTATCCTTATATATAATCAATACCTTTATTTGGTTTATGAAGCAGTAATATTTTGCCAATATACTTAACTCAAATAATATAATTAAAATAACCATTTCATCAGAGTTGTAAACTGGGCTTGTGAATATCCCTTCAAACCTTTCTCCTACAATCAAAAAATCCTTAAATCAATCAAAAAAATCCTTAAATTTTACTGTCAGTTTTGGTTTCTTAGCTTTCTCATCAGATAAGAGGAAAAAAAAAGAGAAAGCAAAGGAGTCTAGCAGGACAATGAACATTCCCAGGTAGCTCCACATATTGGGCTCACACAAGTGTAATATAAAATACTGTAAAGATAATTTTAAAATAGCTTGCTTATCTACAAACTACTGGTATTTTCCAAGGGGAACTTTAGATTGATACAGCTACTGAAACTATTAAAACTTACCCCCATATTCTGCTCCCAATCTCAACATCAAACGGATTGGAAACACTTTTGCCCAGGGTATTTCAAGCTTATGGATAAGAATGCCACAAAGAAAAGGGTTATCTGGTAGAATCTGATCATCAAGTTTCTGAAAAGTTGGTAAAACAAACAGGAATCCTCCATGGTCTTTGTTGTTGAGAAAGTTTTCTGTAAAAGTAATATTTTCCATATTTTTTATGAACCTTCCTGTAGAAAGAGGAATGAGAGTGTTTATAGATCTGTGTCATTCACACTTCAGTGCCAAGAGAACTGCTTTAAGCAGTGACCTCTGATGCTTGCAAGCCCACCATTTATCTCACATCTCCCTGAAGTCTGTCAGTCTCTTAACCCACAGAATAAGAGCACTATACTTCATCACAAAATGAACCTGACTATGAAACTAAGTTTCTCCAAACAAGTTCCAGAAGTCCTAAACACATCAATTGATGAGTTTTGATCAACAGACCTAAAATATTTCCATTTATGAGCACTGTAATGAAGTACCAGGTGTTCTAAAATCATAGAGTTAAGGAATCTGAACCACAATACAACTAAAGAACAAAAAAACCTGCAAACAGGATGTTTACACGAGTATATGAAACAAACAAATTCTTTTGTTTCTGTTATTTAGAAGTCTAGTCTAACACTACAAGCTCTTTCAACAGAATCATTAGACAAATAATTCAAGAAAAATTACCTATCAACTTTAGGTTTCAAAGATAAGCAAGAATATACTACACAAGAAAAAGTTAGACATTAAAATGACACACCTTCCATTGCATCTTTATAGATGTCAAGAAATAATTTGAATATTTCACTAGGGAAAACATCTTCATCTGGCAAACGCTGCAACAGAATGACAATTTCTGCCTGACCCAAACCATGCAGTCCATTTGTTGAGAAGCACCAGCACTTTTCTGAGGAATCTTTAAAAAGATAAAATACCACAGTAATGGTGTTTTACAGACAGAGAAGAAAAAAAAAAAAGGCTTGATTTAATGGAAAAGAAAATGTGCGATACTTACATGTTATTAGCTGCACATTGACAAGCAAGTTTGCATTTAGAATAAAAGTCAATGGATTAGGACCTCCATTCCCAAGCAGCAAGGCGACCTTTTCGTGAAATGGATGTTCCTCCACCTGAAGATCTAAATAAATTAACACATGATTAAGCTCAATATAGCAGCCAATGACCCAAACCAAGAATCAGTTCACTGTATGACACAGTCATCCCATCCTCCTACCCTGTTATTTATTCCCAAGATTTGAATACCTACAGATTAACCAGAGAAAAGCTTACCCTAAAAATTCAAGGAACATATAGAACTGAAGCAGCAACTTCTAGCAAAGGTGCAAACCAGGGCTACCATTCCTTTGGAAATCCCTGACTGAATGTGTGTTGACTCTTCATCCACACCCTGATTCTGGCAGGTGTCATCTTCATCCATACCTCTGATGAGCACAGCCACCACCATAATGCAATTACATGGTGAAGCATTCTTCTCATAACATACTGATCTTGTTAAAAATGCACAGCCATTACCCAACTATCCAGTATGCAACAAATAAATTACACGAGAAATATATTAAGATATAAATTGCATGCACATGAGTCTGTATTTACAAATAAACAGGAATAGTGGAAGGCATCCCTGCCCATGGCAGAGGGTGGCACTGGATGAGCTTTAATGTCCTTTCCAACCCAAATGATTCTAGGATTCTATGTGTAAACATTAACTATTTTCTCAAGATATTATCAGATGTTACCTTTCCCCTTTTCACCCATTGCAAGCAGAAGTGGTGGCAGCTGATCACCATCAGGAAGAAGGTTGATCTCTCGTCGCACCCAGTTTTCTACCCCACACAATGCTCTGTAACTTGAAGCAGTGACAGGCACATCCCGTGTGCTCTGACCCACTGAACTGGGACTGCTCTTCTCAGCTGCTGCAGGAGCACGCTCTTCAGTTCCTAGAGTGTCAGATTTGGAACTGGGTGCCACCTCACTCTGACCTGGAGTGGCCTGCTGTGCACTGTCTGAAGGAACAGAAGGGTGTAATTCTTCCATTCCTGTCATCTTATCTTTTTCTTCCTCCAGTTTTTGATTTACATCAGTTACCAGGTCATCTTCCACTGGGTTTGCAGCCTGTGAAGAAGAAGTAAAAAAAAAAAAAATCTACATTGCTTCACAACCAGCTAAACTTTCATTATTAGCATTCTAGAAGCAAAAAGAGAATGAAATCTATCACAAATTTGAGAATACATTTCCTCCTAATAAGAAAAACCCCAGCAAATCTCTCCTGGATCATCATCTCTTCTTTTTTTTTTTTTTTTTGTTTAGGAGTTACATGGGTGAAGATGCACAGGTAATTTATTTGTTTGGTAACACAAACTGGATCAGCAGTTGAGTACTGCAAACATACTTCTACGCCATTTCTACTGTTCTACTAATAGCTGAATGTAACTTTGCTCAGTCAGACTAATTTCTGTTTTGGAGTCAAACCCACACTGCTCCCCCAGCAAGGCAGGTATGACTAGCAGGTATGAACACAGGCACGTTAGGATGGCAGCTGTCATAAAAAGTGAAAAAAAATCTCACCCAAGACCACTGCAACAAAAACAGAGATGTGCATTATGGTTCTTTAGACTTGAATCCTATATCCAGAGGGAAGACTTTATCCATACAACAAGAAAAAACCTGGCAACTTTATGCTTGCCCTGTAGCAGTTCTCCTGGTGTCCCACCAGCTTCCAGCAAATCCTCCATTTAACAAATGGTGCCACAAAATAAAAAAAAAGCCACCAACCTCAAAGTGATGATTCCACAAAAACATAGACAAAAACATGACAACACTGGCTAGCAATAGACTTCTTCCCTGAATCTGCTTGGTGATGTCTCATATCACTTGGCATTTCTGCCCTTCACAGCACCCTGTGGCAGCACTTTCAGCATTTTGTTGCCTTTGCTTCAGAGCTGCACTGTGCTTATTTTCTCTGAGCTTCTGAGGCTGCACAGGAGAACTATCAACTAATTTTAGTCTTCCACTCACTTTGTCCATGCTGCTTTTAGTTTTAGACATTGCTCATCTTCTGCAAGAGCAAATATCCTACTCATTCCCCAAAATGAGAGACAGCTTGTATCTTTTGATTATTCCAGCTCTTTTTGACTTGATTACTACAGTTTTTCATGAGTAAAAGCTGGTTTAAATGCTATACACCTGACAAGTGTTCAGATACTCTATATACAAATAATAAAGATCTGTTTTTTTAGCTTTAACAATATATTTTAAAAACTCTTGAGTGCTATGAGAATCATGGAATTTATGTTATTACTTGAGACAGTGCTTCAGTGCTATGTTGTATCTTAAAAAGGTTCCTAAGGAACCTCGCTAAGTATCTCCACAGCAAACTTATACCTCTTCTTTGGACTTTTCTCTTAAAGTGCAGTTCATTCAACAGTATGCACGTGACTCATGATAAAAAAAGCAACCCCCTCTCAGTTTAATATTAGTTCATACTAGAAGCAATTGACAGATTTTGTTGCACCCTATAACGTGGTATTGCAGGGCACTAAGCAACTTGATTAGTCTAATCCATCAGGCAAACTCTAGCAGGCCACTGGAAATAAACAACCACAAATTTGCACTATAAGCATGTTGCTAATGACAGGCTTAAGAACGGTGGCTGAAGTCACCTTCACAAAAGTGGTCCACCAAAAAATGTATATAAAAAAAAAACATGCTTTGGCAAATTTTCAGTCACACCAGTTTTAAAATTCACAGACACCTCAAACCAAACAAGGTTTTACTTTGAAAACTTTGCTTGGTTTTAGTCAAATTGAAAGTTACTACAATGTTTTTCAACCCAAGGACTTCACAGCCCCTGCCAAAAATACTCAAATCTTGTCACAGGTTCCAAAGGCTGTGAATCAGAAGTCATGGTGCGTAAGGGGCTCCATCCATGGCAAGCAAAGGTCTCCCAACAGGCAACTCATGCAGCTAAACCATCCCGACTCCTACCGCGAGTGTCTCCGGTAAGTCTGGGTTCACTGGGCTAGAGTCCTGCGACCTCTTGGCTCCTGAGGAAAGCTTTGCTGTGTCTGCCACTTCCCCGTTTGGCAAAATACCGTCTGCAAACCAGACCCTCTTCTGCTCTCTGGGGCAGAGCCCTGCAACAGGTTAAAACATCAACTCCATATTATCACATTGTTCCAACATCTGAAAGGGACAGAAGTGAAGCTCCTTCACCCGACCAAATGTACAGACAATCTGCTTACTGGAATTAAGCACAGGGAAAGGCTGACATCAACCAGTCTCCAATCAGCCAAATACATGCAGCAAAATCTCTCACTTGCAGAGGAAGCTGCCCTGCTACAGTTAAATCTATCAATTCATATTACAGAAGGCTGCTTCCTCAAGCATCCCTCTGTAATGATGTAAGAATTAAATGCATATCACAACTAAAAGATGAGATACACTGCAAAAGAAGTTGATTTTAAACCTTTGTTTAAAAATGTGTTTTCTTTGAAGAAGGTCAGGTATTTAATAAAAGTGGAACACTAGTTAGTCACTAATCATTAGTATTTACACAGAGAATTAACCTTTGCTCCTCCCTTGAAACTTCTCCCCGAACAGCTACTTTTTGTCTTTACTCTAAGACTGGCAGTCCAACACAAGCCAGAGATCTCCCAAGACATGTAAAAATTATAAAATGAACAGCTACACAAGAAGATTTACAATATAAAGAGAGAAGGCAATGAAAAAAGTAACATCCACATTTCATAAATAGAGATTTAGGACCAGCTTGGGCCTGGCACCAAAACCAGGAAGTGAAAATGTTTCCATTCAGAGTGTTCCTGTTTCACACAAAAAATACCAGCTATAAATCCCAGACATGATAAGCAGCTCTTTCCAGAGAGACTCTCAAATTGTTAGATATACGTTATATTTACCATCTGTACCTTCAAAACCAGGTTGTTTAAGTGCTGAGATCGGCAACAATGCAGATGGTGAAGGAGAGCTGGCACCACCAGGCATCTGAGCCTCCTCTACAGATGGAACAGTGGAAGAATGTTCAGAGAAGACACTGGAATTGGGGACAGGACCAGTTGGACTCATCATCCTTTCAAATGCCTGTGCTAAAATAATGTGGTTAGATTTTAAGATCTCAAAATTGATTAAATTCCATTTGCAGAGCAGTACTGTGAGTGGGTGGGGCTTTTTTGGCAGGGGCAATGCACAGTTTGTGATCTAGCTTCCAAACTGTTATATGGAAAAAAATTTAGATTTATCTTCTACCTGCATAATTGCCTCATTTCTCATGAGATAAAGAGACCTCCCCTTGTCCTCCTGGCAGCATTGCCTCATTTCTCATGAGATAAAGAGACCTCCCCTTGTCCTCCTGGCAGCATTGCAGTGACTACATCACTGTGACCCCTGACTCTTGGGGCAAACCCATGTGACATCTGTTAGGCTGAACTCCACTCAGGTAGCCTACTCAAAACCTGACATGTTTTCAACTTATTTTACATGCTCATCAACAGGACCTCAATTGTTTTCCCTGATATTTTCATAAGCATTCATGGTTAGCTTCAAGTTAAGAAAAGGTTATCTGATGAATCATTTACCGCAGCCCTGGTAAGTGACTCGTAAAAGCACCAGGAAAGGAAACAGCACTGAGTGGGCAAACAGCATGTGAGAACAAGCAGAGATGTGGCCTTTAACCATGCAGAGGGCTACTGTGGAGGGAGCATAACTCCTGCTAGATTCTAGATGACTCAGAAGGATAAATTGTATTCTTCTATAATTTCCTATGTAGTCCCATGGAGTTAAAAACTACTTTTTTTTCTTTTTTTTTCTTTTCTTTTTTAATAAAAAACAACCAACTTGAGACTCAAAGTTCAAAATAAGACCTAGAATCCAACTAAGAAGTACCATTATTCTTTATCCCTTCATCTCAGAAACAGGAAAACATACAGCAATTAAAGTAATCAGTCTCCCCAAAAAGAACAAAGGCCAGAGAGATATTTCAATGATTACTGCAATTATTCAAAAAAACCTCTTTACCTTTATTTATATCATCATAACAGCCAGTGCAGACTCTTGCTTCCTTCTCCATGTAGTGCAGTTTGCATTTTCTTTTGCAACAGTTACCACAAAAAACCTGAATCAGAAAAGGACTGTATTAAATATTATAGACATACTGCACAGCAAATAGGAAACTCTTTAAAAAATACACTTGCTTCATTCTAAACCATCTACAGCATTGTATTCAAGCCTGTATCTTAATCCCTGACAAAGAAATCCTCAGAAAAAAGATAAATAACAAAGAACAAAACCCATAATATACACCCAGCAGAAAGCAGCAACATGGAGGACTCAACTGAAATTCCATTAAAATTCTTATCTGGAGTGATGAAAAGAAGTTCGGGTCATACCACCTATCTCAAATTCACTCCTACTTTTGATCCTCCTTTAAAGTATCTTACATTAAACACCAATGCTAGGGCCAAGGACTGAGACACAGAATTGGGACTTGCTTTGGTTCTGTAGGAACATCTCTGCAGCACTGTGTGCTCACCATGGCTCTCAGGAAGCTGTTACCAGTCTGTCAGGCACTCGAGGCTGCCTCTCCACCCTGGGACAGCAGGGTGCCCAGAGCTCCCTGCTGCAGGCTCCTGGGGCAGGCTGGCTCATGCGCTGAGGCTGCTGAGTGGCTGTCCTGCCCCCTCAGCAAGAACAAGCAGTGTTGTCTGCATGGGACAAGCTCACTTCAGACAAGTATTTTCAAAGAACGATGCTTTGGAAGAACAGAATATGCTCTTCTATTCCAATAGGGTATATATCCCGTCTATTTTTAAGCAGAAACAGGGGGGAAAGTGTGTCTCATTAGCCTGGACAACATCTACACAATCCTATTCAAAGAATTACGTCTTTAGAATAGCTGGTGTTTTGCAAGAATTGCCATAAATATCCGGAGCTTTTGTTGCTTTCCCCTCATGTTCTCTCAAGGATGATCTGCAAGTTTTTAATGAGTCACACCATTTTTAGCTATATGCAGACTCTGGAATCTTTACAAAAGATCTTCTGAAACCCCTAAAGTTCTTCTCTACTACTAATTGCTCCCAATCCAGAAAAACAAACTGGATCAATAGATGATGGCAGGGGGAAATCCCAAACAGTAGTGACATAAGAAAAAAGAAAGTTATTACAACTAACTCTTCTAAGCATGAAAAGTCACTGTAAAAGCAGTGATTGATCAGTGTAATATGAGCTAAAAAAAGAAACTATTTGAGCTGCTTCTGGATTAGTGCCACAGGTAATCTACCTCAACAGGAAACATGCATGCTCAGGACATGCATTAAGAATGTAATTGATGAGGATTAATTGCTAATCAGTTATAATCCACTTCAAATGCCAAGCAGCACAGTGCCCTGCAAGAAGTACTCTCCTCATACCCTTGGTGACTGGTTCCTGCAGGAGATTGAAGGATTAATCCTAATGTACCTAAAAGGTGAAGGCAAAGTAAGGACAGAGGAAAGGAGGTGAATAGCTGAGCAAACAACTGGGTCCTGGTTGAACTAGGAAGGCGAAGGCTACCACAACAAGAGACAAACCCCTGGACAATGGAACTGAAAAGCTGTTTGGCCTTGTGAGGGCTGCAGATGGGAGAGAAAGCAGGAACTACTACCTTCATACTTCCTTTCAGCACAGATGCCACAGTCTACAAGTTTTCATTGATAAAAAACAGGTGAGATCATGGGAATCCATACAATTGTCTTCTAGAACAATCCACAGAGGACAACTGTGAATTCCTACACAGCTTTCCAGCTTTCCATTATTTTCCAAGTGGCTGAAGACACAACAAACAAGAGCTTCACAAGAAATGTCTGCTTTGGGATTTTTAAGACAAAAAATTTGCTATTAAAAAGACAAAAAGTCTTATAAGGCAGAAAGTTACGCTGCACATTCAAACAAGCTATAATTGCACAGCACTGCCCGATCTGTAAGGTTTAGACAACCCATGCTGCCTTCACTCATTGTCCTAATAAAGGGATGCTTAGATGGTCCCACCAATTACACTGCTTTTCTGCCAAGAGCCCCTCAGCTGACACACTCACAGATGTCAACAGGACTGTGCAGTGAAGGGCCTCCCATCCCCATCTCTAGACAATGTATGAGAAGTTCACAACAAACATAGAACAGGAACTGGAAGTCAGTCAGTCTTGTGACTAAAACAGAACCCACTCTGAAGGACTATGTTTTAAACCATCACAAAATCTCACCAGGATATTCAGGCAGTAAATTCAATGGCACAAGGAGTTCTTAATTTCCCGGACACTCCAATTCACACCTACATTTTAGCTCACACTGGTTGCAGCTGAGTAAATGAGCATCATGCTTTGAATACACAGTGCTAGAAGAGAGGTGGAAAGAAAAACCTCCATGCCTTTCCAGGTGGTGCTAAACACTGGGGATGCAAATATCTAGTACTGACACTAACAAATCAGATAAACTGAAAATTTAGTAGTGACACTGACTCTTTGCTCTGTCTCCTCATCCTTAAAGCTTACAGAGCAACACTGAACAGTGAGGTCATCAGTATTGCTAGTGTTTCCATTTATGCACTAGTACAACCCACAGCAGATCACAAGGGAATTCTCAACTAAGTATCAGCTCTGGCATCACTCTCTGTAGAAGACCTCAGGTTGAAAAAATGTTCTGCAATTACTCATTTTGTTGATGAATCATATACTTTTCCCCTTAGATTAATTCCTTAGAAAATGATTCATCTAAACATACCAGGACACAGATTTAGACCATACATACTTTTGCACTGGTACTGCTGCTACAGCTCCTGAAAGACTGAAAATCCCTCAGGTTCATGGGCAGTGCTCTACAGTTACAATCACTGGCAAAACCACTGATGAGTCTCATCATCACCACCTCATTTTTTAAAACATAAATACTTAAGTTAAAAGCTCAATAATGAGCTGATTCAGTAAGATTATGACGAAGCAGTCCATTATCTCATCTCCTCTATTCCATGTAAAACAAATCAGCGTAGTCACTAATGGCAGATAGGAACTTACTTGTACTTCCCTTTAACCATAATTTTTACAAAAATGGTCATATGTTTGCTAATTAACATCTATGGAGAGAAAATAAAAACTGGTCTTTGTTAAATAAAGTACTTTGAGCCTAGAAAGCTTCTGTCAATTTTCTTTCCTCTCTCTATCTTGGTTATGCCTAAATCACAATCTCCATTTCCTATCAGCAGCACAGGACCTCTCCCAGTAACTCACCTTCCCACAGGCTCGGCAGTGGTGTCGTCTCTTTGTGAAAGTGAACTTGGCCTGGCAGTTCATGCAGTTGGGTGCCTCTGAGTCAGGGACCCACAGGGGCTGTTTCCATGACAGAGCTGGAGGTGTTTTATGTGATTTGGCGCTTTCAGATGTTTGATTTCCTCCAGCTTCAGAGCGGCTTTCCCCAGGGTCAGAATTATTACCAACATTCACACTGGTGTCTGAGAGGGGAGCTTCTGGGGTGACAGAACCAGATTCTTGATTTTCTCTTTCAAGTTCATTTGTTCTATTCACTTGTTTCTGACCAGCAGCTCCTCGGGAAAGCTCAAGCAACTGCTTTGGTTTTGTACCTTTAATACAAATGTCAGAAGCCAGAGCTCCACTGCCACTCTCAGTCATGCCCTGACTACCAGACATGCTGACTTCTGCTGCAGCTTCCGCCTCATTGTCAGGAATAGACGCTTTAAGGTTACTATTAATGCTCACTATCTCCTCCAGTTCTGTTTGCATAAGTTCTTCATTGACCTCCATCAAATCTAGGTTGTTCAGATCTGTTAAATTCCCTCCATCTGCATCAGCTTCCATCAAGTTACCATCACTGTCTGAAGACCTCAACACACTGGACTGCAGACTTTGTCCGTACAAGAAATCATCAAGCTCAGCATCGCTTATTAGAATATCACTTTTAATAATATTCTCAACAGTAAAGTCAGACATAACAGAGCTCATGCTCTCCTCATAACAGGTGTCTATACCAACACCATATGGGTCAGCTCCAAGGTCTAGAGAAGCAGAATAAAAAGCTTTGATTTGCTGAGAATCACCATCATGAATTACATTCTCAGTATTGTATTTCTCTCCATCCCTACTTTTTTCACTGATTTCAGCTAAATCTTCTTGCTCATGGCAGCTAATATTTTCACAGGATTCCCTGCTGGGGAGACGAGTTTTAGACTCTGCAGCATGAACAGTTACAGTATCACTAATAACATCTGCCACTGTGTTTTGAGGTAGAGAATTAACCTTTTCTTCTGTTACAACTAATGAACCACACATGGACACAGGAAGGGAAAGACAAGACAGAGATGTCTGAACATCCTCAGTTGACACGCATGCACCGGAAACACTGCTTAGTATTTCACTGCTATTAAGTTCTTCACTATCTAAATTCTCTTCTGTGCCTTTCTTTTCCAATTCTACTTCAGCTCCTATTTGACACGAGAAGCCTGGTAAGACACAATTTCCAGGTATTGCTGCATTGCTGTTGTGCAACAGATGCCTCTTTGTCAGATCTGAAGGCATGGAATCAGCATTACTCCCATCATTTGGGTCTACCTTTCCTATGGCATTTCCTCCATACACTTCTTTGCTTGCTGCAGAGCATGCATTGTTGTCTTGTGGTTCAAAAGGCAGTTTTTCACAGGTTTTCTCATCTTTGGGACTTTGTGCATTCACACTCTGTGATGTTACAGTGACACATTCAGTATCCAGGGCAGCAGTTTGTCCAGGGTGGTTGAATACTTCATTGCACTCAACAGGTTCTGTCATATGTTGATCATCACACAGGCCCAGGACTGTTCCTGCACCATAACTCTCTGATTTTAAAGTGAAATTATTACTTTGCTCTGTAGTCAGATGCCCTGAATCTTGTAACACTGAGTCGCCACCGCTCTGCTCTGTGCTGGTAGCACCACTGCAGTCAGGCGACGTCACACGAAGAGGAATGGGGATACAAGACCCGCCGCAGCCAGCAGGCCCTTCGCTGCACTGGAAGTCATCCGGCTGCAGCTTCTGAGGCCCTTCATGAGCAGCCACTGAGCAGATTAAATTTGCCGTGTCATTGACAAGGTCACACACGGGTATGCTACACCTCCCCAGGCTCAAAGTCTGAATTTCATTTAGTGGACCACTGTCCACAGTGGACAAAAGGTCAGGTCCAGCAACAGCCTTCTCTTTGGGCGGTGAGAAACTGAGCACACCACTTGTCCCTGCGGGGGCATAGAGAGAGCTCTCCTCTGGGTCAGGACATCTGGCAGCATCCTCTGGCAGCTCTGGCGCTGGGTGTGCATGCTCTAAGCAATCCAGGACTGAAGAAAGCTTTGAGTCATATGGATTTTGAGGTGTTCTGAAGCACTCACATTCATCTATTTTAAGCAAGAAGAGATCAAAAGCAAAGTTTATAAGACTCTTCTCTTTCCACAGTGTACTCCCTCTCCATCCCATCTACTCATCAATACAAGCTTTTACTTAGCAGATGCTACTTTCAAACTCCATGGTAACAGTCATTTGACCATGTACTTCCACGAAAAAGCAGTGCAGAAACCAACCTGTATTCTGCTCAAATTCATCAAGCAGTTTGTCCAAGTCACAGACTGCAGCTTTAAAGTAACTGTCCATTCTAGTCACAGCTCTAGTGAAGCCTTAACCTTCTTAAACCTACAGAGAAAAACACAGCATTTAATTCAAAGCATTTTTTTGTAAAACGTTTTGTTTACAAAAAATTTTACAAAAAGTAATTCAAAGCATTTTTTTGTTTACAAGTGCTCATATTAGAGTGATGCTCATAGGACTTTTTTTTTATTTTTATAAATACTTTGTTCTCTCTCCATGTAAACAAACCCTAAGCACAAACAGGGCTGCAGCCTCCAAGTATTCTAGACATGCTCAGTGTACTTAGCCCTATGGACAATAAACCCCCAAATTCACTTCAAACTGCAAAACCAAGGCTACTTATTTTAAAAAATGCATCTGAAAGCATCTGCTATATGGCGTTACAATGTCAGCAAGTTTAAAACCAGAAGGAATATTAGTATGAACTGAATAAAGATTGGACTGAACTGATCTTCTAGTCTGATCCTATAAACATCTTATGCTGCACAGTTCACAGGCAAAAAACAAAATAGGCCATTATTATCTTTTAACACAACTGAACTGTGTAAATAATAATAAAAATTAAAAATCCAACATAGTAGTTCAGCGTATCATTTCTGTTCTACTCAAAACACCTGAAGAACTATATTTCTGAGACCTCATAAGAACATAAAACTCTTATTTATAGATTTATAAGCTGATTAGAAAGCTACTTATTTATCAATCACATTCCCCACTGCAAAACATCCTAGTTTATTTGTTTAATGAATCTTTCCAGACACTAAATTTTATGGGTCTTTGGTCACTCAGAATTGCTTTCCAACTGCACATCTTGTTCAATGGCTGAACACACATACGGTGGAACTACCTATCAAAACTCAGTATTTACAGTTTCTTTGAGCAAACTGGAGAGACTGAGATCCATTTAGTCTACTGTCTGTAAACTACACCTCTGGAAAGTTGTCTAGTTTTCCTTCTGCTTTTATTAGTGCATTCAGCCTCTGCACTGACTTGACACTCTACCCCAAATGCAGCTGGTGTTCTGACCACCTAGTAATGTCCAGCCATTCTTCTAAACTCCTAGAGCCCAAACAAATACTTAAATCCTCTCACACTACTCATGCCACCCTGCTACAGATCAAGATTCTGTGCCTTACTTCCCCCTCACTGAATAGCTCAGATCAAGAGCTTTAACCTATGTTAATATGTAACTGTTCACCACCTGTGATAGAATTTTTACCACTTTATTATGCATGGACAAGAACACTTTAAGGCAACGTGAAGTTCAAATAGAGGTTTGCAAAAGCATAAGAAAGGTGAAACAAATACGCAGCAATGCAGTACTTTTTGTCCACATGTAAGCCAAAAATGAACAAGTCGAATGTATCACTCTTTAGATATCCATGGCCATTAGTTAGTCACAGCCAAGGTCTCCAGGCTGCACTTTAATACAAGCATCCGACAGTTGTCTGGAGGGCTCAAAGAGCAGCAAGCACAGACTCAGTGCCCCTTCTCCTCACCCATCTGAATACAGCTCTTTCCTGTAACAATAATCACAACCTCCCGGCGAGGGAGATGTAACAACATGAACTGGAAGTTATGTCAATTAAGAACCTTACACGATTAACAGCTTTGGTGATTCACTGAGAGACACCAAAGTGCAGATCTCATCCTTAAAGCACGTATCTGTGGACAGTCAATAGTCAGATAGACCAGATAAACAAGAAATATTGAAGGGTTACAAGAAAACCGGGCATCAGAAGATGTCTAATGCTGATTTGTGTTCTCTGTGGGTATTTATTATACAATTTCACCAGACAGCACAGATATCAATAAAAACGGAAGCTTATAAAAAACAAAACCCTTCCCTATTTAAAAAAAATACAGGGTGAGGCAAGTAATTATTCCATCTTCCTTTGCCTTTTATTTTAAAAGGCCTAGAGAACATTCATTGTGTTGCACTATTGAGAGACACACAACAAATTCTGATTTAAGCATAAGGGCATTATTAGACTACAAGACTCTCTTATTAGACTACAAAACTATCTCTTATTCGATTACAATGCTAATTAGAAGGGTGCATTGAAGCTGTACAGCGTTGGCCCACTAAACTCTCCAAAAAACAGAAGAACTCAATGAAAAGAACTATAGAACTAAAAATCATATGTCAGTATTTATAGCTATTTAATACAGATTAACTCACTTCTACAGAGAGCTCAGAAAACTATCTTACCTCAGTCTACCAATCCTACAATGTTGCTCTGTTTAGTTAAATCTATTTTTTAAGTAAAATGGTTATTTGATTTGGTAAAGTATTTTGAATAAGTAACCTAACCTTGAAAAACTAGCATATGTATTATTCCTGCTTCCATTACTTTTTCCTTAAATTTTTCATAGGTTTACATCTTTTCTACAACAGGCCAACAAAAAACTGAAACCCACAACAAAATCAAAACCCCCCAAAGAGGGCAGACCAGCAATAACCCCTTGTCCCTCTAGCACCTCTCTGTCCTGACTCCGTGTGTCTGCATCACCAAAGAATTGTAAAAGCCTTCCAGTTTCTCATGTTTGAAATCCTCTTTCAGCAAGAGGAACAAGTTTTACTTTCTGCTGCCTGGCTTTGCCTGCAGCCTGTCCCAATGCTTACACTAATGGACTAGAAGCTATGAAAAAGCTCTGGTGACACGTTTCTGTTAAACGGCTGCTTGCTTCCCTGAGTGAAGAGTCTGTAGAAACCACCTGCTTCAGCAAACTGCTTTTATTTTGAGCATATTCGCTTAAGACTTATACTTGTAACAAAAGCACTACACTTCACTGTAACTATCAGAAACCAGGAGCACCACCACTGTATACATATTTTTAGGCAGGCACAACTGCTGTTTGCTGAATGTGTTTTTAGAGCTCTGAATGCAGTCACTAGACACTCTCTAAACTGGTTCACAGATTAGTATTTTTAAAAAATAAACTTAACGCTTATAACTTCATCTGAGGCAGTAAGTCCCTAATAGTGCAAGGAGACACACAACTTAAGACTCTCACCATGTCCATTTTATAATTTTTTTTAAACTCTTAAACAATATTTAAATCACTGTCTGTTAAAGACTATACGCTTACAGTTAAAGATAAATATTTATGTAGGAAGGGATCTGATGATAAAATAGCAGTCCATCCCAAAATGGGAAAATAATAATCAAAGCACAAAAGGTATTACAAAAAAGTGCACACTGGACATGTCACTTCTCCGGATACACCTTTGCTGTGTCTCTAAACAGGCTCATTTTAGATCCCCAACAAATGGTCTAACACTCCCAACACAACACCACACAGACCTAAGAAACAGAGGCAATAGTTCTACCACATTAAAACTGTTAACTATTAACTGTGGAATGCAAATCCTGAGATCTCGATGACTGCACTGATTGCAAGTGTGACAGGGCGTTTAAAAACACTTCATAGGCTTCAAGACCTCTTTTATATACTTTATAAATTACTTATCCCTTCTAACGCAACAGGCAATAACATATTCCAGAGTTCAAAACCAACATTCCACTGGGGATTTCTCAATACACTCTTATTTAAAGGAGAAGATAACCCAAAGCTGCTGGGATACTGAGTGGCCAACTTAGAGGATGGATTGCCAGGGCTTTTTTTCCAGCTACACTCTGTAAATGGAGGTAGTTAGCAGTTTTCAGTGGTGATAACTTGCGAAACAGAATGAATAGGTTAATTATTACCAACTAACCAATTCAAGGTCTGAAGACAAGCTACCTTTTGATGTCTAAGAACCCCTGAAAACTGCTCTCTGTAGTGATCACACACATGGGCACCACCAGACCTGTAGTAGTTAGTTACTAACCCCACTGCAGAGGCCAGGCCTGCTTTTACACAAAACATACTAAAACAGCCCAAACGGGTTTAGAGGCAAAGGGATACAAAAGGGCACATGGGTCTCCCTTCCAGAGAGATGACCACAGGAGCCACTTTAACTCTGATCACCACAACTGCAGTCTTTTTGCTCACTGCACAGTTACATTGTTTCAGCTCCATCACAGTGTTTAATCATTTAGTCTGAGCAGAACGCTGTACTGAGGATTGCGAGAGGATTGAATTTTTTTTTCACTTTACCACCCCAGCAACTACCACAAGCAGAACAAAATCTCCAATATAAACACAATTACTAAGCACTAAGTTCACAGTGCTTAGTGGACTACAGTATGTCCCTTCTCCTAACTTAAAGGTGATGCCAGAATGATTTGTGCCTTTTCTTTTTATATAGATTTTATATATTCTCAGTACCCTTAATATCCCTATTTGCAATTCTTTAAGCCTCATATTTTAACATAATCCTGGTAATCTACCAGGCCAAAAGAACCAAACATCATCAAAGCCTCACAGTTAGAAACCAGAAAACCTTACACTGTCTTGAGAAACCAAGACCCCTCTCTAAAACACATCCTGTAAACTAAGATTAGACCCATCTAAGAAAAAATACTTTAAAATAAAAAACCCACACTATTAATTTAAACATCTCATTGAAACGTCTTTGTTAAATATACTAATTTACAAAATCTGTAAAATTGTATACACCAGCTACCGTACGTATGCCTTTTGGCATATTCCACCTTGACAAATTATAACACCATAAAAATCCTTATTAAATATCAAAATAACCCCCCTTTTATCTCTTACCCATGTCTAACTCTTAATTCTAAGACCAAGAAAAAGGCATCAGGGGTACTGAAGGAATTTAATACCAGTTTTTCCCTCTTCAGGCCCCTCCCATGCCTTAATACGATACACCCACACATAGCCCTGAGGCCCTATAGACAAAAAGTTTAAGGGAACGGATGGCCACAGAACTCATCAGCAGTCAACCTGATAGAGAAGTTCTGCACAACCAAACAAACACTGCATGAAAAATTTAAATAAAAAACATTTAAATAAAAACAAAAATGATTCTTGCTGAGCAAAATAACTTATTGTCTAAACCAAAAGCAGAGGTGGCTGCTGCCACAGCAAATTCAGGAGCTAAATCACAGGGTGAAGACAAAAGCTGCAGAAGTTTTCAGACATATAAGGAAGGATAAGCTTACAGGACACACCACAACAAATTGTCCTGTCTGAAAAATGCAATTCTGTTATTTAAACACAGACTCCTCAGAAGGACAGAACTTCACCAGCAGTGTAATGACATTACCAACGTCACAGCTCTACCCTGCATCACCTTCAGCTTCTCAGGATTTTCCGTTCTTCCACCCACTCACAAAACCTTACTCCTCTAAACTGGGAACAGTATTACCCACACCACCCAGAGAATCACTGAATCACTGAATTATTAGGATTAGAAAGGACCTCTGGAGCTCATCCAGTCCAACCCCCTGCCCAGACAGGGTCCCCTGGAGTAGAGATACAGGAACGTGTCCAGCTGGGGTTGGGATGTCTCAGGGACATGCAGGGACACGCCAGGCTCTTCCTGGGCAGCTGTTCCAGGGCTCTGCCCCTCCATGGAGAGAAGTTCTTCCTCGTGCTGGGGTGGAACTTGCTGTGGTTTATTTGATGGCCTTTGCTCCTCATCCTGGCACTGGCACCACGGAGCAGAGCCTGGCCCCATCTTCTGGCACCCCTTAGAGATGTTTGTATGGATTGATCGGATCCCCTCTCAGCCATCCCTTCTCCAGCCTGACCAGGTCCAGCTCCCACAGTCTCTGCTCAGCACAGAGATGCTCCAGACCCCAAATCCTCTCTGTGACCTCCCCTGGACCTTCTCCACTAGACTTTTCTCTTTCTTCTGCCATGAAGCCCAGAACCAGACACAGCAAAATGGACCGAGAAAACTGACTAGTTCTGACTCCCAGCAGCGTCTGGCACACCAGTGGCAACAGCAGCCCATCCATCTGGGGAGGAAGCAGCTGGCTGCCCTGTACAGACACAACCCACATACACTGTCCCGTGCCACCACCGGCTCCGTCAGCATTTGTCACCTGGTGACAGAAAATGGGTAGAGTGGGATTGGACTGGGCCTAGCAGTTCACTCCTCAGCAGAAATCACTGCTCCCTCAACATCCCCTTTCCTCTGATTTGCATTATTAGCGAGCTGAGATTCCTATCAGTCGACCTCGGCCGCAGAGCTCTGACAGCACCTGGCTCTGGTCAGCTGGACCCTCTGCCGTACTCCCCAGAAGGTGTTAATGACCAGGTCTCTGCTCGTATTTAAACACAGACTCGAAATGTTTTACACTCTGTTAATGCCTGTAAGTGTACAACGTAAGACTGTTCATTACACTCTATATGTATACTCATACACTGTATATGTACACCATATATGTATTCTCTATAAACCTATAATCTCATATATTTTACTTTAGATACCATATATATTCTCCATATACCCTATTTTATACTCTTGATATATAAACTATACTCTATATACCGTATATAAAAACAAACGGAACAGCAGTAAACAATAATATCACTAACACCCCCAAACCTCCGGGGGCAGATAACCCACCCAGTTAACCTCAGCCAGATGTCAGACTCCCAGAGCCGCGTCGCCCCGACCTCACCCGGCCGGTTCGGGGCCGTCTCCCCTCAGGGCCCGCCCCTACCCCGCCGGCGGCTCCGGGCGGCGACCTCGACCCTCCGCTGCGGGCAATGCGCCTGCGCGGCCACACCCGCGCATGACGTCACCGCGCCCGGGCTCATTCTTACCCTGCGCGTGCGCTTCCCGCCACGGCCGGCGTGGGGCGCAGCCTGGGGAAGGGGCGGGGCCACACGTCTGACGGGCGAGTGGGGGGCGTGGCCTGAGAAAATAAGCAGTCTGGCTTGTGATTGACAGCTCAGAAGGGCGGAGTCGCCGACGAGCCTGACTCCTCGGGGAGGCGGAGCCTATGTGAGGGGGCGGAGCCGCCCGTGCAGGTCACACCTCCTGCTCTGTCCCGCGCCCCGCCGGCAGGGGGCACCCCCCCGTCCGGGAGGGGGTGTCATACCCTCAGACCCCCCGCGGTGACGTCACTGCCGGTACAGAGCGCTGCCTGTGCTGGTTTGCATGACGTCACACCCATACACAGTGACGTCACTATTAGTCACTGGATGCCGTGGGCTCAGGGAAGGGCCTGGGCAGCCAACAGACCCTTCTCTGGTGGAACTGACAAATGCTGCTCCTCTCGCCCCAAGGACTGCCACTGCACCCACACTGTTACATCAGCCCCACAGTGACGTCACCATAGCACAATTTCTGGTGTTTCCATAAGAAGCTTCTTTTTTATAAAGCCAAGCTGCCCCCACGCACGGCTACAGCGAGAGCTCGCACGGCCCCTCAGCCATCCCCCAGTGCTGACGGCCAGGAGCACGACCTTCGGAGCCCTGCGGCTGCTCCCATGCGGTGCAGGGCAGGAGCACAGCTTGGGGCAGGGAGGCGATGGCTGCCGGTGTAAGGGGCGTCCGGGAGGCTCTGGGGTCCGAGCTGATGCCTTCCTGCCATGTCCCCCATGTCCTGCCCCGGCCCAGCCTCCCTGGCCTCGGCTGCCCGTGCCAGCATGTAGCTGACCTTGCGCTGGTGCGCCAGAGCCTCTTCCTTGTCGTTCACCTGCATGGCCAAAAGAAAGGAGAGAAGGGGTCAGCGTTGGGGTATACACCCAGCAAACGCATGCTATGAAGATTTGAACTAAATACTGACCAGATCTACCAACATCCTCAGGATTTCGTGGGCATTGTCCAGCTCCTCGACCTTCCTGCAGTCCCCATCTGATGAGAGCAGGCTGGACAGCTTCCGCCCCAGGTTGTTCTTGTTCCCCTGTAACTTGACACGCTCTAAGGAAAACAGAACTGCGTCAACTGCAGAATTGCTCAGGGAGGGAAAAAACGACTTTGGGATAAAACAGGCACTTGTAAACCTGCATCTGAAGGATCTCATCAAAAAAGGCAATCTGAGCTGCAGCCTTCTCCCACTGCATGGGAGGGACACAGCACATTCCCACCACCCAGCACTGCTCCTGCCATCACATAAAGGCTACACAGACCTTACACATGGGCAAATTGAGTATTCTTCTCACTCCATGGAAAATATACTTCTGAGACTCTAGTTAAAGAATAATTCACAGTAATTTGTTAACAGTAAGAAGCCTTAAAAAACCAAAGATTCTCTGACATAGGCCACTTACAAGTTTGTAAGACTTCCAGAAATAGTAAAATACATTAAAATTATGGCACATATTCAGGTAATGGAGCCTGAAAGCAATGGTGTCAGTATAGGGGAAACAGCTACTCAAGGTTATGCTGTTATAGTGCTACACTCCAGGAGTGCCCAAGGAATCTGGGAGATGCACCACACTTCTAAGACTGGCAGCTCTTGGCCAATGGTCAAAACAAATATATTGTGCCATTTGTAAAGTCTACAGTGGTTTTGATCATGATGTAAGCACTTAAATACTTCTCTTTATTCCTTTATTTTTTGAAAGAATAAAATATTATTAGAACTATTCCTACTTCACTGATCAGAATTATTCCCTTTTTACACAGGGTTTTGTAACTCTGCATTAGTGTAAGAACACTAATAAACACTAATATTGATACACATGCATAATAAAAGGCTAAAAATGTTTAAGGAAAAACAAAGAAAAAAAAAATCTGTCTAGTACTCCAGAGACTCATGGAATGGCCTGGGTTAGAAAAGACATTAATGCTCATCTTGTTCCACACTTTCCACTAGACCAGGTTGCTAAATACCCCATTTAGAGCTAAAAAAGCTCCACTAGATTTTTTTTTTTCATTTCTCCTCCTTCCCCAACTCTTGCATAGAGCTCATTTGAAAAAACTCAAACAGAGAAGTTGCTGGTAGCACTTATAACAGCCAGATGTCAGCTTTTCTCGTTTGCTGTCCATCGCCCTCGGTCAGCAGCTGAGCCACCAGCACACATTTAACACAGGGAGAGCAGCTGTTGCTCCTGTTCCCTCCTCTGCCAGCCATCCCCCAGACACACAGACTGCCCAGCTACCAGTGCCTCGCAGACGTCTCCAGTTTGCAAATTTGGTTTCCTTCTTCATGTTTATCACTTCTGCCAGCCTCAGGGCCTGGTCTTTCCTCTGCATCAGTTGCTGCTCAAATGCAATTCTGAAGGCATCTGCCATGATATATGCTTCATCCTTACTCTTCTTCAGATTCTCAATCTGGTTTTAATTCAGGGAAAATTTAAAATATATTAGCTAATCTGGATGCAAAAGCAGATTTAAAATTAATATTAAGACACAGACAGCTTGCAAGTAAATATAATAAAGGAAGTAGAAGGAACCAAAGGGTTTTCCTGACTCATAAAGAAAGGTATTTTGAAACGCGGATTAAAATCCCTAATCTTCATTGTCTGCACATATTCACACCCCCAGCCACCCACACAATCACCTCTGTGTATTTATTTATCTCTGCACATGTACAAGAGCACAAGGAGGGAAATAAAGTCCCATCACAGCTGGGCCCGGAGAAGAAGGAGCAAGAGACTGGAATCTGTATCAGGGATCAAAAGGGACAGGCCAGCACCTATTTTCAAAACCAATTAGTCAACTGGTTGCAGTCCAATTGCAGTCCTGCAGTCCTGCAGCAGGACCACAAGGATGGCTACCACATTTGCAGAGTCAAATACAAATTAGAAAAATTCTAAATCCACATAATTTCACTAAATAGAAAAAAAAAATAGGAGCTTGGAATTCACATAATTGATTTAAGTATGAAGTAAATAGATATTTTCCAGCAAGATCAGCTTGCTGACCTAGCTGGGTGAGCAGGCTGTAAATGCTGATGCCAACACAAGGGAGGGGTGTAATGCACTGCCAGGAAGGAAGGAAAAGGTTCAGTGCCAGTCCACGTGCACAGTGTGTACATTCATGGAGGACATACACTTGGGGTGTGTTCTCTTTTTTCAGATTAAAAAATATGGGGAGCAGGAAAAAGAATACAGGGGTTTTTTCCAACTAGTAAAGCTTAGATATCATTACAATTTTTTCTACAAGCAAAAATTATGGCATTACAAGCATCACAAACAAACTTTATGCTATTTCTGATATTGACTGTGGTTGTGAGACATGTGAGTTTGTGTTAGCTGTGGTTGAGTGCTTCTGGCTTTGTTTGAATTGGTGCAGGAACTTCTCAAGGAGCCTCTCCTTGTCCCCACCCATCCAGGCCTTATTACCTCTTGTTTGAGGTGAAGGAGTTGCTTTCGAGTGAGAGCCGCCACTTTGGCACAGGGACAAGGCTGCCCTTCAGCAGGATTGCAGGTGCAGGCTCCGAGCACTGCCAGCTGAAAAGGCAAAACAAACCACATGTTGGGATCTGCTCACAGAGGTGCCGGCAAAAAATACACCCTGGAACCACACAGAGAGTGCCAGTCACTGGGAGCAGGTGTGGGAGGTAGAGGTGAAGGCTTCTGACAGTGAGCACGATGTTTTCTGGAAAAGCCTGACAGATGGCTGTGCCACACCCTGCAGCCCTCACCAGGATATTACTGTGCTCAGTAAAGCACAAGGAAACAGGGTTTAAGTGCTAGGAAGAAGAAAAGCAAGCATCCAAAGCTCGTGAAAAATAGCCTAATGCCTTCTTCTGACCAATCTTTCTCTGCTAGATGGACCAGGAAGAAGAAAACTGATTAATAGGCATGCAAAGACGTGCTAGTTAGCTAAAAATGGGTTCAAATAAAGGGATATGTAATGACGTGGATTTTCTCTATGTATTTTGAATATCTCTGAAGCAGCCACTTGGAAAAACACATAGACAATACTTACTTCAAGACCTGTAAAATCAGTAATGTTACTTTTGTTCAATGACATATTCTCCTGAAAAACTTTCTGTTGTTTCACATCTAACATTGCAAGGCATTCCAAGCACTGCTGGTTCAGGACTACAAAATAAAACAAAGAGATTACAAAAATCTGCTGCTCTGATTTCTTAATTTCTGAGTTCAATTACACCCAAATGAAGTAGGTTTAAAGTTTAAGCATCAGTTTGGGAACAAGATGAGAGCGTAGAAGTAGTAACTCCTATCCCAGTTGTTTCTCCTTCTGTGTTCTCCCCTAAATAATGACCCACTTAGAGAGAGACTATTTCCTGTATTGCTCTGTCTCAGGACTGAGTGCTCATCTCTTTGCACATTTAAAAGTCAGACAGCCTCTCATTTAGAACAGCACAACATTGAGGAATAACGATTTAAGTCAGCTATTTTAAAGCTTTTTGAAAGGCAAAAATAAAGGAAAGGGGCTTGAGTCCTCTGATCCAGTAGCTGCCCTGGCTGCTTTCCAGTTTAACTTTCAAGCTTCTCCATATCCACTAAGATCAGCTCTCAGTGACAAGACAATGATGCCCAAAGGAAGCTTCCATCACAACTAAATACTGAATTATTCCTGAAAAACAGTGTATTCAGAGGAATACCAGTTGCTGGCTTACTTGCATTTTCAGCTTTAAGTGTTTTAACTTCTTCTGTCCTCAGTTTCAATGCTTCCTTAAGAGCTGCATTTTCACAGTATATTCTGTAGAAATAGAAGTTAGAAAGTGGCTTTATTGTACATTTAAAGAAAGTGTTTAAGTGGGTACTCAATAATTTTAAAAATAACCTGTTAAAACATGGTATCTAACATTACTGTAAATTAAAATTAGGATTACTTAAAAGATGTAATAAAAAAATCGCAAGTGAAAGGAGTTGAGTACTTGACATAAATTTATAAAAACTCATTCACGTGTAAGTAGGCAATGCCCACAGCTTTAACAAGAGATGAGTTTAAGTGCCATATTTCCATCAGAAATGCAAAGAAATTGGTAATTATGAACCTCTGAAACACTTGCTAGAAATTTCCTACTTCCCTGAAGGAACAAAACTGTTCCTTCCTATTGGAGGTGTGACAACTCGGATCTGTAAACTTCCTGTAGTCTGAATCCTGTTTTCAAGAACAGCTGTGCCTTCAGGTGTTGCAACATGAGAACACACAATATGCACTGATAATGCATTTTTCCTTGAAGTATTTCCCTCTTGAACAGAACAGTAGCAATCTGATGTCCTAAATGTCAAAGCAATACAATTTATTTGGTGCCTCTCTGCAGTCGTCAGTAAAGACAGCCTAGTCTGAATTATTTTACCTGGAAGAAACCAAAGGAAAATGCACATTCTTCTTGTCTTGCTGCCTCAGATGTCAGAAAACTATCAAAAAAATATGACATGTTTTGCAAAGCAGGCTGAGCCTCTGGCTGTCATTTTTTCTGGCTGTCTGTATCTTTGATCAGTCAACACCAGTTCTGTGACTCCAAACTGCACAGCTACACTTCCAGCCCTACTCAGTCAGGAAAGCTAGAGAGCTTTTTGAGAGGTATCCCTTGATAAATGTATCTATGGAATAGTCTGTAAACTTTTGGCTTATTCTTTGATTCAAGTTGAAACATATTTTAAATAAAAAAATATGCTGAATTGTAACAACAGCAATAATAATAACAAATAATGACAAAAACAAGTCCTCTGATGGGTAGACTTCAGAGCTACAATTTCTCCATGTAAATGAGTGAGTCTACCGGTCCCATTTCTCAAAATGGGTCTGTTATCTATTATTAGTTTAGTGCCTCTGGCACATTCTTCTTGCCCAACCACACCTATTGTCCACCCAGAGTGACTCTATTCAACAAAGAACTTTTTGATCAGCTTCTCTCTAAAGCACTGCATTTTACCTGTACTCATGCCCAGACCCACAGTGCAAGACAATAAAGAAATTATTAACCAGGAAATTATACTTCCACATGCATGCATACACCATTATTTTCTCTGCCTTTACAGTTAAGGTAAATAAGGATAGTCAGTCCCCAGCTGGCTGATGTCACATGATGAAAAAACTCAGCCTAGCAAAACCAGTCTACTGACACCTAAAAAAAAAATCAGGACAATATATGTAGAAGTTTTAACTGAAAAATACAAATGTGACTAGTGTGAAAAATCAAAATCTTCCAGAATTTGGAAGGTAACTGGGAAACTACATAACCCCCAAAGAACCCAAGGAAGCAAGTCTGAAATACAAAATAGATGACATAGAGCACTCAGTGCAATTTTTTTAAAAAATCAAATAAAAACCCCAGTGACACATAGTGTAAGTCAAATACCTGTCATATTTTTCTGTCCAAGTGTCTTCTATGTTTTTAAATCTGTCCTGATCAAATTCAATTTCCCATTGCAACATATTTATTTCCTGTGGAAACAAAACAAACTTGCAGCAGCTCATTACAGTGTTCCCATCAGAAGGATGCCAGGCACGCTGGGTTTGGCAAAGATCTTAGTGATCAGTGACAACTTGTGATACTGCTAATAATAAATTGGGTACCAGACACCAAAGTTTCTGTATCACTGGCCTATGGACTCCAGCCTCTGTTACAGAACTAATGCTTCCAGAGGCCTCCAACAAAGACAAACCCATACTGTCGCATCTCCCTGTCCCATTCCTATTATGTGGAACAGGAAAACACTAGCAGGAACAAAGCAAAAACCTCAGTTTAACAAGGGAGCTCAACACCACATTCCTCCTCTTTTGCACCTTCCCTACTAAAACTGGACACTCATTTCTCAGAGTCCTTGGGAAGCCTCAGCTGAGCCACTGAGGAGTTGTGCAGCTCACTCTGAGCATCTGAAACCTAGAAAAACACCAGCTGAAAGTATAGAAAGAACTCTGGCAATTTTCTGATATTATTTGTACAGGTTATAGCATGAAAAGGCCTAGATCAAAGGAGTGATGAATTTTATTTTTCCTTTCTGCTAAAAAGGAACAGGAATTCTTTTTACAAAAACCCTGGAATGAATGTCAGGTACTCACTGATTAAAATAAACAATCTGATAACCCCTTTTTAATAGCCATGGGCTTCTCTGTGTGAAGGAAACACCCACACTTACCTTCTCTAGAGTCCTCTTTTCTTCCTCAGTTTTCTGAAGCATTGCTTTAGTATGGCTCGTGGCTTTATCAAATATTGCCTGCAAAATTAACCAACAACCAAACAAAACCCAAAATGCAACTCTGTCAAATAGTGTGATTGAGTTGATTTTCAGTTTCACGCTTAGAGACATTCACATTGATAGTTAAACAGCAATGTGCAGAGTTACAAACACCAGCAAGTTGCTTGTGAGCCCCAGAGGGTTCTGATCTCAAGTCTAACTTGCATAACAAACTTGGGTTTCAATCCCATAACCTCTGCTACTGACAGTGCAGCATTATTTAACTTGAGATCATGTCTTCTTCAGGGCTTGTGCAGGAAATCACATCTTAAAAAACTGGGTCACAACACACCTAAGCTCTGATCCAGGCCTAACTTGATACAAATATGTGACTGTAGAAAGTACACAACTAGAAATGGGTTATGTAAGCAGGCTAAATCCCAGCAACCGATTTCAGCAGAATTTGTTATGAAAGAGAATAAAAATACTATAAATGGTGAACAAAAGAATGACCTGACATTTAAGGCATACTGTCCTCTAGGGCAACAGACGGAGCAGTCAACTCAAAATACTCATGCTTTGCAGCAAGAATCCAAGCACTGGCAAAATCTTCAATATAAGGGACTGGGAAAAGGCCTTAATTTTACGTTTGGAGGATAAATCCTCAAGGATTCTCAAAGATAAAATTGTGTGAATTGCTACAACAGTAAAGTCCTCTTAAATAACACACTAGTTCCAGTAAACTACAGAGGCAAGTCTGTAGACACCTGCAGACTCAATGATTTAAATTGCACCCCTGGGAAGGCCTTAAGCTCTTTGAGGTTTTGATGAGGAGTAGCAGAAGATTTCCTCTGTTTACCTTGTTCCCACCAAGTACCAAGTGATTTCTGAATAGCTCCTACCATGCTCTGCAGGATTCTTAGGGCTTCATCTTTTCCTTCAAGCTGTCTTTGAGATGCTTCAAGCTCAACTTTTAAAATTTCAAGTTCCTGAAGTGAAACAAAGTAGATACACTGAGTAAAAGCCAAGGTAATCCTGTTAAGATTCAGCTGTAAAATCAATTTAAATTTGCCTTCCTCAAAAAACAAACCTCTGTTTTGCCTGTGTGATGTCTTTTCATGGGCTCACCTGAGGTTGAAGAACACAGTGCAGATGAAATGTGTATTTTTACAGCTGAAGTCAGCTGGCTGTGATGCCAACACCTCAATACATTTAACCACAGAACAACCAAAATGTATTCTTAACTACCTTCAAACAGAAACGCACATTAAAAATCCACAGATTGCTTACACTATAGATTTTCAAGCCCCAAAGCGTAATAAAACATAAACATCTGCTAGAAAAGTACAACAATACCTTCAATATTCTATATATCTTTAAAAATACTTTCTCTACCCCTGAAAAAAAAAACCCACAAATAAACCCCTCAGAATATAAAGTCCACCTCAGACTACAATTTTCTGACATAAAATTTAATGAAGCTTCCAACTCTCACTTCAATTTCAAGGACCTAGGTCTATCCAAGTCTTTCAGCATGTCAAGATCCTCTTGCTACATTGAAAGGAAATGCAGATTTGGAGAGCAGCACCCTGGGTACTGTTACCAACCTCCAGAGCTTCCTGAAGTCGTTGCTTTAGTTCTTCATTTGACACTTCAGGATTAGATTCTGTAGGATTAATAGAGGACACTAAATGACATGATATTGTAATACTTAAAGAAAAGAAAAAAAGTGAAAATTTTACCCTGAAAGCAGGTAACATACAAAGGTGAATTTTCATCTTTGTGTTGTGGGTTTTTTTCTTGTGGAGCTAATAAACAGATTTAAGAAATACATTATTACATCGATACAAACTTCAAACATATTGCTTCACAGTTAAAGAAATGAAATGGGGGAAAAATGTCTGTTGGAAAAGACATAAAGGCAAACATTTTATAACTTCTTCTAAAATAAAGCCAACAAAATTGCCATCTTGATTAGAAAAAAATTATTTCATAGATTCTTTTCTGATTGTAACTTTTCAACATCCACACTCAAAACAACAGTTTTAGCTAAATAGCTAGCGCTATTTAGAAGTAAGGGCAATTTTCAAGAGACAGAGATAGATCAGCTTACCGTGGAAAGGATAATGGGGAATTGTTTAAAAGAGAGAAATAAGCAAGTTGCACAGAAATACCTCAGTCAAAATATTAAAAAGTGACAGGAAAGCAGCCGCACAGTGAACACCACTGCCTTCACAAAAAAAAGGAAGATAAATGCCAATGCAGATTCCTAATCCCTAAAGTAAGCCAATTCATCAATTTCAACTGAAGAGCAAATAATGTTTTGAATATTTAGCTACAAGCTTTAGGTACTGTCTTCAGGAAGACTTCAACTTATTTAAACCAGGAATCCAAGCAGTCCCACTCAGTTTCTTAGATATGTCTATGCCTATGTAGGTACACACACTACATGATTCTCTTTGCTAAATGTCACTTTCAAATGCAAAATTAAATGCTTTAGAACTGGACATTTTTACACTAAGAATGGTCACTGCCTTGCGCACTGAGAAGGAACTCTGCTGCTCATATTCTGGGAGGAAGATGGAGGATCCCAGGAGGCATTGAACCCTTCAGGGATTTTGGCAAATGGTTTGAATTAAACTTGATGCACTTTGTGAAGCAGCTGAATGGCTCACTTTCACTAACTAAAAAATTTCTTACAGTGAATAATTAACTTCCAATTACTCTTACCACAGCTATTCTCTCGTATGGAACTAGAGGCAGGTTTTTTGAGTGATCCGTCGTAAAAGCTGTTTCGTTTTGGACCAGGAAGAGCTGCAGCATCTCTTTCTTCTGCTACCTTTGCTGACAAGGGGGGATTACAAGTCTTTCCAGATCCCTTCCTAGATCTAATTGAATAGGAATTTTGTAAATTTTCTCCTTCATAAACACCTCCCGGTCTTCTCCCAAGTCCATTTCCCAAGTCTCCACATGTCATGTCATCCTCTTCTGCTTCGTCCATCTTCTCCTCCTGTTTTGTTTCCGCGGTTTTGGCTGATTTGTTTTTGTTTTGTTTTTTTTTTTCCTGACTGAGGGCCCCTCACCTACCGGCGAACAGCGCCTCCCGCAAGGCCAGATTTTATCTGGAAAAACAGGAAAGCTCTGTGTTAACAGCAGCAGGGCGAGACCCGAGTGGGAAAAGCGAGGCTGCGGGAGCACAGCCGGTCCGCCGGTCCGCCGGGGCTGCCGAAATCGCTGCTCCCGCCCGCGGTGAGCAGCACCTCGGGGACACCCCCTCGGGATACCCCCGAAACCCCCCGGCCCCGCCCAAGCCCCCAACCCACCTGCGCGCCCGCACCCGGTGGTGCCGGTCCCGCCCCGGGGCGGGAGAGACGGAGCGGCTGTGGGAGCTGCCCGCACGACGGAGCTGCTGTTCGGAAGGAGGAGTTTGTTTATTTTGGGGTTTTTTTTTATGAGCGGTCCATATTGCCGCCCCGTCCCCAGAACAGCTCGGACCGGCGTGGGGTAGTGTGGGAAACAGGACCTGAGGTGACCAGGCGTGGTCACTCCAAATGTTCTCACGGACTGGAGCTGTCTGACACCCCACACAGCACCCTCTACCTGTTTCCTGCTCTAGGCTAACCTCTGCCCGAGTTGCCACAATGCCTGGGCCTAATTCTCCAAGGAAACATACTATTTTTCACCATTTTGGCTTATAGTATCATCAAATTTCTGTTGCAGTATTGCCATAAGCATCACCAAAATCTCTAAAACCCAATAGCAAATTTCTAAAGCAAAAAGTAGTAAATATGTAACAACACCACTCTTCACAACAGAAAGTTTCAAGAGAGTTGTTTTACTATCCAAACTCACGTATATAAAGGGGTTTATAATCAAGCACTTTTTACAGAATTTTTCACAAGGCTTTCTTTCCAAGCAGCTTTTCTCTGAAGAAAGGTTTTCTCTTCCTTGAGCAGCCCTGCCCCCCTGGGGCACAGGCTTTAATAACAATCAGAACAGATCCCTGCCAGTGTTTTATCTGTGACCACCTTCAAGTGACTGCAGGTCTATCCTGACAAGTGATACATTTCCTGGGTAATCTTACAGTGATGTATACATTCCATGACTGGGACAGGGGATGGGGAAGACAAAGGAAAAAGGAAAAATAAAGTTTATTTTTAAACACTCCAGACCACTGCTCACACAGCTGATGTTTCCTTACACATGAAAGAATCCACAAAGCTCTGTGCAACCATTTTAAAATAACTCTTGCATCACTTCTTTTGCCTCCAAAGCAGAGAACCCACCTTAACCTGTACCAAACCCTCTCACTCTGCATTATCCTTACACCCCCAAAGCCACAGTGGAGCACAGCACATTTTAGTCCCAGAGCTCAGCATCAGAACACTCCTTTCCAAGACAATGTTCCATCCTCTGGAAATCAAATGCCTCAACTGCTACCTGCTATCGGGATTTTACAGTTTTCTCACAGGGAATTAATGGTTTGCTTTTAATTGTAAGGTCCAAAGAATTCTTATTTACTGAACACAACTCCTGCTACTCAGGACAACTGCCTCATTTTTATCCTTTCAGTCATTTGCATCAGTTCTCCTCTTCTCTCTCAGGATGCTGTTACAAATCCTCACAACCTGGCTACTCTAAACCTTCTTCTGCTCCCCAGGCAGTTACAATAAAATTAATTTCATTTATAATACAAGAATTATGAATATCATTTATTAAAACCTCCCTCCCAAGAAGAGATCCAGCAGTTACTGTTTCATCAGAAGTCAGTTGTTGTCCTTCATCCATTGCTCAATCCATTGCAAAATCTGATCCAAATTTCTCTCTAGGTCCTCAGGAGTGTTGCTGGGTAACTGGTGTACAATTTCCTTTTTATATGACAACACAGCTTCCTCATATAGAGTCTGAAAAATTTCACACTGAATGTTGTCCTGCAGCTTCTTCCCTGTGTAGCCCCTAGAGAACAGGAGCACCAAGACAGTATGAGGCACACAGCAGTGGAGGTGTTTTTTTGAGAATCAGTGATTTATGCCCTAAGCGAAGTACTTTACTTGTTATCTGCCCCAGTGACACACCTGCTCTCCAGTCTGTCATACAGGCAGGAATTCTCTGTGCGCAGCACAAACACGATGTGGAACCAGCGCTCGGGGAAGAAGTCACAGCCGTGGTAATCCACAATCACCCCTCCCTCGCTCATCCTGTCCTCCAGCTCATCAATCACCTGCACCAGTAAAAGAGAGGGCAGGCTCATCTGGCACTGCACAGCCAAAACACGGTGGGGATGGCTCTAGGGGCTGGACCTACCCTGTCTTCATCCAAAATGGGGCAGTCATACTCCTCATCAAAGCCTTCGTACAGCTCTCCTGCAGCAGAGAGAATCCACGGACGTTTGTTGGGTAGCAGAGCAGTTACCGCAATTAACTTACCACAGTTCATTTACCTTGTAATGTTTGTCTCAGGAGGTAGCAGGCAAAAGGCAGAGTTCAGGGTAGGGAACACTTAGTTTGCAAATCCAGGTAAGGCTAAGTTTGTTATTTATTACTTAGCACCAAGTGTGCTGCTACAGACATGCCTGCACTTCCCAGCACCTCCCCACCCTCCCAGCCACGAATTCCTTCCCAATATCCCATCTAACCCTGCCCTCTGGCAGTTGAAAGCCATTCCCTGTGTTCTGTCCCTCCACCCCTTGTCCCAAGCCCCCCTCCAGCTCTCCTGGAGCCCCTTTAGGCCCTGAAGGGGGCTCTGAGATCTCCCAGAGCCTTCTTCTCTCCTCCAGTTGCACACCCCAGCTGTTGCAGACACCAGATGGGTGTGCAGGGGCTCCCAGTGCACGAGACACCACCAGCAGAGTCACACTGAGCAGCGTGTCCCCATGCCCAGGGGACTGCTGTGGCACCGCACCTTCCTTGGCCAAGTCCCCCACGTTGACATAGCTCAGCCCTGCTCTCGCCGCCAGCTCCTTTCCCAGTGTGGTTTTCCCAACTCCTGGTGTGCCTGGAAACAAAACCCACAGCAAAAGGTAAGGGGACAACTTGCAGGTCCCCTCAAACATCCCCCTCCAGATGAACTGGAACCTTCTGATAGCTCACACTGGAGAGTTCATGGGATGAAAATAAAGGCAAAAAGCTGCAGGACAAAGAGACACAGGCGAGGAGAGGGAAACAGGAAAACTGGGAGCGAACTCTAACCGTGTGCAGGAATGTCACTCACACCGTGAGGATTCGAAGAGAAATAGCCATTCATTTCAAAACCCTCAGGTAAGATGGAGGAGCCCCACGTTATCATGAAGGAGCAGCGCTGCAAAACCACCCCAGCCTGGGACCCCAACCGCAAATCAGCCAGGCTGCTGCCTCGCAATATAAACCACCCCAGGCTGTGATGGGGCCAGGCGCCCAGATCCCAAATCCTCCCAGGCTAGGACGCCACGCTCCGAATCACCCTGAATCGAGCGGGTCCGGGAGCCCAGGCGCCCAGTGAGCCGAGGCCTGGACCCCAGGCTGCGATGGGGCCACGGCCCTCCCCGCTGCCGCCGCGGTGCCCACCAGTGATCAGCACGTTCGGCCGCCTCATGGTCGCCGCCCGTCGCCTTGGAGACACGTGCGCGGGGGCCTCCGTCGCTCCCGCGCGCGCCGATGGCGTCACCGCGCAGCCCGGCGTGGCGCGGACAGCTAAGAGCCGGCAGAGCGGAAGGACCCCTCAGCGCTGTGTGAGGGGACGCCGCCGAGCCGCGAGTGGAGCGCAGAGAGCTCCCAGAGACTCCTGGGCACCGAGTCACACCGGGAGTCACTCCGGGGCTCTCCCTCCCACCTCCTCTCGGAGTCCCACCGAGTCCCGGGCCCCCGCATCGGATCTCCGCCTGCGCCCGGCAGGGGCAGAGAGCCGCAGGCAGAGGGCTCCCCCCGGCCGACGATGTCCGGCAGCGGCCCAGGAAGGCCGGCGGAGGTGGGTGCGGGCAAGGGGCTCTCGGCTGCCCCGTCGTTCCTCTGTGGGCTCTGTATTGGCCTTTTGTCCTTTTTCGGTGGGGGTTGTTCTGATTTTTACTAAGAGAGAGAGTTGGTTTGGTGTCACTACTGCGTGTGGAAGGGACCCCCGCTTTCACGGGGGTATTGCGGGTGGCTGTGCAAATTCGGCCCAGCGCAGCGTGTGTGACAGTAACGGAGCCGAGGCCGCTGCTCTGTCACCGGCATGGTGCTAGTGACAGAGCTTGTCAGAGAAGTTCCCGCTGAGTCACAAGGCGCAGGAGGGACCTCCAAAACCTCTCGTAGTCCCGCCAACAGCCCCACACCCTCCGGCTTTCCAAACCCCTCAGAGACGGGTCTGGGTGCAGCTGGGTCCGGTCCCAGCCACAGAACACATCAGTGGCTCGTGTGGACAGGATTGTACCGATGTCACTGAACCACACACAGCCTTGTCCTGCATGATCGAGGATGCCAAACCACATATATTTATGCAAACTTATTTGGTAATGATTAGACAAAGAGATCTTAATCAAAATTATTCACTACACAGTACAGGCACTATAACCACTGCTGTAATGCACTGTGGAGCAGTAGCTGAAATGTGAGTGTCCTTATATGAACAGTGGAAATAGGAAATAAAGGGTGGCCTCAGTGATCTTGGAGGTATTTTCCAGTGATTCCAAGCTTAATGATTCTCTGAGTCTTTATATTGAGGCAATTGTATTAAAGCCACCAAAACCAGTTACAGAATAGAGATTGACATTATTCTCCCAGGCTGTGTGCATTTGGTTCAGCCTCAAGCAGTTTCCCTTAAGATCACATAATTCCTACTGCAGGAGGAATCCCCACACTCCCCAGGAAGGGAAATGTCAGGAAACACTACCATTAAAATTCAGGACGTAGCTTTTCTAGTCTGCAGTGCTGCCCTGTCAGTCTGCTGCCCTGCCAGGCCATGCCAGCTCAGCAGCTCTGGAGAAGTTCTCAGTGGTGTCACTTGGTTGTTCTTTTCTCCTGGGATTTTACCAGCTCTGCCACAACTTCAGCTCCCTCTCAGGATGTTGAACTTTGGGATGGAGGAGTCAGGCTCGTTTCAGCATTGTTCACCCAGTGTCACTCCCCTCCTGCTTTTCCCACTTGGGGCTTTGCAAACAGGGCCTTGCTGGAGCTGTTTGAGCCCATTTCAGGCAGATCCTCCTGCTATACCCAGCTCTCAATGTCCTGTCTGCCAGCACTCTGCTGTGTTGGTTTAGTTTCACAGCCCTTTTGGGGGGTGCTGTGGCCATTCTGTCACTCACATGTTCAGCCAGGGGCATGGGCACCCAGCCTGTTACCCCCACACTGAGAGGCTGCCACAGGACCCCTGTGGTGTTCTTTGGGGGTGAATCTGGCACCCTGTCCCAGCAGAATGTTCCTCAAATCCAGAATTAAATCCTGGTGCTGTTGCCAGCACTGTTCCTTGTGCTGGCATGGGCTCTGTTTCAGCCCAAGCTGCCCAGAGCAGCAAACACTCCCTGATTTTACTGTGCTGCCTCAGTAACTGTCCTCTGCCATCTGTTTCTAACTTTTATGCACAAACGGTTGCATTGTAAATACTTTTAAAAAGGAGGGGCAAAGTGCAACATACTATAAACTACACAGAGATAGTGTGAACATTACCATCATGTAAAAGTGGTCTGAGTAAGCTGATGCTGCTTTTTCGTTACTTTTAAATTCTTTAGGTTGGATGTGTGTTTGTGAAGTTCTCAGCTTCTTCTGATTTGCCAGTTTGCTGCAAAATACTCCTGGCACAATGATGCAGCTTGTTTCTTCATACGGAAGAATCACAGAACTCCAAACCAGTTGTAGTTGGAAGGACCATACATCCAGTCCCACCTCCTGCCATGGGCAGGGATACCTTCCACTGTCCCAGGGTGCTCCAAGCCCCGTCCAACCTGGCCTTGGACACTGCCAGGCATAGGGCAGTGTACACTTGATAAAAATCCCCCATTTTCTGGATATAGCTGTGCCCAGCTGAGGGAAGGAGAGCGCTGCATTTGTACCCAAACGTTTGTGTCTCTGCAGGTGACAGAGTGGCTGGCAGATCCATTTGATGACTTCTTTGGAAACACAGGCATTGCCCCCTGTGCGGTTCCTGTGAAGGCGCTGAGAGGCAGCTCTGGCAGAGGCCGTCGGCAGAAGCAGAGAGCCCCGAGCCCTGTGGCAGAGAACAGCAGAGCCACAGCTCCTCCCCGGAAAAGAGCCAAGCCGTGTGCTGCGGATCTGCCCTGTGCCAAGCCCAGGCGGAGACGGAGCCAGGCCCAGGAGGAGCTGCCGTGGGTGGAGAGATACAGACCTGAAACCCAGGTGCGAGACCTGTGCCAGTGTAGCAGTGACATCACAGGGACATGTTGTGCGTCTGTCCATAACCTGCACCAGCCAGGCTCTCACCATACCCTGTTTGGTAAAGCACAGGGGTTCTGGGTTATGGATTCTCTGTGAATGCTAGTTGATTCACTGCCAGACAGTGCATAAAGCCAGATTCCAAAGAGCTCTTTATCTGTACGAGACACATGTTCCCCCAGGCTTCCTGAGCAGGAAAAGCTGCTCCGGAGATGTTGTTTCCCGTCAGTCCACTTGTAAACTCTTGAACCTGTTACTGAATTCCAGACACATCCAATACTCAAAGCACTGGGGAAACCAGCTACGTGGAATTTGCAGAAGTACCAAAAAATTATGCAGTATTAGAGTAAGGAAAGTTAAAAGGACTAGGTTCAGCAATAGCTATGAGGTATCCTGACACAAGATTGTAGTGCTACTACTTAAAGAATAATAAATAGCTCATTATTTTCTGACTACAAAGAATGGAAAACTGATTGAGGAAACAGGATGAGATGATCATCCTTAACTGTGGCATTGCTCTGCAGAGGACACGTGTAACTGGAACACACACCAACATATATCTGTTAATACTTTACCTAGCATTTATTCTATTCTTTAATTTCATCATTAGAAACCAAGAGATTAGTATGTAACTTTCACAAATTTAAACTTGTTTCAGAGTGACCTTGCTGTGCAAAAGAAGAAGATTGAGGAAGTTGAAACCTGGTTAAAAATGCACATATTTCAGAGGCAGCCAAAGCAGGTAAACTTGCTAAAATCAGCAACTGGAGGCGTCAAACCATACAAGGTAGCTGGATGCAATTTCAAGGCCAGAGAAAAACTTCAACTGAGAGAGACAGTGTTTGTGTATCTTCTGCATTCTAAGAAATATTCTAAGAACATAGGTTAGAGCTGGTACATTTATTTCGGACTTACGCCCCTAAGAGGTGGATTCTGATTTTTCTCAGAAGTAGTTGTCTGGCATCCAGTCATAAACCACAACTCTTCAGTATGTGCTTGAAGCTGCATTTTATCTCTGCCAGGGTAATTTTTAAGTCTCATGACAAATTTCCAGTTGCACTGGAAATTTCCAGTTGCACTGAGCTGGTGTAAGGATGGTGAGGATGTTTTTAATCGTGACTGATAAGAGGCATTCTTGGACACAAACTGCCAGCCTTGCCTAGTGTTTTTCAGAGGTGGTTCTCCAGGTGAGTGTGTCTGTTGTGTTGGCAGATATCATTTACCAGAGGCATTAGGAACAGAGCAAGGCACTCAGAGTCCTGGCCTGGTTATTTCTGAGTACTCAGCAGGTAAATTAACAGCACAAAATGTGTGACTGGGGTTTCACGGGGAGAGAGGATCATTGCCAGAGAAACTACAGGAGAAATTCAACCAATATTCATCCTTAGCCAATTGTCAGTCTTTATTTATCACATTTGTGATTAGGTTTTGTATCTCTTTGTCAGAGTGGCTCTGTCCTGCTGCTGACTGGCCCTCCTGGCTGTGGAAAGACTGCCACTCTGCAAATTCTAGCCAGAGATCTTGGCCTTCAGGTGCAAGAATGGACCAATCCACTCTCTTTAGACTTCACAAAGGAAGATTGGAGAAATATGTTTGGCCATGGTAAGTATGTTGGGGAGTTTTTTATCTTATTTTTTTCCCTTCAAGTTACTTTTGTGGGTTTTCGATCTCGTATTTTTGCTTCATTTCTGTCTGTCACATATGAACTCAGACCAACATCCATGTAATTCCATTGTTTAGTATTTAATGAGAATCTTTCTGCTGCTTTTATCTGGAAAGGGATTTAGGGGGTTTCTACAGTGTTCAGTCCAAAATAATTGACAATTCAAATCAGTAAAGAGACCTCTGTAATAACCTGGATATGATTTGAACCAAATAAATGAAAACAGGTGTCTTTGTCTGGGTCCTCAGTTGAATTACACCCCTTTAAAATTTCTCCTGTGTTTGTCACATGTTTGCTAAAGGGCTTGTTCAGTGCTGCTGTCAGAAAATAGCATGGGTGGGTATTAGTTTGCATGGGTATTTATATTTTACTTGGTATAATATAGAATATATATTTTTAATTAGTTTTCTTTTTCAGACTCAAATTTTCATATGTTTCCGAGTCAGGCCCAAGCAGCTCTCTTTCAAGATTTTCTATTAAGAGCAAATAAGTATAACAAACTTCAGATGCTTGGGGAGTCCTCAGAAAATGATAAAAAGCTTATTCTTATTGAAGTAAGTGAAAACTCGTGAAATGTTATATTTAAAACGGTACCTTTTTTTGTAATATTGTCATGCTGACTAATTGCAGATACTGGATTGGTGTTTCCCAAAGTTGGTCTGCTTAACTGCAGATGAGATCTTCATTACTTTTTCTGTCTCTACAGCAGTCTAGAGCCACGTCCTACCTGTAGTTAGTTATGCCACAGAAGCAAGTAGTTACACAGAAATGGGAGTCTGGTTTGAGCACAAAAATAGACAACAGAATATCAAAAATTAGAGCAAACAATATTAAGAAGTCATTCATGTTTCTGGATGATCCAGTTTCTAGAAATATTTATGTGTATAAACAGGAAGAGTGGAAAACTTACCACTATTCCTGTTCTTTAATGACGCAGGAAAGTGTAGGGGACACCTGAGAATGAACACAAGCAGGAACAGTTGAAATTCAGCACTTTCTCCCTGCTTTTACACAGGTGGTGATGTTTAAGGCACATGTAAACTGAGGGGTTTTGGACAGGTGCACAACAAGGCTTTATTTGTACTTGTGTAGAAGTGTGTTTCAATAACAGTTTCTTTCTGAACTTTTCCTGAGAGAAATTGTAGAAATAGGTAGTCAGGTTGTCTGTAGACTTTCAAGACCAAAAGAGACAGAAGTTCTTGCAGGGTAATGCAATATACTGTAGAATTTAGGAAGCAGAATCTCGTGAGATTTGTCTTCATAAAGTCACTTTCTTGTGCAGTCACATCTCACATGCGTGTCCTGCCCTCTACCCCAAGGGAGCAGCTTCCTGGAGTGTTTGTCCACGGGGTGAAGGTCTTGTTCACAGGCAGTGTGATCACCCAAGTCTTAGGAAACTGAGACAGCAATAAAACAGTTCTTTGTAGATGATCCCTTTCCATAACGAGGCATACTGTGCTTTGAGTTTGTTTCCTCCTGCTGCTCCTCTGACTGTCTCCAGTGTCAGCTGTAGTTGACAGTAAGCAAACCAGGAATTAAAAATGTGTGGCAATGTAGTGTGCCATGACAGTCAGTCTGTGGAGGAGAGTATTTACATGTGAATGTAATGACAACAGCTCTTTGTTTTGGACAGGACATTCCTAACCAGTTCTACCGAGATCCTGGCAGTCTACATGAAATCCTCAGGTCAGTGGCAAATAAAGGGTTAATTATGAACTTTGGCAACTTGCAAAGCGGGAATTTGATGTTCATCACATTTTATGTTTTGCAATGCAGGAGTTTCATTCGTACAAGTAGATGCCCCCTGGTCTTTATAATCTCAGATAACTTCAGTGGAGACAGCAACCAGGCATCTCTATTCCCTACAGAAATTGCACAGGAGTTGTGTATATTCACTATTAGGTAAGGTCTTCTACCTCATTAAAACATGGCTCCAATAACTGAGAGGTTAGAAACTAATTTTTTTTAATGGAATTCAACAGTTTCAAGCCTGTTGCACCAACAAATATGATGAAAGTTCTTAATCGAATAGTTGCAGCAGAAGCCAGTATGGTAAGTTGTCAAAGCTCATAAGTTCTGTGCAGTGCTAGGATGTTATTTCTGTTACTCTATTGGATCTTTGACAGTAGAGCCCCACATCTCCCCAAATAAAAAAAAACCTTTTTCCCCTGGGCAACAGAAAGCAGGGAACAAGCTGGAAAGCTACTTTGTTTTTAAGATTAATTTCACTTGATTTGTGGTCTGAGTCTACTAAGTTGCTTCTGAAAATTACTCTGTTACTACAGTATTTATTACAGTTATTACAGTAACTATAAGTATGAAACAAATAATAGGAAGAGATACAATCTTCCATGTATACAGTGAGGCCAGAAGAGGTCAGGAACCTAAATCCTGTATTATCCCTGACCTGCTTTGATTACAAGCAAGTATCAATATTGAGTGACATCTTGCAAAGAGTTATGTTCATTTTTGTCTTTAATATTTTTACATAAGCTGTGACAGTGTGCTTAAATGGATTAAGTTTTTTAAAGTTAGCAGTATTTGAGCACATCATGGATACTCATGTGTCTGTTCATGGCGTATGTCAGAGGTGGGTTCCCAGAGCCATTTTCAAGTACTCCTTCTCCTGCTCTTCTGTTGCTTTGAATGCTGTTTTTCCTTGTAGAACAGAGAACAGAATTACGCTCTTGATAAAACTTCTCTGGAGTTGCTATGCAGAGGTTGTTCAGGTGACATAAGAAGTGCAATAAACAGCCTTCAGTTTTCCTGCATGAAAGGTAAAAATTATGGTTTTGTCAAATGAAGTGGTATTTTGACCATTTCTGCTGAAAACATGTTCTATTCACATTTGCAGCACAGGTGGGTGAGTTGCAAAAACATTCTTGACACGCTTCTGTGGAGCAGAAAAACGGTGTGTGGGGGCGTGAGTGGGGCTCAGCTGTTGCAGGCTGGGGTTAAACCATGACATGTGTGCATGTGCTGATGTAATTTGATGAAGTACCCTCTTTTCTTCCTGGTATTTTTGCTATTTGTGTTTGCTGTTCAAAGTTTCTATGATGCAGCCTTAATTTGAAAAGGATACTTTCATTGTTTGGTTTTTGCATTTCTTAAACTGCTTATTTTATGAGCACTTTGCTAGTCAGTAATTGTTAAGGAATTAATGTATGTAGGTTGCATTTTTAAAAGCAGTACTCTGGTAGGTGTTGTTCACTCTCAGGACTCTGAAATGATGACATCATTTGTGTTAAATTTAGACCTAAGGAAACAGACTCACCAATTGTCTTCTGCTATATGTGGTAGAGCTTGTTTCTGTCACACTTTGTTTTCCTCCCTTTTGCTTTGCAAATAGAAAATGTGTTCATGGAACACAATATTAAAGGTAGTTTCAAGTCCATTTCTTAAGAGGAAGTGTTGTACTTTAAGTTTTAGCGTATATTGAAATTAGCTAGGCAGTGTTAGTTACGTTACACAAGGCAGAGAGTAAAGTTTCTACATTTAACTTGCAGATGTTGAAGGTCAGTTATTCTGATGACGTCTTCAGGTGTACCAAGCATGGATTGTTCTGTGTGAATCAGAAAAACAGAGGATTGCTCTCAGCGTGGTGATTATGCCATTAGTATGAGTGAATATTAGATTGGTGATACCTGAGAAAAGCATGCAGTATCTCACTGCTGGACACATCCTCTGGAAAATCTAAATAATGTTAAAATAACAAGTTTGTGCATTTTTTAAATAAATTACCTTGGAAATGTAAAACCATGAGAGTTAGAACTGGGGAGGAAACTAAGGCATATGACTTCAGAGCTTCTTGTGTGTGGATTATTGGAGTCGCGTAGTGAAAAGTCACAGCACATTGAACATTCTACTCTAACATTTTCTCTAACACTGTGAAGGTGTTTGAACAGAACATCTTTAGTTGTGCAGGTATTTCAGTGAGGTGAATGATTGGCAGGTGATTCTGTGCAGGGTTTGGGAGACACCTCATCTCCTTGCTGGTCTCCTGAGCATGCATCATTTGTTTTTATGTATGTAAGGTGTGTTTCTTCATGTGTGTATCTATGTAAGCACAATTGATACATTCACTTTGTAACACTATTCATGGGTAAAATACATCCATAGTAATTGTGAGAGAAAATAAAAATAAATACTTAAAGGATAATTTATCTTAGTTCAATAAGGAACATTCAAATGCCATAAACTGAAATTGTGGGTGAAAATTTTCAAGTTTATTAACTTGGAGTAGAAAAAGGGTTTTATTTCATGAGGCTCAAAACTTTGTGGAAGATAGCAGGCAGTTGGAAGAATCACTGGTAAAATGAAAGTTTTTCTTTGCTACTTTATATTTCAGGGAGGTAATTGTACAGATAATGCCAATAGAAGACAAAATTGATAAGTAAACAGGATGTAACTGAGATAACAGGATGTAACTGAAATATGATTTATATATATTTGTACTTGTGCTTTATAAATGTGAAATTCTAAACGTGGTCAAGTGGAGAATGGATCAGAACTAGAAGGGATAAGCCCAAATGCTTTTTTCAAAGACAACTCTTTATTGTTCAGAAAAGTACTTGGTACCTCAGCTGTGGCTTAAGGGACAGAAGTGGAATGAAGGTAATGAATGATGCTAATTTAGGTGACTGGATTGTGTTCCTAATAAATTCGTTTTCTCATAGTGCTCCCATTTATATAGACTGTTCTGTTCCTTTTATTAGTAGTGTTTGTTCACACAGAACATCAGCAGTAGCAACATAATAGAAAACTTCTGAAGAATCATGTACTCTGTCTTGATTTTATTTTTGATGTTATTGCTAGACTGCTCACTGGAGAAAGAATTTTGGTCAAAGAAGAAGAGCTCCACAATAAAATGTGAAGAAGCAGGAGTATCCAAAGTAAGAAGGAAAAGTAAATGTGATGCCTCAGAAGAGCAGAAGATACAAGCTATTGGTGGCAAGGATGCATCCATTTTTCTTTTCCATGCTCTGGGGAAAATTATTTATTGCAAAAGTAAGAAAACATTGACTTATTCTCCCTTTCAGTGGGCAAAGCATGTCAGCTGCTACTAGCTGGGGTTACTAAAGTAAGGCTTCAGATGGCCTCTGTCTGGGATGTTTGATTAGTAACAACAGTATAAAATCAGCTAAATCAGGGTCTCTAATGTCACTGACTGTGCACATTTTGGTAGTAATCCACAATACTTGCTCCAAAACCAACTGACGAGAAGTAGTGAGGTGAGGGGATACAAAAATAATTTGATTAGATTTTTATATGAAGCTTGATGCAACTAATTATGTATTGATGACTGTGTAATATTGACTATAATAATTAAGTACCTTTGCCAGAGCTTTCTGAGAATGGAAAATGCTATAATTTAGCTGCTGGTGGAGCTGACAGTTGTTAACAGCATTCCTGAACATAATGACTAAAGCCTTTGCAATCCTTTTCAGGAGAAGCAGTGTCAGAAGCAGAGTGTCCTCAGCTGCCTGCTCACCTGTCTGAACACCACCGGGACACCTTGCTCATTCAGCCTGAGGTACTTCTGCTGTGGCTTCATGAGTTCAGCTGGGTCCTGAGTGGTTGGTGCAAATTCTCAGTCCCATGGGTTTTGATACTGGTCTCGGTGTGCATTCAGTCTGAGACAGAGAAACACTCACCTGGGAGGGACCAGGTGACAGAGAAACACTCACCAGGGCCAACCACCTCCTTGGTCTGGGCATCACTGCACAGACCTTGTGTTTCAGCTCCCTGACCTAGATGTATCACAGCTTTTTATACACAGGATCCTGTTCCTTATCCACCTGTAAAAAGCAAACTTTTCTTCTTCCTAACAGGATATTGTGGAAAAATCACATATGTCTGGAAGCATGTTCAATCTATACCTTCACCAGAACTACATGGACTTTTTTTCTGATATAGATGATGTAGTGAGAGCCAGTGAATATTTGAGCACTGCTGATGTCCTTTGTAGCAACTGGAGTGTAAGTGTCATCTTTTTATAGGCACACACTTGTTTTTAAGTACTCTGACATTGAGCTTCTTGACTTTTCGCTGCATTTTTGAAAGTTCACTGCAAACTTAGGGTGTGAGTGACATAAGTTGTTAATGAATGCCAAAGTACATCAGCTGCAGAAGAGATGCAGAGCCATTGTTTTTTTCAGCTTCTGTCAGCATTTTATTATAGTGAGTTGTAGTGTTTGTAGGATTCTTCTCAAAGAATCTTCACTCTTCAAAGTGTTTTTGAGAAGAATGTGTTTGTGCTAAGAAGGGATCAAGCTGTTTCTTTTTTCTCAGCTGCTTTGAATACAAGTTCTGTAATAATCCAAACTTTAAAATGCTGTACATGTTATGCTGCTGCAGTTACTGAGAGTGTTTCAGTGCAGATGAACTGCCTGGAGCTCACACAAGGCTCCATTTCTCTCTTAGACACGGCTTGTGATGGAGAGCTACAGTGCCTCCGTGGCTACCCGGGGAGTGATCCACTCCAACAGGTCCAGAGCCTTTGCCCACCATCAGGGGGGCATGGGATTCCGACCCTTACATAAACCCCAGTGGTTTTTGATCAATAAAAAGGTAAACCCTTGATTTTTTTTTTTTCTTAATGCTTTTTCCTGTTAGGGGTGACTATTGAGTAGTATAGATGAAATTTGATCACAGTGCTAAACTTGTCAAATACCCTATTTTGAGGTAGTCTGGATCTCTAAAGCACTTGCTAGAGGAGCAGTTTGCATCACTCCTTTAATGTAAAAATAAATTGGAGACCTCTGACAAAGTCTGATACCTGTGTCGAAGCTGACATGTTCCTGGGAGAGTCTTAATTCGAAATTATTAGAGAGACAATTGGAGTTGAAATACTGTTAAATATTTCTAGAATTGAGTTTGGTTTTGTGCAGTGAAGCACATTGAAGTGTTTCATAAGTGTAAGAAATTTCTGCTGTTACAGTTTATATGTTTATCAGAAATAGCTTGTTCAGGTGACACAGCAGGTCTTGGCATTTTTTTACTTTGCAACTAATATGTTGGCAAAAAGCATTGGCCTGAGTGGGCTGGGAATTCTGTAATCAAGGAATATATATTTTTTTAGTTTTAATGCTCAGTAAAAGTCAAAGTTGAAGAATTCTACCATTTTTATGATTGGTATGTTAACTGCTTACCTTTTCTTTATCTGGTCTCATTTTTCAATTGCTCCCTGTAGCAGGCAGGAAGAAAGTCTGTGTGTTATGGTACAGAACATCTACATTCATAATGTTTGGTTTTTTCCTTGTGTTCTCCCCCCATGCAACTCTTACAGTATCAGGAAAATTGCCTTGCTGCCAAATCGCTGTTTTCAAGCTTCTGTTTGCCACCTGAGTGCCTTCAGACAGAGCTGCTGCCTTATCTTGCTGTGTTAGCAAACCCAATGAGAAACCAAGGTAAGATGGATCAAGGTAACTCTTGATCTTGGACTCCTTTTGCAGTTGGAACATACTGACAAATTCAATAAGCCAGAAGCTCAATACTGTTTATGTTTCTGCCTCAGTATAAAACACTCTCCTGCTAAATGTTATGATTTACAGATGATGCCTAAAGATGCTTCCAGTACCACAGCCAAAATTAATGCTGCCCTTGTAGATTGGTCAAACCTTAGTGATTAAGGTGCTCTCTAGACTTAGGGCTTTTATTACATTTATTATATTTGCTGAAGGATTTGATGAGAAGAGTTCTGGAACCCTAGTAGGCAATATTGACTAAATCTTCATTGCTTACTGATACCTTTCCAGTAACAGCAACAGACTTATAACACCTCAAAAAGCATTTCACAGATAAAAGAAGCAAAATTCAAGTTTGCAGTGCATTAAAAAAAATTAGATCTGAGATGATCCATTAGCAAACAGTTCATGCAGAAAAAATACTTTCTGTTGTACATAATGCAAGAATTAGTATATAGAGAGCTGGGTCACTTGTGCTGTTGTTAATTGTTTCTAATAATAAGCATCATGTCTTAACTAAGGCATTGACATCAGGATGAATGAATTTTGTAGGCTGTGGAGTAATAGCTCTACATGATAAATACACAGGGGATGAATGTCGGAGATTTTGAATTTTGTGTGTAGGCCATCTGTAAATATGTTGTTGTAAACTGTAACAGTTTGGGAAGAAAACCAGTCACATACATAGTGTTTTGATATCTAAAATATTTGAAATATATACAGGAATACTCAACTAAGGTAATTGTTTATTTTCCAGTATGTTCAACTGTCTGTTCATTATGATCTACCTAATATGGTAGTGGTGGTTCTTTGTTCTTAGCTCAGATTGCTTTTATCCAAGATGTGGGGAGGCTGCCACTGAAAAGACATTTTGGGAGGTAAGCTGAACTTCTCTCTGTAGTTAAAAAAAGTGAGACTGTGTCATATATGAAGGGGAAGAACCCTTTCATTACGTAAGTCTGTGACGTGACATGTGAAGACAAAGTATTTTTAAATTTTTACTTTATGGGTTATTTAATCTAAAATTAGATATCAGCACTGGTTTACTCTTGTAGAAGTTTTGCCTATAAGGCGACTTAGAGTAAACCTTTGTTCAGAATGCATGGTTCTTCATCAAGATATAGCTACTGATGGCTGAAAAATCAGAGTTTTCCCTCTGTGACTGCAGTGGCCTCTTCTCACGCTGTGTGCAGCCTCAGGGGTGACACAGCATGAGAAGCTCTATTGTAACTCTTGTGAGCCCTCTGAATCAGACTTCATTTACCCCAACAGAGCCTCAGTTACAGTTCTATAGCTGTGATGCCTCTGAAACTTAAAAAAGTTGTAATTGATTCTAGCAAAGAATCAGGTTCACAGCTGCAGTGAGACAAACTGTTGTCTCCTAACCAGGACATAGTTTGTTGAGGCATCTGACACAGCATCTCATTCTTGTGCCTGGTGTTGCTGCTGAGTTTAACTGTGAATTTCTAAGCTGTATTTCCAAGAAGCACCCTGTTCACCAGCTGTTGTATTAAAAGTCATTTTAGTTGTTAGTAGAGAGAAAGGAGAGTGTCCTTAAGTGTTTCTTTGTAATACCCCTGGTCTGCACCACAAGGTGTGAAGCAGGTTAATTGTAACTTCCTCATCCCTTTTAAGTTTTCCTGTAGCATACCTGTGGATACTGACATTTTGTATCTGTCTTAGTATGTTGGTGTGTGTCACAATGTCTGATCTGAGGGGGGACTTCCTGCTGAAAACACTTTTTTCCATCTGTTCAGTGTGCATGAACCGTTGTAGAGAGAAATATAGGTATTTGCTTCCCTCAGGTGTCCTGATAGAGAATAAATCTCTTATTGAGCCATCCCTGAGGTGCCTCTGTCAGAGGGAATGAGGTTCTGTTTGAGCACTGGCAGTGGGAGCAGCCATGTGCCCGTGGTCATTGCACTGGTGTTTTGCAGGCTGCAGCTGGAAGCTCTGGGTGACAAGGACCCCGGGGTGCCAGAGCTGTTCCATGGGGATGGTGCTGACGACGACCCTGAGGGGCTCCCCTCCAGCCAGTCCAGTGGGAATGACCTTCCCGGCAGCCAGCCCCAGCCCATCGCAGCCCAGGCCATCCTGGAGGAGGAGGAATTAAGAATCGAGGAGTATGACAGTGACTGAGAGACTAGGATGCGCCCTCTGCCATGCCCCTGTGGATTCAGCTGCTGCCAAGGCCTTTGCTGAAGAGCGTGCTCTGCCCAGCAGTGCTGCCAAGCCATGGACTAGGGCAGGGAGCCCAGTCCAGACAGCTGGGCTGTGCTGGAGCATCCAGACAGCTCCTGGCATCCTCACTCTGCAGGCCAGCCTGAGTGCTAAGGTACAAGCCATTTCCTGCCTCTCCTGAGCCATGAAATTGCCTTAGGGCAGTAACAAGAGAGAAATAAATGACTGAAATCAGTTTGAAAGAGACTATAGATTAGCAGCGTCAGTCTTAAATTATTTTTATTTTTACATATTTTAATATAGTTTTCAACTGTGCAGAGTGTCTCTTGAGTACACATTCCATAAGCTGTCAGCATTTGAAGGGTTTATTCAAATTGACACTTTCAAAAAAACTGCTGTTTTGAAGTTTAGTCCTTCTGGAAAGAAGAGGCTGAAATTTACACGTGAAAAGTCTGATGTGCCATACTGATGATATAAAGAAAACTTCTACTGTATTAATACTGTTTTGTGCTCTGACTTACAGAAGACATAAATAAGATCTTCATGTCTTTGTAAGTGGAACAAATGTTGTACCATGGATTATTTTGTTTTCCTCTTGGGAAGATATTTTCATAACTCTTAGAGGGGAAAAGACAGCAATTAAGGAGAAGTTGTACTTTGTAGGAAGTTAAATTTATAATGTGCAGTTTTTCTCCTTGACGGGCAGTTGTGCTGGGGGAAACACTGATCCTGTGTTTGGTAACTGACACATGATTGAGTGCAGTATTTGGTAATAATACCACAGCAGTGAGAAAAAGAAATCAAACCAAAACAGCTTTGTGTGATGCACGTTTGCATTTCTGTATTGCTTACAGCCAGTTTAGTGAGAAAAAACACATGTTTATCCACTCTGACCTTGGATTAATGCTATTAAAGAGTCTGTGTCTGTCCTCTCTCAAGGGACAGATTGTAGTCTTTTCATCCACAGCTTTTGCTCAATTTTGAAGGGGGAAATTTCTCTCCTAAGTCTAAAATTCTGTTACAGGTATACTCATTACAGCAAATCAGAATGTCTTTGGCTGTTCATGACCATTAACCCTTTTCCTTCTCCCCAGGGTTCTTTGGATGGGGTTCCTTGGGGGTCTCCAGCATGAATAATAATAAGGCGCAAAATACTGATTTTTATCTTGCAAGCACAGCCCCACCCTCCTTTGTATCTTTTCAGCTTTCTTTACAGTAACACCAGATAACTGCAGCTGCTGTGTTGGCCTTTTCCTTCTTAGGGCAGAATTCAGTGCTCACCTGGCCAATTCCACCTGGCATTGTGAGCTACAGAGTGCAAAGCTGTTGTGCAAAAGTTCTGTCACATGAAAACACCACCTGGGCACACAAAACTCCTATTATTCTGTTTGGAGCCCAAATGTTTTGCTAGTGCTGCCCCATGAAAGCCAGTGCCCAATTCACAACACATCAGGTGAGGCTGAGGTCGGGGCAGCAGCACAGGCAGGTGCAAGAACAAAAGTGTCAGTGCAGCCCCCTGCCATTTTGGCTCTCTCGGCACTGTCCTGATTACAAGGTTGGGAAAGAAGAGGGCTTCAGATAGGGGTGAAAGGGACCTGGGGATGCTGGTCAGCAGTGATTGAACATGAGCCCAGTGTGCCCTGGTGACCAAGAAGGCCGAAGGCACCTGCCCTGGATCAGGAATAGTGTGGCCAGCAGTATCAGGGCAGTGATTGGCATTAGTGAGGCCACACCTCGAGTACAGTGTTCAGGGTTCCCCAATTCAGGATGGACATTGAGGGGCTAGAGCATGTCCAGAGGAAGGGAACAAGGCTGATGAAGGGCCTGCAACACAAGCCCTATGAGGAATGACTGAGGGAGCTGGAGTTGTTTAGCCTGGAAAAAGGAGACTCAGGGGAGACCTCATTACCCTTGACAACTCCCTGAAAGATGTTTGTAGACAGGTGGGCTCTTCTCTCAGGCAACCGCTGACAGAATGAGAGGACACAGCCTCAAGCTGCACTAGGGGAAGGTCTGTTTGGACATCAGGAAAAAAATTCCCACTGAAGGAGTGACTGGGCACTGGAATGGGCTGTCCAGGGAAGTGGTGGAGTCACCTGGATGTGTTTAAAAAAGATTGGATGTGCCACTAGGTGCCGTGCTTTAGTTAATGAGGAGGTGTTAGGTCATAGGTTGGACTTGATGATCTCAAAGGTGTTTTCCAACCTAGCTCATTCTGTGATTTAGGAGCATTCCCAGAAGGAAGTGTGCATGTGCTTTCTGGGTAATCAGAGAGCTGAAACTGCTCTGGGTGCAGCTGGGGAGCCCCCTGGCTCAGCCTTGTCTCCATGTGAAGCTGTGACTGGGGGCTTGAGACTGGCAGTCCCCACCAGGCTCTCTATCACAGGGGACCTTGACCAGGGTTAGGGACAAGACACACAGACAACAGATGCAGCTTCCATGCAGGCTGAGAGCAGCATGGAAACACAACAGTTAAACACAATAAGCAGTATTTTCCTTCTTCCCCTGATGCCTCTGGGGGCCAATGTCCTGTTGTGATGTCACTGGTGGAGGGTGACAAACCCAAGTGTCTGATTATGACATCACTGGGGGATGTGCTGTGATGTCACATCCCTCACTGATTGTATTTGGGCACTGGCAGGGCCACTGTGGCTCCAGCCTGGACTGCTGCCAAGCAAGGCTGTGAGGCCTGGAGAGCTGAGCCAGGCATCTCCTGGAGCTGTGTCCTGGTCTGGGGTCTGCCACTGGGATTTGCCACTCCTGTCCTGGAGCATCACTCCATGTCCCAAGCCCTGCCTGGCCTGGGCAGCCGGCACTGCGGCACTTGCAGCACTGGAGGTGAGCTCCATGGGGAAATGCTCCTCACGCCCCAGGGTGTCTCTGGGGCAGGCAGCGGGGCTTGGGGAGCAGGGACAGTGTCCTCGAGGGGCCTGTGCCTTCTTCCCCTCCATGCCCCAGGATACCCAGTGGCTACGGCCTCTCTCCAACCTGCAGTGCGTGACATGCTTTGGAAGTGCTACAGAATCAGAGTCACCAAGGCTGGAAGAGACCGTCAAGATCCCCAAGCCCAGCTGTGGGCCCAGTATCACCTCCAGTGCCGGCAATGGGGAGCCTCCTGTCCTTGTCTCTCCCTTTGGCCTCGCCGAGGGTGAGCACGGCCACGCAGACGGAGAGCAACTGTCCTGTGTGCCAGAATGTGCAGACCGACACAGCCGCCGTGCCCTGCGGCCACCAGCTCTGCCTGGGCTGCCTGCTGCGCCACACGGCCACCAGCCCCACCTGCCCGCTGTGCGCCAGCCCCGTGCTCAGCGCCCGCTTCTCCGTGCAGGGTCGGAACGACTTCCTGCAGTGCATCCTGAGCCCACCCGGAGTACCGCCGGGGCCCGGCAGCTGGGCACGGAGGGCTCTGTTCCGCCTGGTCTACACCCGGCCCTCCGACCCGCAGGCAGCGCCGGCCCCGCCTGAGCCAACGTGCGCGGGCCCAGAGGCCAGGGAGGAACTGCCGACCGACCTGTGGACAGAGCTGCTGCACGGCCACGAGCATCTGCTGGACCCCGTGCGGCCCTGGCTGCGGCAGAGCCTGGACGCCATCTATGGCCCGCAGTGGTGGGAGGCCCGGCAGGTGGAGAGCATCGCGCTGTCCACCCTGTGCATCTGCGGCCCGGACAGGGACGGGCTGACCCACATGCTGCAGAGCTACCTCGGGGACTACACGGCGCCGCTGATCCACGGCCTGATCCACGTCACCCTGCGCCGCTGCAGGGACCCCTGGCTGCAGCGGCACTCCCTGGCGGCCCCCACGGAGGAGGACGANCCGCCCCCCGGCCGCGGTCGCTCCCGCGGTGCGGGACCAGCCCTGGGCCGTGCCAGAGCGGCACCAGTTCCGGGCCGGGCCGCAGGAGGAAGCTCCGGCTCCCGGTCCCTCCGCGTCCCGACGGGGCAGGAACCGCCGCCGCCGAGCGACCTCGCGTTCTCGGAGGAGGAGGGGCCCCAGATCCTGGCACTCTTTGAAGGTCAGAAGGAGGAAACCAAGGAGGAGATAAAAGACTATTTCCTTGACACAGTCTCTTTCTCCTTTCTCCTGGGGGCCTTTCCACCCTGCCCACAATTGGCCAGGCCCCTATAGATCCGGGAGATACTGCGTGAAGCAGTGAGGAAGTGACTCCAAAGTGGTGGTGCGGAGAAAATTCCTGTGTCATGTTTTGCCAAATGAACTTCCTATCACCTTTCGGAACCCTTCAGTCAACCCACTGACATCTCTCAATTTTTGTAATGGGAAATCATTAGTCATTTCCAAGCAGGGACCTGGGAATTGTCCAAGAGCCGCTGGAAGGGCAGGAAAACTCAAAGGGCCAAAGATGGTATCCCCAGCTTGCTCCCACAGTGAAGCACCCTCTACTCAGGTGGGGTTTATGGATGCCCTAGGCAGCTCTCACATACTGGGACGTGGGTTGAGACTGGGAAAAAGGTAGGCAAAGGCTGGCAACGGGAGAATGCTGAGGTTGGGAGGGCCTTGGTGGGTTTTTTTCCCCAGATGGCTCAAAGCGTCATGGAGGAGCAGCTGCAGAAGAGTGAGGGGCTGGGAGGTTCGGAACTGTCCTTCAGCCCGACCAGGTCCCTGGAGATGGCACCCGTGGAGTGGATCCGTTCCCAGGAAGCCCCAAATCCATCACCTGTGCTGGCCGGGTGCGGGTCTCATGTGCCGACACTGAAAAGAGAAGGGTCACGATACCACGGGACAATTACGGTGTCCTGTGGGCACCCCCGGCCTGTGCCCACCGCAAAGCCCCTCACAGCAGCCAGGGCTTCCCTGGCCCGCGTCCCACAGCCCTGGGGAGCCGGCAGGACTCTGTGACAGAGCCATGCATTTGGCCACGGTCCATCTGTAGGATCCCAGAACAGTTCCGTGACGGATTTTTCAAAGACGATGGAGAATGGATCAGCAGAGAGCTGTGCCCGCTCTGCCAGCACCGCGGGTGTCTGCCGCCAGTGCCCGCGGGCTGACGGCTGTCCGTCCCGAACGGCCCAACTCCCACCCGACCCTGTCCGGCCAGGGGAGCTCCTCCCGGCCCCGCGCAGGCGGAGCAGCCCCGCACTGCCGTGCCCTCCCTTGCCCTCCTGTGGCCGGGCTGTACCCCCGCTATCCCCGCCCTGCCCGGCCCGGCCCCGTGTCGCGAGGGGCGCGGACCAGTCGCGACGCCTAGCGTCGATTGGCTGCCGCGCGGCCCGGAAGCGGAAGCGGTGGCGGAAGCGGAGAGACGGCGGTGATGGCGGTGGAACTGGAGGGTGGGCAGTGCCGGCTGCGGCCCTTCTCTTGTGAGCTGGGGCTGCTCTCGCGGCCCGACGGCTCAGCCGCCTTCCTTCAGGGTCTGTGGGCCTTCCCCTTCCCTTCCCTTCCCCTTCCCCTTCCCTTCCCT
>VXBR01009548.1:414678-445701 GCA_013400215.1 Cisticola juncidis | reverse complement strand
AAGGGCCCGGCGCGGGGCTTGGGGAGAACGCGGCTGTGCACAGCCGGGGGGACAGAGCGGGAAACACAAATAACACCCCTTACCCGCTCCCACCAGCCCTGCCCAGGGGAGCCCAGGGGAGCCCAGGGACACAGAGGCAGCTGGGAACACAAGTTAGGGACACAGAACAAGGGACATCCCGTCCACAGCTGTCCCGGAGAGACTCAAGCGCGTACTCCAGGGGTGACATCTGTCAATAGAGGTCAACACCCCTGCACACTCGTAGGACCATCAACACGGATACAGGACAAGCCGTGGGGCACGAGGGGAAGAACATTCAGGATTGCACAGGGCTCGTTGCAGGAAGCCCGGGGAGGAACAGAATGCAGGAAAATTCAGGCATGAATGGGGTTTGGGGAGAGCAAACTTGGGTAGACTGAGGGGCCAGGCGGTGAGGGGGCTGTGGGCACTGGGTCAGCACTGCAGTCGGGATGCTCGTCCAGCAGTGCCGTGCCTGGGTCAGTGCTGTCCGTCCTGGCCCCATCCAGCCCCACTTCCAGCAGTGTCCCGAGTGGGGCTATCTGTCCGGGGTGCTCATCCGTGCCCGTGGGGCAGCGCCCGGTCCGAGCGCCCGTGCCGGTCCAGCCAGGCGATCCGGCCGCGCAGGGAGTCGACNACGGGGATCGCTCGGGATGGGCGCGGGGCTCGCAGCCGGGAGGGTGCGCGCCGTCGGTCCCGGCCGCGGGAGGCGCCGGTGCCGCCGCTGTCCCGCTCCACCGGATATCTGCCGTTCGGGGCGCGGGGTCCGTCTCCCTCTCCGCGCGTTGGGGTGATGATTTAGCGGTTTTCGTCCGGTCTTGTCCCAAACGCCGTGGGCTGGATTCCTTGTCGGTGCGAGAAAGCCATACACGTGCGCCCCGCTCTCCCAAACAACAAAATAAGCGAAAAAAAAAACCCCTCCCCACAGTTCTCAGCTGTTGAATTCACAGCCAGTGATTTTGGCTTCTTAACGAGAATGGGGAAAATATTGTGAGAGAAGTTTCGCCTGAGCTGCGGGGAGCCGGTGGCAGAGTGACTTTCACATGAGGATGTCAGGGACATCGGTGTGAGCATCTCTGCCCCCGAAGGTCCCCGTGGGCAGCTGGGGCACGGGGCTCCGGGGGACAGCAGACAGGCAGTGCGTGCTCCCTGGCAGGTGTTAGAGGTGTGTACCAGTGCCCAAAGTGTTCAGGTTTGCTCTATTTGTGTGCACTCACATGGCTCTCCGAGCACTGGAAACTCACCTGCCGGCTCTTGCCCAGGTAAGTTTTTCTGAGTGTGTTTGCTGTTTTGCAGCTCCCAAGCATCGTCAGCTTTTACTGACAGTCTAACAGCTTCTTGTGGCTCCTTGTTGCAGATGTGTTCACTCCATTCCTGGGAAACTTCCTGAAGTTTCTTCTTCCAGGCAGGTTTGGGTGAGACTTAACCTGCCAGTGGGATGTGTGATTTAAGTCTGAGTGGTCTAAAGGGGCTGTAAAATGGGAAACATTCTATCTCCATTAGACATGGGATCTCATTCCAGAGGAGTAGACTTGCTGGCCCAGGAGATTTTGCAGATTTAGAGGCGGAAATTACAATCATGTAGGATAGGAAGCCCTCAGTGAACCATTTCCTTCACTTTATCTCTCTCTGTGATTCTGTTCTTGCTCCTATGTGGGGTTCTCTGCAGCAAGGCAGAGAAACAGATGCTGGGAGAGCTGTGGTACAATCTGAGAAAAATCCAAGCTGGAAAAGAATTCTGGAAGTCTGTAGGCAGCATTTAATTTTCCCTGCTTCAATTCCAGCTGACATTGGCTAGAAAGGCATGTGCCTCATTTCCCCCATCTGGGAGTTGACCTGGCCAGATGGATGAGAAACCTCTGGGGCCAGACTGGGTGGGAAGGCCAAGGCAAGGGCATGCCTGAGTGATAGCGAGGACATTGGCAAACCCTCTGCCCAGCCCATGACCTCTCTGCCTCCCTGGTTCAGCCATCAGGAGCACTCAAATGGCACAGGTTTCCATGTGTGTTGCCGTGTAATTTATCCTGGTTTCATTCCCCTAAGGTTTAGTGAATTACCCTCTAAATTCTTGCTGAGCAATCTGCTGTCAAACAGTTGCTTAGTGCTGTTCAGTGCTCTGGACTCTCTCTCTTTGTGGAAAACCTGTCTTTCTAGACCTGAAGAGAAGCTCTGGGCTCCTCTGATATGGCTCTGTATGTAGCATGATATTCCTGAATCAGTATTTCCGAAGTGCAAGTATTTTCTCTTTTGTCTTGTTCTTCCTTTCTTGACATTTGCCAAAAGGCTGTGCCAAAGCTGCATGTGCACATGACAAGATCACCTCAACTGACAGATTCGGAGGAACCTGCTGAGGTGCCTGCCCTGAACTTGAGTTTTTTCCTCTGGAGAGAGTCCCAGGAAGGCCATGGGAATACTCCAGAGTGGTGAACTCCATGGGCACTTTGGTTGGTTCTAGACCTGCAGCAGGACATAGAGATCAGTGACAATATGTGGAGTTCTGCACAGAACCTTTTTTTGGGGGTGGTGTGGGGTTCCTTTGTTGATATTTTTCCCCCTGTTGTGCAATTTGCCAATGACATGACAGTGCTTCTCAGAAGCTGAGCTGCTTGATTCTGCTGTTTTGTGTGCAGGAGATGGGGAGGAGGATCCACCCATGTGCTGGGAGGCAGCTCTTTTCTTCACTGTGAAAAGGAGCTGTAAGTCAGGGAAGTAGAAGGAAACGTTTCTTCTGCCCCTGCAGCTCTTGTCCAGGGAGATGGAGATTCAGGGAGGAAAGTCTTCACACACTTCCACAACAGTCTATTTTTAGGAGTGAAAGCTATTCAAGAGGGAAGTATTGATTTTCCTCCTTTCCACCTTGAACATTCTGTTTATCATTTCCTTCAGTTTGTGTGTAATGCACCATGCACAAAACTATTCTTGCTTCTCCCCTCGTGCCCCAGCCAGTTGAGTATGTGCAGCCTTTGCTGAAGCCATTTTTGTTTGGCGCCTGAAGTCTTTGCATGCCCAGAAACTCATATTTTGAAACTAATTCTGCTCCTTGGGAGTCAGAGTGTGTCTGTGTAAAACCTCACCACTGTCAGCTGAGAGAGGAGAATGGGGACATTCAGGTGCAGAATCTCTCCTGCCTTCCCTGAGCTGATAAGGGCCAAATTCTCTTGCTGATGGTTCTTGATTTACAGCAGCTGGATGAAGTATGGGTTGGTTTTTTTGGTTTTGTTTTGTTTTTTGTGGTGGGGGGAGTGTTTGTTTTTTTGTTTGGTTGGGGTTTTGTTTTTGTTTTGGTGGGTTTTGTTTGTTTGTTTGTGGGAGTTTGGGGGGTTTGTTTGGTTTTTAATTGTGGGGTTTGTTTGCTTGTTTGGTGGCTTTTTTGGTTTTGGGTTGGTTTTGGTGTGTTTGTTGTTGGTTTTGTTTTTTTTTTTCCTGGTAGCATGTTTATAGGCAAAAACCTGTGTCTCAAATAGTGTTAAAAATGAAGAGTGCTTTTTTTAAATTATTTCTTTTCTGGGGGCTGTGGTGCGAATGGGTATTCTTTGCCTGGTGTTACGTAGAAGTACTGAACATTCTGACACAGCATAGGTTCTCTTTGTGAACCAGGGAAGGCCAGAGGACCAGCTTGGCCACCCTGTGGTGCAGAGATAGTTCTACCTCTGGCCCTGGCAGTGACCAGATGGCAGCTGACCTGAGGGTGGGGGGATAAACTGGTCTGCATGGACCTCAATCCCATTAATGACGTCTGGCAGTGTCACGCACGGTGTCACACAGTGTCACACAGTGCTGTGGGAGTGTTTTCTGTGTGCTGCGGTAATGGGCCAGGAGAGACTGTGACACACACACAGATACTTGTGGCCAGGGGAAGGACTCTGTTCTGGACCCTCCTGGGGCAGCAGTGTCCCCAGCTGTGCCTGTGACCCTCATGCAGCAGCAATGTGTGTCTGGCAGTTTGGACTGGCCTTCAGTCCAGGCAAGCTCCCCATGAGTGCAGCTCATCTCCTCAAAAACCAGACAGATATCATGGGCTTATGAGACAGGGTGGCCACACTGTTGGGGATTTTTTCTGTTTTCTTTTTTAAATTTTCTTTTTATGAGAATTTTGTTCCTTGTGCGTGCACAGCCAATGTGGTGGGAGAGCAGAGTGCCACAGGAGCTTTAACCCTCGTGCTTGGACTCAGCTGTCTCCCTGGCTGTATCTCCAAGAACATCTTTAGAAGCTCTGTGGAAAATAGGTGAGTTACTGTTCTGTCCTCATGTCTCACCAGAACTGGCTGACCTTCAAAAGCTTTGCTGCAGAGACGCTCAGTCGTGCCAGAAGAGTCTTCTGGTGCAGCTCAGAGCCACATTTGTCAAGAACGAGCTCAGTTTTCCTCTTCCTGCCTGGGAGGATGGGGATGTGGTGATCCTCTGGGCAGGAATAGACCATACCTGGTGAGCTGGGGTGGCCTGGGCAAGGACCAACTCTGCCTCATCTTGAAACACAGTGTGGGGATGTGTCACCAGAGAAACAAGAGGTGCAATCACAGAACCACAGCATGGTTTGGGATGGTAGGGACATTTAAAGGCCATCTACTCCAGATCCCTGCCGTGGCGAGTGACACCTTCCACTGTCCCAGTCTGCTCCAAGCCCCATCCAACCTGGCCTTGGAGACTCCCAGGGTTGGGGCAGCCACAGCCTCTCTGGGCAACCCTGTGCCAGGGCCTCCCCACTCTCATTGTGTATGTTTTTGGGGTTTTTTTTGCTTATATGTAGTCTCAGTCTGCCTCTTTTACTTTCAACCCATCATCTCTTGTCCTATCATTATAGGCCCTGCTAAAAATCTGTCCCCATCTGTCTTGTAAACTCCCTTTAGGCGTTGGAAGGGCTGTAAGGTCTCTCCAAAGCCCTCTCTTCTCCAGGCTGAATAACTCCAGCTCTGTCAGCTTTCCTTGTAGCAGAGCTGTTCCAGACCTGTGGTTATTTTTGTGGTCTTCCTCCAGCCTGGCTCCAACAGCTCCAGCTCCTTCCTGGCTGCTCTGTAGGTGGGGTCTCAGCTGAGCGGGCAGAGGGGAGGAATCCCCCCTGCCCTGCTGCCCACACTGGGGGGTCAGGCCAGCACAGGGAGGCTTCTGGATCCCAGCACCCATGGCCTAGGCAGGGCCAGTTCTCACCCACCAGCACCCACAAAACTCCTTCCCCCAGGGCTGCTCTTGATCCGCTCCTCCCTCAGCCAGAGCCCACTCAGCTCATTGCTGATGGGCATCCATTACAAGAAGTACTTACAAAGATGCTTCCAAGAGCTCTGTGAGTGAAGTTAAGAGTGGACAGCATCCAGAGTTTTACAGCAGCTTCTGGCAACATATGAACAGGCATTTCTCTGTCAGCGGATGCAGGAGAGTTGTGGTCCCCACTGCTGCTCCTGCTGCCACACTCTGCTGGGAGCTAATACCTTAAAACAAACATGTAACATCAAAAGTTCCAGAAAAACTTTTGCCCATCAAAAAATCTCAGTTTGATGAATTAATACACGCCATGAAATATTGAAGTACGTTCCTTGAAAGTGGGTTTGGTTTTTTCCTTGCTGGTCAGATCTGTGCTGCTCATGTCATGACACCACTGCCACGTGGCTGCATGGCTCTGGTGTGGGCCCTGACCTTGAGGTCTGCTTTGCTTCTGAACACCCAAAGCCACACTCCTTCCAGACACCCATCCAGGGCTCTCCAGAAGGGTCAGGTGGTCATGAAAATCCCCCCAGAGTCACAGCTCCCTCTGACCCAGCTGAAGGATCTCTGTGTATCAGGATCCCAGCTCAAGCTGCTTAGTGATGTGGTCAGGGGCTTGGCTCAGAAATAGCAACTGAAGGGCAGGTGGGAGCTGTGGGGCATCCCAGGGAGGGGAGAGGTGCCAGCTGTGTGTGCCAGGTGAGTGACCCCAGGTGAGGCTGCATACTCAGTGTGCCCTGAGGATGCTGTGGGGAAAGAGGCTGCTCCTGGGGCTGTGCATTGCTTTAGGGAAATTCAGGCAGCTGCCAAGCTGCCTCCTCTAGGACACCTGTTGTTTGGCCCAAACACTCCAGTTGCCTGAAAGAACAACAGATTTTCTTTCCTTAGTGTTCCATCTGAGGGTTTTAAATTTTTGTGTTTGTTCTTCAGACTTTTCCGCCTTGTTCTAGAGGTTAAGAGACTTTCTCTGGAAATTCTGTTTTGCACAGCCCAGGGAGAAAAGCCTGTCCTTTCTACAGAGCAATGAAAGGGAAGGGGTGAGGGGTGGAGCTGCAGATGGAGGTGGTGAGGAAGCACCTGGGAAGGACTGATCACGTGGCATCAGCAGCTCCCAGGCAGCCCGACATGGAGTCCTGGGGGCAGGAGCCCCTGCAGGCATCACAGTCCCTGTGGCTCAGAGGGAATGTTGGGATGTTTGGAGGGGAGTGGGAGAGCCAGAGCACGCTGTGCTGCCAAGCAGAAAGGTGAAGCCAAAGGCAGAGGATGGCTGCAGCTGCTGCCACACGAGTGTTACAGATGGTGGCACATGGGGCTGAGAGGGGACACACCAGCAGGGATCTCTCAAGCTGCCTTCGAGAGATCCTGCAATTTGTGTTCCAGGCTGCAGAACTGCTGGGCTCCTTCTGTGGTCAGTTCCTGGCTGCCCTCTGAGAAGAGGTCAGATTTCCCATCCTACCAGCTCTAATTTCTGGAAACACAGCTGAATCACAAGGTCCTCTTTTGTGGTTCAGAGGTGCTTCTCAAGAACAGATGTAGGAGCAGTGCGGCTGAAGGAGCAAATTGAATTGTATTAGGAAGAAAGTGCCCAGAGAGTGCCCAGTGCCAGAACTGCTGGAGGGCTGAATTTCCTCCATTTTCTGCCCATGCCTGAATAGGCAGGGAGTGTAACAGGCTGGAGTGGCTCCCTGTGAGGAGCTCACCAGCAAATGTGAGTCCTGCCCTCTCTTCTCGGTAAGAAAATGTGAGCTGGGGGAATATTAGGGCCTGGGAAGTTGCTGAGTGGAATAAGTCCGGATTTTATTGAGACAAAATTTTTCGTGCCTCAGTTCTGTGAGTTTCCAGCCATCTCTGCTGTTCATAGGTTAACTTACTGATATTTCTGTTACAGCACCATTTCTGCCATGGACCATGAGCCCGCTGTGCCAGTATGACAGAGCATGTCCCTGAGGCACAGAACTTCCAGTCCCAGCAGAAGACACGAGGGAGGAGGTCAGGACGTACGGAACTCCTAGGCTGGTCAGAAGGCACACTGTGAAAGGTGGATATAACAGTTTTGGGTTTGAAATACGAAGTGCTGATATTCTTCACGACTTCTGGCAGATATAGGCATAATTTGTTTCATTTTGTGTTTGGTTCTGTCACAGCCCACATTTCTTCCCAGGGTTAGAGCTCAGAGTATTGGAAGTGGTGCATGGCTGCAGGCTTCCTGTGCCTTGCAAGGTACACTGTTAGGGTGTGCAATTACCACTGATGTTTGCATCAGCTACCTGGTTTTACTGAACATTCATGGCTTGGCAGGCTCAGCTTGGGGGTGGGAAGCTGACCCAGCTTTTGCACCTCCAAAAGAAGCCCATGGATCCATCAAATCCATGAGAAAGGAGTGCATTTTCACTGTCTGCTGTGGAAGGGTAACACAGTATGACCATGACATGGATGACCAAAAGCACTGAGCAGGGGAGGCTGGGTGGGGGGGAGGGTTCCATGAGTGTCACAACAGGCATTCATCCTCTGTTAAAGCTCTGCTCTTCACAGGGTGCCAGCAGATGTCTTTGTACTACAAATGAATTGTGAATTAGTGTTGGTAACTCTGAAAGCTGTCCAGGATTCCCCTGTCACTGTCATTCTGTTTTCCTGTGATTTTTGTCACTTCCAGGTAAATGGGAGATTTGGAGACTAGCTTAATCCATACACGAAAAACATGTAGAATAGAGCAAATGGTAGCAAAATGGCTTCATCGCTCTCGGGACAGCACACCCAGGTAAGTGTGGTTTTTGTGGAAGGAACAGCTACGGTCACCTTTGATCAGAGACAGCAAGAGGCTGTTCCCAGTGAGCAGGGCTGGAACAGCCTGTGGATCTTACTCATTGTTTCCAGTGTTCCTGGGACATATGCACACAGAAAAAGAAAAGCAACCGCATTTTTAAGCAACTTCCTTGGCTTCCAGGGACCAATATTCCTGCCTTGCTCTGCTGTAGTTTTGTGAGGAAGAAATGCAGCATTGCTCCATCTGAAACTTGCTCTTCTTGAAGGTGGGCACACATTTTTGGGCAAGACTAGGTTGCATTTACCAGGGATCCTGATCCATGGCTGCTTTCCTTCCCTGAGGTCTGAGAGTCAACATTAGGGTGGAATGGACATACAGAGGATATACAGTGGACATGTGTAAGCTGGAGAGGATCCCAGTAGGAGCTGAGAGTTAGTTGTGAGTTCTCACGCTGCCTCGCTGGGTGAAGATGCTGCTGGTCCCTGTGGATGGAGGTCATGGCTTGCGGTGGGGCACACCTGGGCCTTTCCATCTGTGTGGCTACTGGGCTGGGATGATTGGAAAGCTGTGCTCACAACCAGTCTGATGTTCTCAACCTCCTGCAGAACCCAAGGAGTCATTGCTGGCTGCAGAGCTGGGGACCCAGGAAGTACCAGCCTTGGGGCAGCACTGCAGCCCCATGAGAGCAGGGAGCTGTGGATGCAGGCCCTTTAGACAAACTGTCACTGGTTTTATCATGTTTAATGGTCTCTTCTGGTCTCACAGGGGCAGTGTGCCTGTGATGGACGGTGCTGGGGACAGCGCAGCCCAGCCCCCCAGCCGGGTCAAAGTGACCGTCACCGTGTACAAGGACCTTGTCCTGCAGCACTACGGCTTCGAGATCTGCCCAGGCCTTCCCCTGACCATTGCATCTGTCACTCCAGGTGTGTCCTTCCTGGAGGCATGGGTCTGAGAGTCCAGTGTGGTAGCAGGGATAAACTGCTACCTGGGATAAACACCAGGTATCAGGGATAAACTCCTGGGAGGGGTTTGTGGTTTCTGAGGTACCTGTTTGGTGTGTGAGCCCTGACCATAGCACACAGTGTGCTAGGATGACTCCCAGGTCCCAGAGTGTGGAGCCAGTGTCAGTATCCCCACAGATCCTTCACCTGTTATCGCTCATTGCTGGCCTTCATGATGCAGAGAGCTGCTCAAAGTGAAGTTCTTCCTGGTGTTTTATCTGAACTGCAGAGGAAGAATTTAATCTTATCTTAGAGAATTTCATCTTATTTTGCTGTGGCTGTGGTGATCTATTGCTGAACAGGCCCTGGGCTTTCAGACCTGTAACACTGAGAGGTTTGCTGCTGGGTGCAGGCAGTGCTGAAATCAAGCAGATCAGCTCCTCCAGCTACAGAAGGGAGGGCTGCAACTCAAAAACTGTGATTCTGTTTCTTATCTATATTTCACTTTTTTAATGGATGCACGAAAGCACCTGTTGGTGTGAGTGTGACAGCCCTCTGTTTGGGGTTTGGCTGGGGCTCTGGGCCAGAGCATGTATCCTCTGTCACCTCCCACTTCTCTTTATGCCCCTTCCCATGTGAAACACAGTGAAATTATCTGAGAGTTGTGGGGTGTAAGAAGTGGGGTTTTTTCCTGCTGTGCTTCTCTTTTCTCCTAATCAGAAAGAATCAATCAAATTTTACTAAAGCTGAGGCACAAAGAAACCTGTCCTTCTGACCCTGTCCTTTGCTGATGGGAGTCCACAGCTACGTGGCCCTTGTTTGGTTCCCAGTGGATTGTGTGGTGGGCTGTGACAAGGGGACAGGCACGGGGCAGAGGGAAGCTCGGGTGGAGGGCAAGAACACAGGCAGGGGCACACCAGGTGGTGTCAGCACCCCCTGTCCTCCCACCCCTTCTATATTGCCGTCCAGATGTGGTTGTTGAGGGAAGCAGGTGCTTCAAGGGAAGAGGAGCTCACGCTGAATGTCTCTGGAAATCCCTAGCCCAGATATGGCACTTGAGGATATTGGTCAGTGGTGGACCTGCCAGTGCTGGATTAATGGATGGACTTTGTGATCTTGGAGGGCTTTTTCAGTCTAAATGGTGCTGTGATCCCCGGGTGGGAGGGGCTGGCCATAACTCACGCTGTGTTGGTTGCCCACAGGGAGCACGGCCGAGGGAAAGCTGCAGCCAGGTGACCAGCTCCTCACCATCAACTCCATCACAGTGCACAGCGTGTCCGTGGAACGGGCAGCCAGCATCATCAGGTGTGCAGTGTCCCTGTGCCTGGCCGGGAAGAGGGGCTGGGGGTGCTGGCCCTGGCCGTGACCGCGTGTCTGTGTTGCAGGGAGGCCGGTGATGAGCTGCTCCTGACCGTCCTGCGCTGCACGTCCGTAAGTGACCTTTCCTCGGCTCTCACAGCACCCTTTGGCACGGGCAGGGGGTGGCTGGATTGGTGTGTGGGCTGTAAGGGGCTGGCCAAAGCCATGAGGGTGCCCTGAGCATCCTCTTCTGTTGCACACACCCTTGGAGGGGGCTTGGGATGGGTGGGCAGTGACTCCTTGAAGCCCCTGGTGCGGGGCCAGGCTGGCTTGTGGCATGGACTGCAGGGAGAGACTCTGCTCCATGCACCCTGGTGGGCTCTGGAAGGTCTGGATGTGCTTGGGGGCTCCTCCCAAATCCCTTTCTCTGTCCCTGCCCTATGTGTCCTCAGGGCAGGATGGGGCTGTGGCAGGCCAGGAGGCACAGACACTTCTGACAGGTGAAGGATTGGCTCTGCCTGGAAGCTACATGTGAGGAAACTGAGGGATTCTGCTACTGTTCTTGGGGATCATCATACTTTGCAGGATGTTTGTGCACAGGGACTTGGTGGCATTTCTGCAGGGTTCCTGAACACACACAGTGTCTTGTGGGCCTGACAGGACCCTGCCATGCTGACAGCAAGGTTGTGTGGAGCACTGCAATGTAGTCTAGTTGCCTTTGTGACCGTGGGCAGTTCGTGGCAGAACGGTTTGCAGTACTCTGGGAAGTCCAGCAGAGAGGGCAAGTGCTGCCCACGTGGGCAGGCAGGGGTCTGTCCATCCTTGCCGGGCTCTCTACGTATGTTGGGTTAGGTACAACCCCACTGCAAGCCAGCTGTTGGCAGATCCCCAGCTGTTCGGTGGGGTCCCAGCTGCGTTGCGTGATGTGGGGAGACACCCGAGCACAGCACTGGTTCCTGTGCACTGACTCGGGGAGTGTACGGCACAAACCTGTCTGCTCTGGGCAGCCGGGGTTGGGTTCAGCAGCTGCCCAGGCAGGTCCAAAGGGCCTCCCAGCAAGGCTGGGAGCAGAGAGGCTCCCCAAAACAACTCTCCATGTGGGCGCGAGGCAGCACAGTGGGAGCAGCCCCGGCATGGGCGGTAAGCTGTGCCCCTGCCCTTCCTGGGGCTCTGCTCAGCCCACGGCTGCTGTCCTGACCAAACTCCGCTGTCGTTTCAGGGTGGCCCCAAGTCATCGTTCCTCACCGCAGAGAAGAGGGCGAGGCTGAAAACCAACCCTGTCAAAGTGCGGTTTGCGGAGGAGGTGCTGCTGAACGGGCACTCCCAGGTCAGGGGAGCGCGGCCGCGGGAGGAACGGAGGGGATGCGGGACTCTCCGTGGGAGGGTGTCAGGCTGGGGCGGTGTGACTGAGCTCACGGTGCCGGTCTGCCCTGGGCATGGTCCAGACAGCCTGCCCCTGCTGGTGCCGGAGGTGATCGGGGCAGAGAGAAGGCACCGGCATCTCTGCAGGGTTTTGTTTTTGTTGTGCTTGCTTGGACTAATGGAAAATACCCACATGCACTGCTTCTATCCCGTTCCCCTGTCAGACCTTAGACCATTCCTTCACCACTGCAGGAGGCAGCTGTCATCTCTTGGAGTGTTAACCCATCCATGGTGAACCCGCACTGAAGTGTGGGCATGACAAATCCTGACCCAGAGACAAGAGCTGAACACTGATGTGTGTGCCAGGTTTATGTGCTGCTGGGCTATGCCCTCCTGGGGACAGGTCACTGTTCAGAGGATTTGTCAGTGGTCACTTTGCTTTCCTGTTGGGTGTGACAGTGTTCTCTAGCTGGCAGGGTGCAGCTTCTTGCAGGGAGTTTCCACAGACCATCCACAGCTACCTCTGCACCTGACCTCTGTAAGGTGAGCTGGCTCACAGCTCATTGGAGGGTTCTGCAAACCCATCACCGCATTCCTGGTGCTGCTGGCAGCTGAGCTGGGTGCACAGGCTCTGCTTGTGTTGGTCTCCCTGTAGCAGAGGTGAGAACACTTACATCCTCCCAAAAAGTGAACAGCTTGTGAACGTATCCCTTTCTTTCTTTATAACTTTCTAAGCTCATTGTGGTGAACTGGAGTCAACTGGGAGTCATTAGCTCTGTCGACCTTTCCTTTTGTCTTTCAGAATTAAAAAACTCATTTGACTCAGGGTCAAAATGCCCCTGTCTGGCCCCCTGCTCATTAGTGCTGTTCAGTTGTCCAGATCTGACCAAGTCTTTCTGTTTTGCAGCAGTGACAAACCACCCACGGGGCTCTATTCCTTTTCCCTTGCTGCCTGTCTCTTGTTCCGTGTGGCAAGTGGAAATCTCCTGATACAGCTCAGAGCCTTCCCAGGGCAGGAGTTTTCTCTTTGCCCTGCAGATGGGCAGAGGTACAGCCAGAGGTGCCTGCCCATAGGGCAGTCATAGTGTGAATGCAAGTGGGGATCCCTCTCCTCCTCCTCTCTGCAGGGCAGGGGAGGGGGTTCAGCTGTCCCTACAGACGTTTGCCAGTGTCTCTGTGGACCCTGGGATCCTTCCCTTCCTGCCACGCTGTTGCCAGGTGTGCCAACACTGCTGCAGGGCTAGTCCCTGCCCCCCCCAGGGCTGTGTTCACATCCCTCAGGTGCTGGTGACGTTACCATCCAGGATCCTGCCTGGGCAGGGGGGCCCTCCCTGGGACAGCATCTAGGCAGCAGATCCCTCCTGCTGTTGGGAGATGTGACACTCAGACCACCAGGCAGGGAATGGGGAAGGGGAGGACGTGCCTGGGAAGTGGCCCCAGGCAGAGGTGCCTGAGAGCTTTGGGCAGGACTGGTCATGGGAAACAGACAGACCCGAAATCACCAACAGACTGCTTTTCTGGGGGTTGCCTCAAGTGTCTGCCTGGAGGTTCCAGGAGCTAGAGGCTGGGCACTGGTGTCACAGCCCATGAGGTCTCAGATCTGTGCCAGTCACTGACTGATGGCAAGGTCACAATGAATCTGGAAAAGGACCTCTTTTGAGAGTCTAAAGAGAGCACTTATGGAGGGAACACTGCACTCTGTGCCTTCCTGAAGCTCTGTCATCATTGTGCTGAACTAATCATACCTCTGCAAGCTCTGAGGAGGGACACAATCAGTGTTTAGATTGCCATTCATTTAATGACAGCATAAAGGTAGCACAAATTAATTCAGGTGCTGGGGTCCTACTGGTGTTAGATTCCCTTTTCACCATTTGGATATGTAACCTGTTTTGAGCAGTGAAGTATTCTCACAAAGGAAGAGTAAATAAATTTGTTGCATATTTGTGATTTCTTTCTGGAAAAACACTATGCACCACAGCAGCCCTGAGTGCTTTAGGGCTGCTCTCCTTTCCATTGGCTGACGTACTAAAGCAGCCAAAATGGGTATTATGGCCCTGAAAACTGTACAGCCTCCAGTTTCAGTAAATATACTGCTCTTGTCATCCTAATGGAGCACGGCTAAGTGATCCTTGTGGCGACGGGAAGGATCCCAGCGGCTGCGTTCTGCAGCTGAAACCCGACACTCCAGGTTGGGAACATCAATTGTTAATGATGTTGCTTCTTTCCTGCCTCCGCTTTCTGCAGACTGATGATGTGTTTCTATATCACCGAGCAATGTGCAAGGGACAGGACCCTGGGGACCCTTCCAGCACAGGCCAGGCAGTGTGTGACTAGCAGCTGTAAGCTGGGGTGAATCAGCCCTACCCCAGACAGGACACGATGGGTATGGCTATTGAAGCTTTCATAGTTAATTCATAGTAGCTCCTGACTCCCTTCACAGAAAGAGAGAAACCTCTCTGGGTGTTCCAGCTGGATAATTGGATCTGACCAGGAGAGTGGTGGTAATTTGTGCAGATGTTAAGTTTTGCTGTATGCTGGCGGTGCAAGGCCCCCCCTCACAAGATAACGGTGACCATGGGAGCTACCAGGGGAGAGGGTCAGCTGGTGTAAAACAGCATCACTCTCTTGGAGCTGGTGGAGGAGCCAACACCTGTCAAAGACGTGATATGTTTGGGCTAGTTAAAAAGCCCAGAAGTTGGGCTAGAAAAAAGAGCAGCAGTGTTCTCTTGTTTTTTCTCAGTGGCGACTGTAGGCAGCTTGAACTCCACACAATGGGTATGAGAGGAACAAGGATGGAATTCAGAAGTGTTTTATGTTTGCCCTGGCAGCACTTACAGGGTGTGTGGGCTCTCTGTCTAGAGGTACCCAGGCTATGAGGTTTGTAATGTGAGGCACAGTAAATGAAACACAGGAGAGATCATCTTAGAAACACCATTCTTAGCCCCGAGACTCTCTTGACAAGTAGATGAACCCTTCGGGTGTTGGGAGTAATGTGCTGGTCCAAGAACATGAACAAGATGTGCTGAATAGGAACTCCAAGAGTGGAGGGGTAAACCTGCTCGGCACTGAGCAATCAGAGGAACAATGGTGAAACTGGGAAGAAAGCTGCAGGTATTCTCTACTGAAGGGGTGAGCTGGAGGGCTGAAAGTTGATCAGGCTGCCCCAGGAGGCAGAGACCAAGTCCCCAGACCCTTCTTGAAGCACCCAACAGAGATGTTCTCACTGAGGGTGTCCTCATATGGTCCCACGTGTTTGAGACCTGTCTTGGGACACTCTGGTGGCATCATCTCCTGCTCATTAAGTGCCAGAGTTGTAAATGTCTGGGCAAGGCTCAGTGAAAGCAGCACTGACAGGCTCGCCATGGCACTGGCAGCGTGGAGGGTGGAGCTGTGGCTGCTGCTGGGGGATGGTGTCAGTGTGGGAATCCACGCTGCTTGGTGATGGGTGATGGGAGGATGCCTTTTCTGGAGGCACTGCTGGGTTTTGGTGATGAGCAGGGAGGATGGCTTTCTGCTTTCAGTGCCTGCCGGATCCTGCTGTGCCGCTGGGAACGGAACGGTGCTCCCAGGCCACGTGCAGCTGCTGCACTGCCCGGAGTGTTACGGTAAAGGCATTTGTTGTGCTCTCTTTCTGTCGTTCTGTGCCAGAAGCATAATCAGGATTAAAGCTTGGTGCTGAGGGAGAGGGCTGCCAAAGTAGAGAAGGATTTTCCTGGATGCCAGGACTTGCAGTGCCAGGCAGAGCAGCTGGTGCCCACAGGCTGGATGCCCGAGGGTCCAGCTGCTTCTTTTGTTCTACAGGGGAGCTCCCTCCTGTTCATGCCCAATGTTCTCAAGGTGTACCTGGAGAACGGACAGACAAAGGCATTCAGGTTTGAGAGGAGCACCACTGTGAAGGTAAGGATGCTTGGCAGGCTGTTCCCACCACCCCAGTCCAACCCATCAGCAAAGGTGTGGGCAGGGCACTTGCAGCCTCCTGGTTACATTGATCAGCTGCTGGCATTGCTGGCTGGTGCTGGGCAGGATGGGTTTTCTGGGTTCCAGCCTCATTTCTGCACTGGTAAGGATGTTTCCCTTTGGAGACATGAGCACTGATTAAACATCTCAGGTGAAAGAGCAGCACTAGTGGGAATGATCCTCCTGAATGAAGAGTGATCCTCTCTAGATCACTTCTGCTGGGGGCATCACAGACAGATGGCCATCATTCCCCTGAAAACATGATGCTGCTCCGCAGAGCCGTTGATCCAGCTCTTCCCATAACTGCTGTGCTTGGACAGAGCCTTATGCACTTCCAGTTTTCCTGGCCAGCTATTGTTGTAGCTGCTCAGTGTTTGCGTTGGACTTAGTAAGATTTGGCCACGGCCAGTGGTTGGAGGTCATAAATTGCTTAGAGGACAGGTGATGTCCTGCACCAGGGCAGATGCTGTGAGCGTTATTCATGATGGACAGACATTCTGGGGTTATCAGGGTGAAAGTATATCAAGGGGAAAATGAAAGAGATTTCATTTATTGTGCAGTGAAAACTTCCCTCAGAATAGGAGGAGTTTGTCTGGCTCATTCAAGCTCCACAAAACTATTCTGGTCTCTCAGGCAAGTAAGTGTCTGCAAGTCTCTTGACTTGCAGGGTCTAGAAAAAGAAAATAGTGAAATAAAACGAAAAGGGAGAGAGGTTCAGAGAGGTTCAGAGATTTGAGGAGAGGTTCAGAGATTTGAGGAGAGGTTCGGAGATCCGAGGTTCGGAGATCCGAGGTTCGGAGATCCGAGGTTCGGAGATTCGAGGAGAGGAGATTCGAGGAGAGGAGAGGAGATTCGAGGAGAGGAGAGGCGAGGTTCAGAGAGGAGAGGAAAGATATTTGAATGCCTGTCCCCCAGGGTTTAATGTCTATAGGATGGATTGGCTCTTCATCTTTGACTTAAGTTTGTCAGCTCTGATATGGAGCAAGTTTTCTCAGTTTTTGAGAGCAGCCCTCATGAGTGGGCTCCAGAAGCATCTAAATGAGTAAAATGCTTCCCAAGTTAGGTGTTTCCAGAAATTTCTCTCTGTCTTGAGACATCCTGGCTTAGAACTGAGGTGAGTCTAACATTTATGCTTGCCTCAAGAGGCTTGAGTGAGTCCAAGGGCTTCTGTTTCAATTTGTGTGCAGTCAACCCTGAGGTGATTTTTTTTTCCAAAACTAAACCTTGTTACTTCCATAACAGTTAGAATATTGACAGAATTCTCTATTACAAAGTGGAACACCTGTTTCAGTCAGATTTGGTATGATTTTTACAATTATGGTCTCAAATTCTTGTTTATTGGAGAGAAGTGTTTTTCACCAGTTCTTTTTGTTTCTTCACAAATCACAGACTGATTTGGGTTGGAAGGGACCTTAGAGATGATCCAGCTCCAACCTCCTACCACAGGCAGAGACACCTTTCACTTCCTTCAAGTTCTGTCCAGCCTGGCCTTGGGCACTTCCAGGGATCAAAGTGTTGCAGAGTTCTAGAAGGCTAGAAAATAAACACAGCAAACACTTGGGCCAAGGGTGAGAGAAGCAAACACCACCCAGCTGAAAGCTGTCAAGCTTTGAGTATGAGGCAGCTCAGGACAGGCAGCTCCAGGAAATGGATTTGATACTTGTGACACCTTGGAATTTGCAAAGCTGCAGCTTCCCCACCTTGTCCTTCTGGCCTGCTGGGATGTGTTGTGTTTTGTCTGTCCATGCCTCCGCAGTTCCGCAGGCTGGAGTCAAGCAGTGCCCCCCATGTGGTGTGTGAGTAGTACTGGTGCCACATCTGAGCTCTGTGTGACCCCTGTTCCCTGCCAGGACATCGTGCTGACGCTGCAGGAGAAGCTGTCTATCCGCAGCATCGCCCACTTTGCGCTGGTGCTGGAGGAGCAGTACAACCTGGCCAAGATCCACCTGCTGCATGAGGAGGAGCTCATTGCACAGGTGAGCACAGTCCCCCTGCACCCCACAGCCCTGCAGGGGGGCACTGACACCCAGGAACAGAGGCCAGTGAGGGGCAGAGGGAGCCTGGTGCTGCAGGCGTCACCGGAGGGGTGAGCTCAGCTCGGCCCCAGTGATGCCACCCACTTCTGCCACGGTGTTCACCCACATCCCTGGGGCGGGGGCACTTTGGGCGCATCCTGAGTGCCCACACAGAGCAGTACTCATGGGCTGGTGTTGTCTGGACCATGGAGAGCAGTCATGGGTGACATCCTTTGTGCCACCTGTCACATCGGCCCGTCCACAGAGGGCTGCATGAGCCTTGAAACAGCTTCGAGGTAGCTGTGCATGACCTTACTGTGCCCTCAGTAGTCAGGGCATTAACCCAGGCAGGGGCCACTTGTATTAAATTCTGAGTCAGTATTTTGTGTCCTGTAAACAGGGGGAAAGCTCATGTGACCCTGCTGCTCTAACAGTAGTGCTGATTTGTCAGGAAGTGCCCGCTCAGGCGTCTCAGCTCCGTGCTGATGGGTTTGTTGGTTGGCAGTCCACTGCGGAGTGGTTCATGGCATCATATAGAATATCCTGAATGAGGAGGCACACAGAAAGATCGTTGAGTTCAAGTCTCTCAGTGGCTGATGCTGTCAGACCACTAAGCACATGGATCAGAGGAATTCCACTGGGCAGGATTTGCTCAGAATAAAATATGCTGATATATAACTCAGAGTCTTGACCTTGTATTGACATTACAGTGATGATTATGGTGTCTGTTTAGGGCTGCTGTGTCTTGTGACTGTACTACAAAGCAGAGCAGCATGCCCCTTCCCCTGCTGTTATCACACAGCCCCAAAGCCTCTGTCCTGATCACACAGCAAGTGTATGGGATCAGTGGGTATTAAATGAAGTGTTGCTGTCAAAGGGCTTCTGGGCTACTGCAGGGAGAAGAGAAAACAGATGAAGAATCAGAGATAAAATTACAAACACTAGTGAAGTCTCCTTGTGTTTGTTAGGGACAGTCTATCCTATCCCCTTGCCACAATTCGTGTGGGTTTAAAGGTTCATTGTGCACTCGTGGAAGGAGGGCTTGTGGTGTGATGCCCTCTCTCTGTTGCAGGTGGTCCAGAAAAGAGACTCTCATGACTACCGCTGCCTCTTCAGAGTATGTTTTGTCCCCAGGGACCCCTTGGACCTCCTGCAGGAAGACCCGGTGGCCTTTGAATATCTATATCTGCAGGTGATACTGGGGCATGCCATGCTTAGGATCCCTTCTCACCCCATTCTCATTTTTGCTTTAAACCAGAACATGCCTCAGACTGGCTCAGCTGTATGGATGTGAAATACAGGGCACTTAAAATCAGAGCATTTCAATTCAATTTGCCTTAAATTCTTAAATCAACTTGTATGCTTCGCTGGTGATATCCTTAATTGGATGCATGGTGTCATGTTGGCAGTCTTGCTCTGTGTTCTTGCTGATGTTCCTGTGCTCCGTTTGCCCCAGAGCTGCAGCGATGTGCTCCAGGAAAGGTTTGCAGTGGAAATGAAGTGCAGCGTGGCGTTACGTCTGGCTGCTCTGCACATACAGGAGAGGATCTATGCGTGTGCTCAGCCACAGAAGGTGTCCTTGAAATACATCGAGTAAGTGCACACATTTCTGTCTCCTGGTGTAACTAAGCCCAGCCAAAGTGGGAGACAACTAAAAGTGGCATCAACTCACTGTTTGCCCTATGTTTAGCTCTGTACAGGAGTCCAAAGGAGACTGCAGCCTCTTGGCTGTGCTGCCTGTTTTAGGGCAGGGTGGCCTTGCGGGCCTTCCGGTCCTTAACCCATGAACTACCTGAGCAGTACAGACAGTGAACACCTGGGTGTGTCTCGAGGCAGAGGGAGGGTCTCACCTGTCACAAGGCCAGGGACCTGAAACTGCAGATCTCTCACACAGTGATGGTTACCCAAGCTGCTCCTGCCAGTATTGATTGCAGTATCTGGAGAGAGAGGGTGTAATCATCAGCTTTGCACAGCAAGTACATTTCTTCATCCACCCGAAGCATGCCAGAAATACGTGCTTTGGGCAGTGATAGATCCTGTGAAGTATTGGGACCTATGGGAAAATGACCAAAAAATGCTTTTAGAAGGAGCAGGTGCCAGGCTGCATGTTGGTGCTCTTGGACTGCACCTGCCCTAGAGAAGCCCCTGCTCTAGGCAGTGGTGATGAGCTTCTTGTTAATTACCAGGCACTGGTGTGGTGATCAGGTTAATTACCAGGCACTGGCTGCCTCATGTGCAGCCAGATGTGCTCAGCTGTGTGCAGGGAGTGGGGACAAGGGGTAGCTACACTGCTCTCACCTCACAGGTGTTTAATGCTTGGGCTGAGTAAACTCTGCAGCAGCACACAAGGCCCACAGTTTAGGTCCAGGAAACTGAATGTCATAATCTTGTCACCAAAGTCAGGTGCATGCAAGGACAGAATCTCCATCCTCCAGATGATGAGGGGAGATTGGGACTGTCCTGCTAATGAAGGTTGTGAATTACCTCCTGTGAAACCATGTGAAAATGGCCATTCTGCACCAAAGTGCACATTGTCCAGTCCTGCTCCTGACCTGGTGGCAGGTGCAGGTAGCAGTGAGTCTGAGCCAGTGAGGCCACTGGGTGTGTCACAGCCCCCCAAGGCTGCCTGCTGCCTCTGCTCTGTCCTGTGCTGCTGGGGGTCAGCGTGGCTCTGTGCTCCCTCCCTCTTTCTGCCAGGAGGGACTGGGGAATCGAAAACTTCATCTCACCCACCCTGCTTCGAAACATGAGAGGGAAGGACATCAAGAAAGCCATCAGCTACCACCTGAAGCGGAACCAGGTGCTGCTTGACCCTCGGCAGAAGGTAGCGTGTGAGCCCTGGGGCCCTGGGTGACAGTGCCCCCCGTGGTGGTGGCAATGTGCTCTTCCCTGCAGGTCACCTGGGGCTTTTCTCCTGCTTCTCATACTCTGTGCCCTCACTCACTTATCTCCCTGCACTGCGTGTCCCGCTGCACTTTGCTGTGGGCTGCCAGATGCTCAGTGGGCCGTGTGGGATGGTCCATGGACACCTCTGTTGCCTATCCAGACTGAGCTTGATGTGTTGGTCAGACACTCAGTCCTGCACGGCAGAATGCCTCTGTCCTGCAGCTGCCTGCAGGACCTGTTTCTAAACTGTGTTTCCTCTCTTGCCAAACGAAGCACACGCTCACAGCAGCCCAGGTGCGCCTGAACTACCTGCAGATCCTGGGAGAGCTGAAGATGTACAGTGGGAAGATCTTCAATGCCACCATGATGGTATGAGCTGTTTGTTGATGTAATTGCTTTTGGCCTGCAGTCCTACTGGCCACACTGCTTCTCCCTGTCCTGGGATACCATGGCAGATGTTGGTAGAGGTCTCTGCTGGAGAAACTCAGCATAATTCCATTGAAGTGTCCACAACACAGACCAGCCTACAGAATAGTTATGCATGTTTTTTCTAATTGAAAGCTGTGACTCTTGCTCTTCAGATAACCCCTGTCTGTATTTTTTGTGTTATAAAGTACTTGAGAAATCTGGGGAGCCTTCAGACTCTTGAAAAATACTGGAAACATTTAAACATCTCTGTAAAAAATAACTTTTTAAAAAAAATAACTCTAAGAAACAAAAGGTTTCTTAGGTTGTTGGTTTTTCTGTCAGCCCGCACCTGTGTCTGTGCTGAGCTGTGAAACATATGCCATGTCACACAGGGAGCTGAGCAATGTTTGTGGGTCTGTACCAGAGCAAGACCTCACCCATGGGTTACAGTAATGCTAAAGATTACACCTACATGCAAATTGAACAACTTCTGCCAGACTATATGTGTGTTCATTCATTTTTCATTAAGTGTCTCACCCTGCCAGAAAGCACTGACACTTCTTCCAACCCCAGAAATGTCTTTGTCAAGTTTTTACCCTGCAGCTAGCTGCCGCAGGTCTCACTGGGTCCATATGGGGACACCCTGGGCTGCCAGGTGACACTGCTGACAGCAGAGCACCTGCTGCCAACCACATCTCTGGGTCTACCAGGTGGCTGGTGCATCCCTGGGGCCACCTGGGGCCATGGAAAGCTGCTGATCCCTGTGAGGGATGGAGAGAAGGGAGCAGGCCCCTGTGGCAGCCCAGCAGCAAAGAGAGTCAGTGCTGAGATCCTGCAGGAGGTCAGGGGGCTGAGAGGTCCCTGCCCAGGCTTTATTGACAGGTTTAACCTCTGCCCCTACAGCTGCAGGACAGGGAGTCGTATGTGGCATTGCTGGTGGGTGCCAAGCATGGCGTGAGCCAGATCATCAACAGCAAGCTCAACATTGTCACCAGCCTGGCTGAGTTCCCCAGCATCAGCAGGGTGGAGCTCAGTGAGGAGTCTGAGCGAGTGAGCACTGTCAAGATCTATCTGCAGGACCTGAAGGTGAGCAGCTGTGCAGGGACAGAAGCACAGGGGAGGCCCCTGCACCATCAGCTCTTCTCAAAGGCTGAGGGTGTCACCAGGATAAAAGGCTTAGAACAGACTTGGGAGGGAAACTCGTAGGAAGAACCAAAAAAAATCACTAGAGGGATGTGATTCTTCCTGCTGAGGAAAAGTGATTCTTCCTCCATTAGTGAGACACACCGAAGGCACAAAAGGCGAGAAAAATAAATTACTCTTCTTTGTCTGTGCCTCCTGCAAATCAGACTGAGGGAAATATGAGACAGAGGGTGTGCCTTGTCCTTGTGCAGCCTGTTCCTGCAGACTGTGGTACAAACAATATTTGTTTATTCTAATCTTTTTTTACCCTTTTCTCCCCCACACCTCCAAAAAATAAACCAAAAAAAGCTGCTCACTCTGCTGCTGGAATCAAACAGCGCGAAGGATCTTGTCTGCCTCATCGTTGGTTACTACAGACTCTTTGTGGATGCAAACGCCTCCATATTTACCTGGGGAGAGAAAAAACAGCAAATGCACCGTGTCTCAGCTGAAGAAGGTTTTTAAAAAGCAGCCTTTTTTTACAAAGGATGGGGAGGAAGTGGGTGGATGACCCAGCTCCTGGGAACAGCATCCAGTGGGAGCAATCCCGGGACTGTGTGGTGTCACCTGCTGATAATTAAGGCTGGACTTGGTGGTCTTAGAGGGCTTTTCCAACATTCATGGTGACACGATTCTGTGATAGCTGCAGACGTGGGGCGAGGGGTCAAATGGCAGCTGCCCTGCTGCTAGCTCCGGGTTGCTGCTCTGGGCTAGAAAAACCCCACGGGTCCAGCTGCACCTTCCCTTGCTGGCTGGTGAGCTGGCGAGGGCTGAGCCCATGGGGCCCGCGGGGGAGGGTCTGGCTGGCCCCCTCCCCACCCTCAGGATGGGCTGACGATTTCGTTTAAATCCCAGGGTATGAATCCCGAGCCTGCAGCGACTCTGAAGATTCCTGGGACCCGGATTCCTCCTCAGAGCGTCGCACGGACACTGGTGTGGCGTGTGGCGGTGCGGAGGGCCAGGGAGAGCCCTGCAGCCCCGGGGGGAGCAGCGCAGAGCCCCCGGCTGGCGGGGGTGAGCCTCGGGACGGGGGTGACAACGCCACCGACAGCACATCCGAGGCGTCCGACTCGGCCAACACCGAGAGCCGAGGGTACAAGACGAGCGGCTGCAGCGCCTCCATGGATGCCCTGGAGGAAGACGAGCTGGAAGCGTGCTCTTCCTCCAAGCCGGAGCTGTTCCACATTTACACGCCGACCGTGCAGGAGATGAGCAGCTCCGATAGGAGCTTCGTGCCGGTGTGTGCGGCGGGGAGCCCCGGTGGGGCAGGGGCCGGGGACTATTTCTGCTTCCTGCAGGTGCCGCAGGCAGAGCAGGCGGGGCCCGGGGGCAGCCCCCCGGGGCAGGGCGAGGGGGCGTCAGCTCTGGAGGCCAGGCTGTCCGAGGTGGACACCGCGGGCTACTACAGCCTGTGCTACAGCACATCCCCCTCGGGCAGCGCACAGGGACACGGTGCTTCAGCCCAGGAAGGGCGCAGCACAGGCGACAGCGACATCGTCCTGAGGCCACCCCCGGGCTTCAGTGACTCCAGCTCCGAGGAGGAGTTCTACGATGCTGCGGACAGGCTCAGCCCCCCGGACACACTGGCAGGTAAAGCCCCACCCGCGGGCTGCGGGTCCTTCCTCCCACCGCCGGGCTGGGTTCTTTCTCTGCTCCCATCGGGACTTCTGGGAGGCTCACCTTCCAGCTCCTAGTAGCTCTCCAGAACTTTTGAAGGACACTTGAATGCCCGTTCTCCACAGGCCACTCCTCAGCACTGTTACAGTGACATTACAGGACTTGTTATCACATGCAAACACTGGAAGTTGGGAAAAGTCAGTTTTCACAGGAGTGGCATTCTGGAATCTCTACTCTCTTCCTCTGAGCTAAGGAGACCCTAAACCTGTGAAACACTGTTATGTGAACCCCCAAGATCAATGGTCATGTTAAAGTCAGAGGCTTGTTACAGAGCTGGGTCAAGTGTTCCCTGGGCTGGGCAGTTTCCTGACCTTTGTCAGGTCTCAGAAATTGGAGGATTCTTGTTTGTGAAGCATTCAACTCTTTCGGTATTAACTGAGCCGCTTAAGAATTTGAATCTTGTCATTGGAACAGTTTTGGCTTTTATAGTAATATCGTATTATATACTATAGTATATAGTACTATAGTATATAGTAACACAGTCACTGTACTGTGTTCAGGCAGCAAACTGTCCTATCTGGAAATTGTTATCATCTCAATATCCAGCTGGGAAGCTCTGACCATGTTTCCGTTTTATGACAAGCCTACAGCTGTAGGCAGTGTTCTTGTAGTGCTGCTGCCATCCCCAGATTTAACTGGGGAATTACAGCCTCACCTGCCTTTAGGTGAAGCGACTCCAGAGCCCTCAACACTAACCTGGACTTCAGTCCCTGTAGCCACACATCCAGGCTCTGCCTTTTTCTTGACATCAGATTTGAAATAGGTACTTGTTCACGTTTCCTTTTGCCCTCGAGAGCCAGGCATTGCTGCTGGACATTTGTGCCTGTGATTCCAAGTCCTGTGCCAGGAGCTTCTTGGCCCACTGTGTAGGCATGTGGGTATTCTGCTGCTCTGGATTACTTCCTGATTTCCTTGTTTTTTCTTGCCATCAGGCTATGATACGGCATCCTGGAAGGGCACAGAGAACTCCTCCTGCATCCTAAAGAGGCTGAGGTGCTACAGCTTGGGGGAGAAGCCATCAATGAGGGAGAAGCACGGGCAGGAGAAGGAGCTGACCTACACCAAGAGCCTGAGGAAGAGAAGGTCTTTCCTGAAAACTGATTACACCTCACAGGTTAGTTTCCCTGTGGCTCTCCCGGGCTCTCCACAGCGCTGCTGCTCCTGGCCACCCACTCAGCCCTCTACAGAGGACACAGGGAAGGACACGGAGATCGGGCTTGCTGTGGCCACCCAGGCCCAGAGGGACACTGCTGGCACAGACCTCTGCTCTGACCCGATGAAGATGGAGCCTGGCACCATGGAGACAAAGTCAGTGATGGAATGGCTGATTTCCTCCATTTCGGACATTCACCATCCTGGTGACCAGTGTAGGGATGAGGACAGCAGCCTCCAGCCAGACCACTCCGCTTTGCTGTCCCTAGAGCCTCTTCCCAAAGGTCAGAGTGGAGCTGCCCAGGAAAGCTCCCCAGCAGAGACAGATCTTGGGTGTCTGCCCAAGGAGAGCTGTGTGCCCACTGGAGGCTGGCAGACCCAAGGGGCAGAGGTGGAGGGGGGTGAGGTGGTGGCCACACAGCACAAGGCCAGTGTTGTGCCCTCGGCTGTTGTCTGCCCCTCTGACAAAATCCTGCTGCTGCCACCAGCACCTGGCCCCAGCACAGGCCCTCCCCGGGACCTGGCCCAGGACCAGGGGCCTCTCCCTGTGAGTGTGGAGCCTTTGCTGGCTCCCTGTCAGGAGAACAAAGCTGATGGTCAGAGCTGTATCACTGGCAAGGGCAGTGCCGAGGGTCAGTGCCGTGCCGAGGGTCAGTGCCATGCTGAGGGTCAGTGCCATGCCAATGGTCAGCACTGTGCTGATGGTCAGTGCTGTGCCAACAGCAGCAGCCAGGGAGCCGTGTCCCGGGCCAGGAGCCAACAGGTGGTGAATGGGGAGACCCTGTGGAAGGTGCATGAAGGTCACGTAGGGTTCCCAGATGCAGCCCAGCTCCTGGCAGATTGTGGCAGTGCCTCGGGGGTTCTCACCCGCCTCTCCTGGCTCTCATTTGGGGTGAAGACAGACCCTGTGTCACACAGCCTGCTGCAGGACAGGGTCGATGACCCGCTGGAGACTTTGGCCTGTCTGACGACCAGCAGGTGCATGGGGGTCAATGCTGTTGGAAGGAAGATGCCCACATCCCCTATTGGAGCAGGCTTTGGCAAGGAGCTGGTGAGCAGCTCAGGACTGGGTGCAGGGCAGTCCACAAGAGACACAGGAAATGTGGCTCAGCAGGAGCCACAGCCTGCACAGGCTTCTCTTCCCGGAGAACAGGCTGCAGGGCTGGGGAAGGACTCCTGCCTGGCTCCATCTGCAGGGCTTTCCATCTCCTCAGTCCCAGTTCTCTTGGAGAAAGGAGCAGGAGACCACGGGGCTGCAAAACACCCCTTCCTCTGTTTTAGCCCTGAGGCGGGTGAGCAGACCCCTCTGACCCCCATCCCAGCCGGGCCCTTGGGCTGTTCCCCAGCACCACGTGGGTTGGGCAGCTGTGGCTGCCGGCTGCCTTACATCAGCTGCTTCCCCCAGCCCTACAACCAGGGGGAATGTGAAACCAGCCACCCCCAGTTCCCAGGGCCCCTCACCACTCCACCATCCAGCAGCTGCAGCCTTCCCAGAACCCCTGGGAGCGGTTTCCCAGTCTCCATTGCTGGGAACGTTGCAGGACAGGACCCTCACATCCGAGTGCTCGGGCAGCTTAAGGACCAGGCATGGATGAGCCCTGCGGATTTTTCCCACTTCCTGGCCTACACTGCAGAGCTTCAGGAGGTTGTAGGGAAGCTCTGTGGGAACCAGGCAACCCACCTGCATGACCAATGTGCAGAGCAGGGTGCAGAGAGCAAGGGTGCCCTGGGCTGGGCTTCCCAGGACCTGCTGTCCAGCTGCCAGGCACTCCTGAGCATGGAGCAGCCTCTCACAGAGGTGCAGTGTGCACTGAGAGCGACGTTTGACCGCCTGGTTCACCTGGCAGTGACCTGCTTCCAGGTGACACACTGCCAGCAGTGCAGGCAGAGACAGCAGGAGCTGGGAACTGCACTGGGGGATGTGGTGGGCACCTACCAGCAGCTGGTGCAGGCTCTGCACCAGCAGCTCCATGGACAAGTCTGCCCTGAGCTGGGCACCAAACTCCTTGCTCGCCAGCACACAGCCCTGTCAGCTGCCATCTTCTGTCTCCTGCAGCAGTTCAGGTCATCCCCGTGGCTGTGACAGGTGGGGCGGGGGCACACGAGGGCACTGAGGGGGACAGAGCCCAGATGTGTGCCCTCTGTCCACCTCACACACTCCCCAGGTGATGTTTAGCCCAGGATGGCTGTGGGAGCTTGTGCCACACACATTGGCTGGGCTCCCCAAGAGCAGCCATGCCCCAGGTGCTCTTGGAGCACTTCAGAGTGTGTCTTGCCCAGGGCTTGTCCCTTGCCTCCCACAGACTGTGCAGGTGGTCAGTTTCACAGTGTTGTCTCAGCTGCCTTTGATGCCTAATGGCCTTTGTCACCCTTGAGGAAGAGTGAGAAGCCTTTCCACTCTGCTCTCCAGGCAGGCTCTGAACTAAAGGGACATCAAACCCCACCCAATGTGAAGGCTCAATGTGAAGGACCCCAGGTGGCTTTCTCCACCTTCTGTGGCCGAGGGAACACAGTGATCCCATATTCAGCTGCTTTTCCTTATCCAGAGAGGGTCATCTCAGCTAGGACAGTGCTGCTCTGCAGCCCTGTGCTGGTGAGCCAGACAGGCCCTCGTGAGCTCTTACCCACCATTGGAGCAACTCACAGCTCCATGTCTGCCAGAGGAAAGGGCGAGCCCTGACACCGTAATGCTGCGGTCAGAGCTGTGGGGACCGTCACAGGCTCCCCCAGCAAGGACCAGCCTTGTCCCCCTCCCAGCAGGTGCGACTCACCCTGGCCAGGTGTGAGCTGGGAGGTGGTTTTGCTGTGTATTCCTGTGAGGAAGCACTGCAGTACCCTTAGATGGAGGGGCAGAGGCCAGTCCCTCATTGCTGAGGTCCAGCCTGGGGATACTGGGGAGTGGCTGCCTTTTCCCAAGGAACGGCTGCTGCAGCCCAGGGGGCCTGCACTAGGCAGCTGAGGAGCACGGGTGGGCTTGAATGATGGCACCACCTCTCCTAAGGCACTGGGGACAGGACTGTCCCCTGGCTCTGGGACACTGAAGGGGATCATTTCCACATCCAGCTTGCCAAGAGCCGCCAGGGCACAGCAAAAGGCGCTGGGCAACACTGACACCATAACACTTGGAGACCCTGTTGTGGCTTAACCTCAGGTGAACCTCTGGCTTGGGTTAAACCACAACAGCCCCAGCTGCTCCTGCAGACCCACTGTCACACACACTTGGACACAAGCCCCAGGGCTGTGAAAGGGTCTTGCTGAGGGAGGAATGAAAACGCATAACCAAACTTACCTCAGATGACCTTCAGGTCCTGCTGCCACTAGCCAAGAGGTTTTTGCTGCAGCAATGGCTGAGGTAATGTATGGACTCTGCTGCACCAAACATTCTTCCTGCTGTGATTGTGCATGTGGCACTGCTCTGCAGGGTACAGCCAAGCCCAAGTACCTCCCAGCAGGGATACGGGGGTCAGGGACCTCTGTGTGTCAGATGTGACAAGGTACACTCATCAGTAACAGTATGGACACAATGGGGATCTAAACCTTTTATTTTATATTAGATGCATACAACTAGCCAAAGGCTTCAACAGTTCACCAAGTCTTCACTGGGTTTAAGCTGTTGGGGCATAGTGCCCTTGGGAACTGCTCCCCATCCCGCAATCTCCTGCAGGAGCAGCACTGTCCTGTCCCATGGTAGCGGCTTTTCCTTGCCCATAAGCTTTGCAGTCCTAACTTCACCTTACTCTCTGTTTCAATAAAACGAAAGAAACACCCTAAAGCTCTCCCCCCCCATCCCAGAACAAGTGTAGATGCAGGAGTCACAAACAAGTTTTGCGAAGAAGCAAAACTGAATTCCTGTCAGTTTTCACTTGATACTAGGCTCCACCAACTTTTCTTTCCCACTCAAGGGCATGGGGGATGTCCAGCACCACATTCCTGAGGCAGAAGGTGTTGCTCCAACAAGGTCCTCACACTGCTGGAAATAGCTGTCTCCTGTGCACGTTCATGCTGGTGCTTCCTGCCTGTGCAGCTCCTCATCACAAAATAAAGAGTTTTCTTGGGCAGCAGTGGCACATTGGGGTGTTTCCACTTGTTCCGCTGTATCTGGTAGCACGTAGCCTTTTCCAGAAGAAACTCCAGCCCTCAGAGCTGCTGGCCAGCTCCGCGTCTCATAGTAGGTGGACAGGACATCAAAGACTGTTGGGGCAGAGAGATTCTGAGTCCCACACCTGCTGTGACAATGGTGCCAGCAGCTCTACACATGCCCATCGAACACCAGGGAGGTGATGACAGCTGGCCCAGAGAAGGTCCCCTACTTAACACCTGATGAGCAGGTGCTTGAGGCAGCTTAACTCAGGGCAGACAAGTATTATTTTGGAGAACTTTAGGGAGCTCTGAGCAAAGCAGTGGCTGTGTCAGCTGGAGTGAGGTGCCCCATCACTCTTTTGGCTGCCAGTACCACCTGCCAGTGTCTCCCCCATACTGAGCCACACATGCTGTGCTCCCACTATCACTCCCACGTATGGAGCCCCCACCCACTTTCTCTGCCTTCTGTCCACGGAGGGGCAACACAATCCTCATGTCAGGGGTACGAACTCTGAGGAGCCAGCATGGGTCACGAGCCCCTCTGCAGTCACCAATAGAGAGACATTCAGCTTGCAGAGGTGAAGGAGCACGAGCGCATCCCCTGCTGTGGCCAGGTGTGCCAGCCCATGGAGGTACAGAACACCAACACCGCTCCCTGTCATTGTCAGACGTGGCTGAGGTGGCACAGGCTTCCACAGTCCTGCCCCTCTGTGCCCTGTCCCAACAGCAGCCCCCCAGCACCCGTCCACCTGACTGCCCCCTGCCTCGTGCACAGCTTCCCGGGAGCAGGGGATCCCACCCAGCCTTTGGATCACACCGGACTCCGTGTGACCCTCCAGCCCCCATGCAGCCCCTCACCCTGGTTGATGGCCAGTGTCTCAGAGTGGTAGTTCCTGGAATTGGGGGCCTTCACCATGTACTCACGGATGGGGAGCCGGGCTGTCTGCAGGCACTGCTCCCGTGCCCTCCGCAGGGTCAGCTGCTGCAGGGGACATGTGGACAAGCTGACACATGGTCTCACACGTGTGGCCTGAGCAGCCACAGAGCCAAAACCTGCCCTGGGGCTTGTGGCGCCCACACTGCTGCAGCCTCTCCCAGCTTGCTGCTGGGTCCAGGCAGAATTTGAAGAAAAAGGGATGGTGGAAGCAGTCACAGCACTGGGATGTCTTTTACGGGGCAGGCACCACGCACCTTGTGAATGCTCTCATCCACCAGCCCTCCCAACACGTACACTTTGTCCGGATCAATGTCTTCAAGGACTAGAAATAGGACATGCACTGGCTCACCACCACACAGCAGTCAATCCTGCAGGACAGTGCCCTCCCAGCAGACCCCACTCCCAGGGATGGCAGTGGGCAGAGCCTCCTCACCCTGGGGGCTTGGCCTGGAGCACACAGGTCCCACCTGCCCCAGATCTGAGCACACAGCATGTCTCATACAATGTGAGACAGCCCATGTGAGGAACAATTTCCCTGAAGCATGGAATGGCCTCAAAAAGAAATTTCTAAAAGTCAACCTTTTACCCTGGCTCTCCTTTGCCTAAAGCCTGTGAAATATTTACCGTTCTCAGAGTCAGGAGTGAGATAAACAATGGCCTCCAAAGGAAACAGGTCCAGGTAACTCTCTGGAGTTGTATCCATCTCGAAAATACAAGACAGAGTGAAGCAGCCCATTAGACTAAGGTACATTGCCAGAACAAAGAACCTCCCCAGGCACAGAGATATCCCAGGACTGACACTACTGCTCTGGACATACAAACTGCCAAAAGTCTTGTAGATCCTACAGATCTCCAGTGACCTGGGATTATTCCTTTTCAATTGGGACAATGTTTCTGTTCTGGGCACTGATCAACACACCTAAAAACTCCATTAAATTTCCCCCTCATCAAAAGTTCTCGGGGTGCTTTGAGAAAGGGAGAGCAGCAACAATTGACTGATTTTAAATAAGATGCAGAGCACAGAACTGAGCTTACTCCCCATCCCACGCCAGACGCTCACCAGGTATCCAGCGAAGCCGTCGTTCATGCGGAAGCACTGCTCATAGATCGGCGTCCCAGCCGCAAACTCAGTCAGGCACAGCCAGAAGG
>VXBR01009548.1:367717-414264 GCA_013400215.1 Cisticola juncidis | reverse complement strand
CTGGTCGGCTGCGGTCCGTGAGGGGTGCCTCGGCTATCTGCGGCTCAAAGTTCCGTGCTCCCCCGAAAGTTTCGTCCTGAGGTGGTTTCCCTGTTCGTCGCTGTGTAGAGTCAAAAGTTCACACAAGAGATGCACGGGCCTGGTCAGTCTGGGACAACTTCCCAGGAATGCTCCTCCATCGTACACCACTTGTTTTGTATATTCTAATTCTTTTATAGTTGTTCTTCCTTTTCTGTCCCATTATACTGTGTCCATGAAGATAATTATAAGCAGATAGAATTTGGATAACTAATGGAATTTGGATAGCCAATGAATAAACCCGCCCCCACACAAACAACAACAACCCCCCCNTAGCCAATGAAAAACCCCCCCCCCACAAAAACACCAACAACCCCCCCCCCAAACAAAACAAAAAAAACCCAAAAAAGCCTACAAATCCACAAAAAACCCCACCACAAACACAACCAACCAACCAACCAAAACAACCAAAACAACAACAAAACAAACAAACAAACAAAAAACCCTCACAAAACAAACAAACAAACCCCCTTCTGATTAGGAAAAACTGGGAGAACTGCATGACCAGCACAACCTTCTGGCTGGAATTGCAGGAAGCCAATTGACTGATGCCTGGCCAGGAACATGAGCAGAGTCCAGACAGCTCTGATGGCCTGTAAATCTGCATCCCACACTGTATGGAACTATGCTCAGTATGTAAAATGGGTAAATGTAAAGGGAGGGGATTGAAATAAAGCTGACCCAGCTGTGATCTGCTGTCCGGGCTGTAGACGGCCAGCCTGCTTGCTGTCAAGGCAGAAGCTGAAAAGCCCTTGGCTGGGTCAGCCCTGCCCAGTAGCAGCCACAACATCCACATAAGATGGATATGTGATGGAATATGATGGATTACGCTCACCCTGAATGCAGAACATGGCACTGCACCCTGCCAGAAGAAATGAACGCAACCCCAGCGCAAACCAGGGTATCCAGTCAGGTCCAGCACAAACCTGACTGGGCACTGAGGCGAGCAGCACTTCTTGGAAACCCCTTCCAGCCCACAGGATACAAAGTCCTGTCCTGGAAATCCTGTGGTGTGTTTACGGGATGGAACCTGGTTCCATGAGGCCTGGGGTTGTGTCTCACCCATGGGGTTAGCTGCAACACTGATGTGTATTTTGTTTCCTAGGAGAGCATCTGTGTTTCCCTTAGGCACTCTCAGGAGTACATTTTACATTCCCCACAACTGCTCTGCTAAGAAATGGTCCTCTGCTAAGAAATGGCATTAATGCCACCCTCTGTGCTGGCTGTTGCTGCAGCTCTTGACTAGGTTCTCCATGAACAACCCGGGGTTCCAAGCATGACCCACTGAACACACTCTCCCTCCTTCTGTTCCCAGACCCTGGTGTGGCCCTGTGCCATCTCTCCCTGTGACTGCAGCAGGTCTCTCTGTGGTGACCAGGGTCACCAGACTCCAGATGTCCTAGCAGGTCCCCAGGAATGAGGCAGATTCAAGATTAGGCTGGCAATTCTGAGGTAAAAGTGAAGTAGTCAGTTGTAGACAAGTTAGACAGGTAGAGAAAAATTTGGGGTAAGACCTGAGGTACCATGCAAGGGACAAAGAATATTTTGGAAGAAAACGGAGTTCATCTGTACGGGACAGAGGGAACGTATTGGGGTAAGACAAGAGGTCACAGTGACACTCCCAGCATGAAACAGACCCCAAAGGAGGGCCCGGTCCTGCTGTTGGACTTGAAGCCTGGGACTGTTATGGATCTCATCTTCACTGGCACGTATCCTGCACTTCTAGCAGCGGACCAGACCGAGGAGGCCTCTCTGGACTCCTCTTTGCCAATGAGGTTTTAGTAGTGTCTTCCACACTCTCAAATCCTGCTTAAAAAAACATATTGACATGTAATGTGTTCATAAACACATTCTGTCAGTATGTTTATAAAAACTTAAGGAAAAATATTCACAATCCACTAAAGGAGTGTTTATTGTGGGGAGGCGGGACCCTGACCTTTCCTGGGTGGTTTTGGAAAAAAAAAATCCTGCTCCTAATTGTATTTAAGAAGGCAAAGGGTGCGGGGGGAGCCCAGGCTCAGGGACGGAGGCGCTGTCCCCAACGCGGGCTCGTTCCCCAGGGCACAGCCCCCATTCACACACCCCATTCAGTGAGGCATTCGGGGCCCAGCCTGTTTTTTGTCCTAGTCTGCGGGATTTTATCTAGAGCGGGAGCTGGGTGGTTCCTACAAAACGCTGCTCGCCGTCCACCAAAACTGTTTACACATTGTACAAAGACATCAGCGTTAACGGGTTACATATTACACCTCGTTTCTATTAATTAGTACTCAGCACCGTTTGCAGCTATATCTCAGCCCTCACGCCGAGCAGCCCGAGGCACAGCCGCCCTCTCGGTCTGGAGCCGATGTTGGCGATACCCAGGGCCGGCACTATCCGGTCCCGTCACCGCACGGCCTCACTCCCGTGGCTCCGCGCAGACAGCAAACCCTTCTTGGGACGGCGTTTCCTTTTTCTGCAAGTGGCGGAGCAGGCGAGCAGCGGCCGGTGCCGAGGCCCCGCTCGATGGGAGCAGCGGTGCCGCCGGGCGAGCGCCGAATCTGAGGGGCCGCGGTCACGTGGGGCGGCGAACACGTGACCGGCATGGGCGGGGCACGCCGCGCGCTCGCGCAGACGCAGCTCCNGGCTCTTCGCGTGGCTGCGCGGGCGCTGCCTGGGCCGCGGGGCCGCCGTGGACCCGGCGCGGGACACGTTCGGCGCCATGACCGGGCTGTACGGCGCCATTCAGCCCGCGGACTCCGTGTCCCTCAGCACCCGCACGCATGGCGCCGTCTTTAACCTCGAGTACTCGCCCGACGGGTAGGTGTGCTCGGGATCCCCGCCCAGGTGTGCCTGGAGCTCCCGGTAGAGGTGTGCTGGGGCTCCCCGGTTCGGTGTGCCCGGGGGTGCCCATCCAAGTGTGCCCGGGGATCCCGAGGCGCAAGGTCCGTACTGGCGACCAGGTGTCATCGCCGTTTACATCAGCAGCACGTCTGGGCTGTGGATTAAATGACTTGGGCAAGTACCTGGCGTGAGGTGTCATCCTGTACCCCTCCCACCTCACCTGGCAGGAGCAGGGACTCACCCTCTCCAAGAGGAGAGGGGCCGAGGGTCACAATCCTGCTAACGAGTGCCCAGCTCCAGCTGGTGCCCCCTGTGCTCCTAAATCTGTATTTTGCAAGGTTTTAGTGAAAAGACCACAACTGGTTTGCAAAAGGGCAAATAGATATTGGAGATAAACCTTTGATTCAGTGTTACCTTTCCTGTCATAGAACCCTTGCAAGATATGGGCAGAAGGTGGGCAGAGGGACCAGGTGACACAGAGAATCTGTGGCATGACAGGCACCTGCTGGAGGGAAAAACCCAACACAAACATGGAGTTTTCTGTTCTGCTCCCTGCAGGTCAGTGCTGACCGTTGCCTGTGAGCAGACTGAAGTCCTGCTCTTTGACCCAATATCTTCAAAGCACATCAAGACTCTCTCTGAAGCTCACGAAGACTGTGTCAATAACATCAGGTAGGTCAGGAGGGACCTTTTGACACAACTCAGCCTATAGGCATTTTAGTTTAAATCCTCTGCCACCTTTTTGGGGTAGAGCTGGAAATAGCAAGAGCAGATGTCTAAACCCATCATTATTTTTATCATGTAGTATTTTAACTTTTAAATTTAGGGGATTTTAAGCTGTTCTTGTTCTGGGAATAGATTTTGAGGTGTGAATTTAAGGTCTCTTCTAACAGTATTGCAGCTGCTCTTCACTCAAGTTCTCAAAGCAGAAAAAAACCCACTCCAAAAGCCCAAGACAACAACCAACTACACAACAACAAAAAACTTCCACCAATAACTAAACCCAAATGAAGAACCCCAAGAAAACTGTAGAACTTGAGTGTCTTCACTCAGAAGAGCCAAATATGATATGGGGTGCCATGTGCATCAGATAAGTTGATGTTTTTCACAAGCTATTTGTCATTTTTACAAAAGACTTATTTTTTATATCAGTTAGATGTCTGTCAGGAAAGGTGGATTAAAATGTGTGTCTGACACAAAGGAACTGAACTCTGTTCTGCGCACAGTTTCTAGAGCATGACCTGGAGCCTTGTTCTGGTTAATGAGCAGGATTGCTGTAGCACTGCAGAAGTTCCTTATAGTGAGCATCAAAAATGTGTACTATGTAGCAAAGTTTGGGATTTTTCCCATGGTAGTTGGTTGTTGTTCATTTTTTAGAATTGTTGCTGCTTTTGTGTGGTATAGCTCTAGGCTTAAAGGAGTTTTAGTGTCTGTTTTTTGGATGGGTGTCTTGTTCCTTTTACTTCAGGTAGATCTTTCCTTCATTGAATGCCTTCATCGAATTAGTTCCGGTCATAGACCAGCATGCCTCGTCCTTCTGAAAGTAAAGGCATGCCTGAATTCCAGGCATGTGCTCACCTTTGATCTGCATAGTGCAAACTCAGTGATTTCATCCATTCATTTTCTCACTGAACCAAATAACTCGTGTTGGTGCATTCTCAAACAAGATCTGATCTTCACTCGGTGTTTTTGGAAAGCCTTACATTTGCTTCAGTAACCTCTAGACTCCATTTATTCAGTTTATTTCCTAGCTGTGCTGCTCCCAGCCCCAGCGAGCTGAGTGCTGTCCCGAGGGGGAGCAGACTGACTGGGGGGGTTCTGTCCAAGGAGGTGCTCCTCTGGTGATTTGGCTCTTGTGTGATTTGCACACAATCCATTAACACACAAAACCCCAAACCAAACCAGACTTCTGCTGTGCTCTGTGTTTGATTGTCTGCTGCTACAGAGGCACTGCTGGTTTGTATCCCCACAGTTCTGCTTTCGATGGAGCTTTCTTTGGCTGGCACCTATTCTGTGTTAAGTTTTGAGGGGGTTGTGTCTGTGGCTGCTCTCCTGTCTCTGTGTTAGCTTACACTCCTGCTGCAGCCCATTTGCTGTGCAGACAGCCCTGAGCGCCGCAGCGTTTCCCTCCTGCCCCAGGTTCCTGGATAACCGACTGTTCGCGACGTGCTCCGACGACACGACCATCGCCCTCTGGGACCTGAGGAAGCTCAACACCAAAGTGTGCACACTGCATGGCCACACCAGCTGGGTCAAGAACATCGAGTACGACACCAACACGAGGTTACTGGTGACCTCAGGCTTTGATGGAAACGTGATCATCTGGGACACCAACAGGTACGTGGCTGTGCTCGCCCCGTGGCTTTCTGCAGCACACCAGGACAGGTACACCAGGCCTTCCGTACAAGATGCAAAGCCTGCCTCCCGGAGTGGGGCTGCATTTTGTTCTGGGAGGAGTTTATAGCCCAAGAACTTGCATCACCTCTCTAGTAATAGTAAATGGCTAGAAAGGAGCTTCTCCTCCTCCACCTAGCTGAGGTGTTAGGGCATGGGTTGCACAATGATCTCCAGAATCAGAGAATGAAAAGGTTGGAAGAGACTTTATGATGATGTTGAAGATCTCTTCCAATGCCGTAATTCTGTGATCATGTGATTCTCTTGTTGATGTGCCAAAAAACATGGTTCTTCCTTCTGAAGAAGGTCCTGTCCTTGTTGTAGTTGTAGGAATATGTGACTTCACGCATTCCATTAAAAGGTAGGATAAAGACAACACTCGAAAAAAAGATTTTGGGGTAAACAAAGTGAGTGATGCTGAGCATATCCTGGACCCTTGTGGACGCAGTCAGGTCCTCAAACTGGAGCTGACCACAGCCCTCTCCTGTGCTTGTCTTGCTGTGCAGGTGCACCGAGGAAGGATGTCCCCACAAGAAGTTTTTTCACACACGTTTTCTGATGCGAATGAGGCTGACGCCAGACTGTTCAAAAATGCTGATCTCCACCTCCTCTGGTTACCTTCTGATTTTGCATGATCTTGACCTAAACAAGTCTTTGGAGGTTGGCAGCTACCCGATTTTAAGAGCCAGGAGGACCACATCAAGCTCAGGTGAATGCTGGTGAGGCGGTCTGTGGCAGGTCCTGTGCTGGGGTGTTTTCTGAGGTTATCTTGGCCAGCAGCCTGCATGTGCTGGGGTGTAGCTGGGCTTATCTGTCTGGTGGGCTTATCTGTTTGCAGACATAACATCGTCGGGTTCCTCTGGCCCTCGAGCTGTGGGTTCACCCTGTCACCAGAACAACTCTGGGCCGCTCTCTGAGAAAACCTTGTCACGGCCCTCCCAGCGAGAAGGTAGGAAAAAATCACTAAAAAAAAGATAAATGAAAAGAAATCCTGGACTTTGATTTACTGTGTCCAAAAGAAGTTAGAGCAGATTAGTGAAAAACTGTTATTTTGTCCTATGGTTTTTAAAGAATGGTTTTTCTGAGACTTCTGTTAAACCAGTAAAGTCTTACTGCACAGTGGGCTTATGGGGTCTAATCAGGTTATATGTCTGAGAAATCTGATAAAAGTAACAAGGATTGGTATTTTGTGTGAATACGTTATTGTTACATAGAGGTGCTTCCTTCTTCCTGCGTTTTTCCTCCAACAAAGTTTGTGTGAATGATCTTTAAGGGAAAAATCCAGAGAATCAGCGTGAAGTTGGCTAATGGCTGAATACTTTGTCCACCCCTTATAATTTCAAAGAAATGTAATGTTAATTTTTAGCTACTCATGGTTGTGAGATGCTGAAGCATACTTCTGAGAGGAGGCTTACCTGGATGCCAGGGAGTGATTTTCCTGGGGGCATGGGGAAAAAGGGAGAAAATCTGCAAGCTGAGCAAACGTTGGAAGGAATTTGGAGAGCACATCATGCACGTTTGAGAATCTGCAGTTCTTATAAAAAACTCACTCTCTTTAGATTTTGCTGTAATGCTAACAAAGAGCGTAAGTGTGGAAGGTTAATGCAGTTGTCAGTGTGGGCTGGTTCAACACAAATGTTGGCACTTAAATTTCAAACAAAGAAGCTGTTTGAAATGAGGGCTGAGCCCATGGGTGTTGGCTCAGGGTTCCTGTAACCCCTCGAGTTTCCCTGTCCTGATGGTGCAGTCTGGCCTGGCAGCCATGTGCAGCTGCCACAGGTGTGATCCCATTTCAGCAGCAGGACTGGTGAGAGAGGTGAAGGTCAATGTGTGGATTTCACTGAGACTCACAGTTAATTCCTCTTGCAGGGGGATCACCTAGAAATAGCCTTGAGGTGTTAACACCAGAGGTTCCAGGAGAAAGAGATCGTGGGAACTGCATCACGTCGCTGCAGCTGCACCCCAAGGGGTGGGCCACGCTGCTGCGGTGCTCCAGCAACACTGATGACCAGGAGGTAACACATTGCCTCATGTTCTTCTCTAAAATATGTGCAGTCAGATGCATAATTTTATTTTTTTAATGATCTTCCTGGTAGAACCTGCTTCAATCCTTTTCCCTGATGCAAGAAGTCATAAGGCCAGCTACAAGCTGCAGATTCTGCTCCTCTAACTTTACCAACAGTAGACAATAGTACTTGTCCAATAATAAATGGTTTAGTTACTTGATTGCTGATGTAAATTGAGGTTCATTTCGTTTTGGTGGGATTTTTTTTCGTCTTTTTGTATTTGTTTGGGATTTTTGTTGTTGCTGTTGAAGAAAGCCACTCTGTAATGATAACCCTTCACTCAAGTGTAGAGGACTGAGTGGACCCTTAGCAGATTGGTTCTAAATTTTAGTGCTGATTGTGCAACAATCAAACTGCTATACAACACAGAATTTTTGTAACATGCAAAATGTTACATTTTGTCAGTACTGATGATTTACTGAGTTATAATTTCTTTTAGTTGTAGAGTCTGCCTTACTCTGTTTATTAATATTCATTAGTATTTTTTCTCTTGTGGTTATTTCAGAAGGATGCATGAAACAGAGCTAGGAATGCTTGTATTGGGGCTGAAGTGGAATCAACATGATATAAACTTTGTCATTTTTTTTAACATTTGTTTTGAGGTGCAATGATGAGATGATAGGGATTGTTAATGTGTTTCACACATAACAAACTGGCTGTAGGGCTGTTCATAACCTTCCTTCAAAAATCTGTTACCAGCTTGTTTCAAGATTCCATGCTTTTGAAGTCAAAGTCATAAAATACCAGTGATCTGCTCTGAGTTACAGTCAGCTGATTTTGACTTTATAGATTTAATTTAAATATTTACTAAATTAGAGTAGGTGCCTTGCCAAAGGATTAGGCTTTGCTCTCTGCAGATGAAACCTAGATTGGAAAGATTATATCGAGCACTCATTTAATTGAAATAGCAGCTTTAATGCTGGGCAGCTGCTTTGCTTGAATAGTTCACAGGGAGGGAGATGCTGAGGCAGTGGCCCGCTCTGGGTGCTCATAGAGAAGCAGGTCAGCAGGAGCATCACCCTCCCGTGCCATTAGCAGTTCATATGAGCTCTGGTTACCTGTTGAGGTGCAGGGGGAGGGAATGTGTGTTTGCAGTGCTTTACTTCTCTTTCAGTGTCCCTTTCTCTGCCTCTCCCTTTAGTGGACTTGTGTCTATGAATTCCAGGAAGGAGCCCCGGTTCGCCCCGTGTCCCCACGCTGCTCCCTGCGTCTGACGCACTGCATTGAGGAGGCGAACGTGGGCCGGGGCTACATCAAGGAGCTCTGCTTCAGCCCCGACGGCCGCATGATCTCGTCCCCGCATGGCTTCGGCATCCGCCTGCTGGGCTTTGATGCACACTGCAGCGAGCTGGTGGACTGCCTGCCGCGGGAGGCCAGCCCGCTGCGCGAGATCCGCTCGCTCTACTCCCACAACGACGTGGTGCTCACCACCAAGTTCTCCCCCACGCACTGTCAGATCGCCTCGGGGTGCCTTAGCGGACGAGTCTCCCTCTACCAGCCAAAGTTCTAGGCGCAGCAGTGGCACCTGTGGATGGACGTTCTTGGGTTCTACTTCAGCTGAGTGGAAGTGTGCTCTCTCCAAAATCTCTGAATCCATAGGAAGTCACGGTTACTGTGATCTCAGGACGTGACGGTGGAAGGATTTTTCAGGCCAGCGCCATGCAGATGTTGGTCCTGCATTTGTGAGCCTGCAGCCCTGCACCGTGTCCCGGCCCTGCCAGCAGACCTCTGCTCCTGCTGATCCTGTGCCATGGGGCTGCTGTCCTGCTGTGTTTGTACCCTGATACTTGATCGTTTCCTTCAGCGCCATTCCAGTGGGCTGTTTGAAACAACACAGAGGGGCAGGGTGCCCAGGGAGCTCCTGTCCCAGAGGAGCTGGACTGCCTCACCTCTGCTTTCTCTTCTGCCACTGAGGCAACTCTGTGGTGATTAGTAGATAATGGACTGCTTGTCTACGTAAGCAACACGGTTAGGTTTTTCCAAAAAAAAAAAAAAAAAAAAGAAAAAAAAAAAGAAAAAGGAATTTTGCTTTCATTTCTATGTTAATGTGGTTGTCATTGGCTAGAAAAATGAATCATGGTGTGGCTTAGGCTGACAGGGACCACTGGAAGTCACCCAGGCCGACCTCCTGCACAGGCAGGCTCCCCTCGAGCCTGCCACTCAGCACTGAGGAAGACCCTGGCCCAGAGGATCTTTCTGGGCTTATGCAGCAGGGCAGCCCTGGCCCCTCCTCTGCCAGGTTTCTGTTGCAGGGGGCTTTCCACATCATTCCACATCTGAATCATGGTGGCTTTCTGCTGATGTTTGGGTATTTCCCACCTGCCTATTTTTCCACACACACCTCGCCCGCGCTCTTGCTGTGGGAGAAACTAATTTGGATGTGTCCCTAGTATTGCTAAATGAATTCTTCACATGTGCTGTCAGTTTAGGAGGGGATTAAAGCAAACTTGTCAACAGTGAGATCTACCTTGATCTAACCAGGCTTACCATCAGGTATGAAACTAATGCTCACTCTGGTGAAGGGGTCTGGAGGGGAAGCCATATGAAGAGCAGCTGAGATCACTTGGTTATTCAGCTTGGAGGAATCTGAAATGAAATCTCGCTGTGCTCTTGAACATCCTCCTGTGGGGCAGTGAAAGGGGCAGGTACCAACCTCCTCACTTCTGTGACAGGGACAGAACCCAGGGAATGGCTGGAGCTGTGTCAGGCAGATCAGGGAAAGGTTCTTCCCCCAGAGGATGCTGGGCACAGCCCTGAGGCTGCCAGAGCTTGAGGAGCATTTGGACACTGCTCCCAGAGATGTACAGGAGGATTGTTGGGGTGTCTGTGCAGGGCCAGGGATGGGACTGGTGATCCTGTGGGGCCCTTCCTGCTTAGGGTATTCTGTGATTCAGTGGTCATACCCAAAGTGTGAATGCCAGATTTCAGCCCTTGAGTTAATAGAGTAAAATGCACAGGTATTTCAGGCTTGTATATCCGTATCAGTTTATAACATTTTCATCACTTACGTGTTCCAAGCTGAGTTTTTTTAGTATTTCACTGAAGTTTTGCAGACCAGTCACACACTCAGTTCAGCAGGAAACTTTACCTGAAAGGACTGTCACCTGCTGGTGTTCAGGTTCACTCGCTGGCTCAACAGAGCACACTTGTTCAAAGCTGACTCTTACAAAGCCTTTTGCAAAACGTATTTGGGGATAAAGACAACATTTATGGATGTGAGAGAGCTGGAAAGGTAAGCCTGAGGACCTTCCTGTAGCTTTGTATTTATGTGGGTAGTATACCCTGGTGTTGGTGCAGAAATCATTGCAACTTAAGCCTCCTCTGCATTATGAAAGAAAAAATACCAAGTTTCCTCTTTTCTTTGGTAATATGAAGCCTTCAGTTTTGTGTGTTTGGTACTCTTAGGGCAAATCAGACCTTCTGCCGGTCTGAGCCTGCACGTGGGGCAGGTGAGTCTACTGAGCTGTTAAAGTGGCTCAGGGCACTTCCCCTGGTTGTGGTTCAATGCCCTGGGAGTGAAGTGTGCAAGAAACGTGGGGACAAGCGTGGGATACAAGATTTTTCTGCAAAGGCAGAGCTACAAGGAGTTTGTAATGGGCCAAGCTGTTCGGGAAAAAAAAAAAAACCAGGTCTTGCGTGGGCCTACAGCAATTTTCCCCCAAGCATTTGCTGTCCCACTGCCAGGCTGCTGTTTTCTCACCTTATTTAATACACATCATGGAAGGGATTACAGAGACATTTGAGAGAATCTCAGAGTTCTCATGGGCTTGCATAGTGTTTGTTTGGAGGTGAAGGAGCACTGTGAGGACCGAAGCGGTTCTTGGATGTCTGTTTACAAGGCGGTTTTTTTCCTGTCAGAACCTCCTCAGACTGGTGGATCCCTAGCGACTGTAACGCTATGCCTGTGAATATGCACTGAGTGTTACCTTTTTAATTCTACCTCATGATACGCTGTGTTTTACACCAGTATTGTGCTGAGCTTTGGACACTCACCTTTCTGTATAAAGGACCATTACCCTGAAGTGATAGAAGTGTCACTGCTCCTGGACAGCACCTGTGCTTGGCTGATGGGCCCTGCCTGGCTCCAGGACTGACAGCTCACATGGTGCAGGGGTTTGGTCACTTTGATGCTTTTGTAGCGCGTCCAGCAGATGCATAAAATGACAGAATCTGTACATGTATGCTGTAGAAATGTTACTTAGTTTTTCTGATGACATTTGTAATAAGTTTGAATTAGAATAAGTAGGTAATCTTAGATTTTGGTCATTCAATTGATTAGTCCTTTTCAACAACACTTGGAAGTTTTCCATAAAGGCTTTACCGTGTTTTACCTGTGAAGTTTACTTCACATTGGCTTACAGTTGACATGCCTCACAGTCATGTGGTGGTGCAAGTGTTTTCAGTTCTCTCTCAGTAACATTACTGAAACAATGAACCTATGTGTTGGTGAGCTTTGGGTTATTTCTAGGTAGTAAAAAAAAGTTTCTCTTCTAGGTGTGTTTCAAAGGTTGAATGCTCAACCTCAAGAAGCGTATAAAACTGTGACACAACTGCAAGGAAACATTTCCAAGGGAGATGGACTGCGCTGACCGACAGGGAGGGGGTGGCTCACACCAGGGGTGTCTGTGATCTGGTGTTGCAGCACTGGATTAATTCCACAGCGTTTGTCGCGGGGCCAGAGCTCTCCTGTAGAGCAGCAGTGCGTTTGTGATGGTTTCATACTCGTGAGCGCCCCTGAGAGAATGCTCGGCTGCCGTGCTGCCTAAAAGCCACGGATCCCCGCCAGAGTCACGGCCGGCGGCTGACGCGGGAGCCAGAGCGGTGTCGGGGCTGGTTCTTCCGTCTCAGCCCATGTGTGCCGTGGGAATGGCCCAGCAGTTCCCGTGTGCGGCACGGCGTGGCACGGCCGGCACCGCACGGGGCTGGGGTCGCCGGGACACAGGGACGGTCCGGGCAGCGACGGCACCGCCACACCATGGGGATAGAGGAAAAGCACAGCGGTACCGACAGACACACACACGATTGTTTGCACTCTCGGAGTTTTGGGGTAAGGACAGCTCGATGCTTACTACCAGAATTAGAATGTAAACATCAGGTTTTGGGGGGGTGGGGAGGGGGTCTTGGTTAATTTAGTGGGGTTTGGTTTTGTTTGTGTTGTGATTTTTATTTGGGTAGCACTGATGTGTGAGAAGGTTCTAACATTGTAATACACGGGTCTGTTGCTCTACAACATACAAACTGTTAGAAAAAGATGTACACTTGCCAAATGAAAGCTTTTAAAATTTAGTTTACAAGATTCTAAAAACTTGGAGAGAAAGGAAGAAGTCAACGACCCATCATGATTTTGACCTGCAGGAAACAGAAACTTCTCACTGGCTGATCTTAGTCAAAGGTGCATTTTCTAAAGCACTGAATAGCATCAGTTAAGTATAAGGTTTTTAATACAGAAACAAATTGTGCATGTAGAGTATTTTGAAATACCTGAGATTTCATAGTAAAAACTGTAGCCTTTTAATACCGTAAATGAAGTATCAGAACTGCTTTGGAAGTATTGTACTTACAGCCGTACAGTAACTTACTATTTGTGGACAGTTTCTCTTGCTTGCATAATAAACATTTAATAATTCACTGAATTGAAATGTATTTTATTTATGTTAAAATGAACCATGCTCACAGGTTGCCCGCTCCCTAAAATTAAACACCTTAATTAACAAAAAACACCTCCTAGTGCTTAGATACTGCCCTTCTCAGATGTGTGTGTTACAATAGTGCTTTTACATGAAATTTTTCTGAAAGTGGCATATGAAGACTCAAAATTGGCTCTGAACCTCAGACCCAGAGCTCCATGGTTTGATTTTTAATGGAGTCGTTGGGCACTGACCAGCTTCAGGCTCGTGCCAAACTCTCACCCAGCCTCTCTCTGGCTTCCCCGGCATGACAGGAGTACATAACATCTTCCATAGAGAAATAAGATGCAGATTTTTTTTTTATTCCATCAAGGAGTGATTACAAAAAAAAAATAGTACACTGATAAAAATCAGATTCTGCCAGTAACAAACATCCGGTAAACATTTTATTTAGATGCAGATAATCACCACTGGGATACAGGAACTCGCGCTTGTGCCCACCCACTGCCGTCTGTGAAGCTGAGGACTGTATGATTACAACACACTGATTAGGATCAATTTTGGAAGACAGTTTCAGCAAATGGAAAACTCAAATTCAGAAAAGCAACGTTCCCCCCCAAGACTTAAGAAAATACTAAATTCAAAGCAGTTTTTGAAAGCTCTGCTGCTCCCCATCATCCAAAGTGTTTTGGTTTATGTATGAATGTATAGTTTAATTAACGGGGAAGCCCTCAGGGAGATTAAAACACTTTTTGCTGGGACCCTCATCTAGCTCAGGGTTGTGCTTGCTCTTCAGTCCCTGCATCTCAAGCCTGAAGTCTTCTCTCTCTCAACTCCCATGTCTGTAAGACACAGATTTCTGTCAGTCCTTTTCAACATTTGCCTACAGAAATCTGAAACATGTCTCCAAGCACTCCACTTCCCTGCTTCCAAGGTCATCTTTGGCTTTTCATCCCCTCTATATCTACAGACCTCCACTGAAGCAGGTAACCCAGGAATCTCACCTTTCCTGTAGCCACTCTGTCTTGCAGAACCATAACAGTACAGACCAAGCAGGCAGAACCCCGAGTTTCAGGTAAAAACACCTCGTGATCTGTAATTCCACAGAGGGAACTGAGAAAAGACAAGACGCGACAGTGCAAAAAGCCATGTGAAGTGCTTGAGCAGCTGCAGGAGCTGGAGTGTCCCGTGGGCATTACAGACAGGGACACCTCCCTGATCCTGTAGCTGGAGGCAACAGAAAAAGCATCAATTAAAAAAAAAAAAAGTCCTCACAAAAAGCAGAACAAACACTGAGTTTTTTAACAAGGAAGGACACTTTAAAGCTGAAGTGAGTTTGCTGTCCCATTCCTTCCACTTTTCCCTTTCCACAGGAAGGCACACATACAAATACACACACACATACACACACAGAGGTCCAGCCTGGGCTGAGGTCACACGTTCGGTGCCACGGCTGGAGGACATGGTCACCACAGGCCACACCTTGTGGTGGCTGCAGCAGGCTGAGGTGCAGCTGGGAGCTCTGCACTTCAGTTATCCCCTTCTGGATCTGTCCTTTGAGCTTTAAACAATGAGGACCCCAAAACATCTGAAAATGCAGTTCCAAAATTGAGACTTGGAAGATGATCAGGCAATGGAATTGCTTTTCTTCAGCCCCTCCTTGATTCTCATGTTCTAAATGGGCAGTGGAGTGCATCCCATCACAGAGCATTAGGGAATTTTGGGAGTGATACAGACTGCTTTTGTTTTCTCGTTTACAACTCGTATTTGCCTAGTGGCTCTGTTATGGGTAAACTCACCTGCCAGCAGAGGAACAGTTTACAAAGTTCATCATAATTGCACCAAGGTTTAAATGCATCACCATTCACCCCATAAATACCGAAGGCTGGGAGGAATTACCTGTCACATGCACAGGCACTGTTTCCTGGGACTGAGAACACTGTGGGTGCTGACAGCCCACGAGCAGGACGGGGTCACAGCAGCTTCAGCAGGAACTCATAGGTTGCGTTGATGATCCCCCAGGACAGCACAGAGCGGTGGTAGTTCAGATGGGCTCCTCTAAAGAGGTGGACCACTTTCCTGTCGCGTTCCAGCCAGATCTTTGCTAACACTTTGGAGAAGGACTGAAATTCACCACCAATCTGAGCTTGCATGCGAGTTTTCACAACATTCACAGGGAAAAACAAGATCCCCAGCAGGGCACCCAACAGGCCCCCACAGATGAAGTCGTTGACCATGTGAGAGCTGTACGAGGTGGCTTCAGGCAGACACTGCTTGATGGGCCCCCGCAGACCGAAGAAGAGCACGTTACTGGGCCCGTTCCGGAGCAGAATAGGTACCAATCCCCGGTAATACTCCCGCAACCCGTATGCTTTCAGCACCTTGAAGGCCTGGTAAGTGTTTGTGAACTTGTCATGGTGTTTGTAGTCCTGGAGCAGCGTCTGGACGCGCTCGAAGGGCGTGAGCACGGCCTCAGTGGTGCCAGCCAGCGCGGCCGCGGCGCTGCGCGTCAGGAGCTCCGGGGCGCGGGCGTGGCTGAGCAGCAGCGCCGAGAAATCCTCGTAGAGGCCGAACATGAGCGCCAGCGTGGTGGTCTTCTGCACGAGCGGGGGCAGGATGCCGCGGTACAGCGTGCGCAGCCCGTCGCGGCGCAGCTGGCGCACGGCGTCCCACGTGCGCAGCCCATACAGCTGCTGCCGGAACAGCACCTTCTGGATGGGGAACGTCACCACGATGTTGGTGAAGGCCGCGCACAGCCCGCACACGTAGTGCTTGCCTGAGGTGTCCTGGCCCGCAGACGCCTCGGGGACTGCCGTGGTGGCACCGCCCAGACCCATTGCGTCGGCGCTCCCGTGCGGCACGGCCCGGTGCCTCCTCCCTGCGCCAGAAACAACCAGGTGAGACGGCTGTGGCTGACCCCGCAGCTCTGCCCACCTACTGCATCATTCTAACATCCCAGAGAAAAAGAGCCACAGAGGTTGAAGGGAAAAGGCAACAAAAAGCCAGGTCTGACGGATGTTGTGACATTTCCGCTCAAGTCTAGGCAACCATAAAAGGCAGCAGTTTTTCCCTCCTGTGGTCTTTCAAGTTAAAACAGAAAAAAAAATTCCCTGGAATCACAAATTCCAACATTGAAAGGCTGACCCCACACTAATAAAACACTGCGTGAACAAAAGAGAGGCTGCCAAAAAACCTACCAAAAGCCAACACCGAATCAAACACATGCAGCAACATTAAAAAACCTGATCCTTACACTCTGCCGCTCTCTGTGGCAGAAAACACCAGATAACACCTCGCTGTGGGCCACCAGCTGGGCACCACCACCCACAATGGAAGCACAGATGTCACACAGGTGTGATTTCACCGACACAGCGGAGAAATTGTTTACAAGTCCCAGTTCACTGCCATGCAGTCTCCTCTGCATCAGCCCCCACGCTCGACGTCCACGTTCTGCTGAGAAGTTTCACCAGCTGAATTTAGCTAGGCCCAGGGTCCTGAAGGACATGTGGATAGAGGCAGCTTGACCAGATAGCCTGGAGCACTGCAGGGATCTTTACCTGGCAAACCCTGTTTGATGGAAGAATGGGATTATTTATTTGGCAGTTATGAAAAGATGTTTCTGCAAGTCTGCAAATCACACCCTCAATTACTGCTCAGCCTGAGAAAGGTCCGTGACAGCTATGCGAGTTCATGCGCCTCAAATCCTCCCCAGCATCAGCAATACGCATGAGATTCCCAAGGTTGGAAGGGATGTTTGGGAACAACAGAACTGCCCAGCATGAGGAGCTAGCGCAAATCGGAGCAGAAAAAGAGAGGAGGAAGGAAAAGGAAAGGACGGGTGAGAGAGAAAGGAGAGGGAGAAACAGGGAGGAGAAAAGGGTGGGGGAGAGAAAGGCAGAGAAGGAAAAGAAGGGATGGGGGAAAGAACGGGAAAGCCCCTTATTTTCCGAATCTCCCGCTGCCTTTGATGGGAGCAGTGTCTCCGTCCCCAGGGCAAGCTCTCGCGCTCCCGCTCCAGGAGTGTCCCGAAAGGCTCCAGGCGGGCCCTCCCCGCTCTCGGGCGCGGGAGCCGAAGCTCTGCACTGCCCGCGCACACGCCGGGGCCGCGCCCGCTCCCCGGCGCTCCCGATCCCTCTTGACACCGTGTTCTGCCCCTCAGTGCGCACACGGGCACAGCCCGCGCTTCCCGGTGGGANGCTGTCATAGCGGGAGCGGGCCGGGAGCGGAACGGGAGCACGGCAGGAGCGGGATCGCGGCGCCCCAAGCGCCCGGCCTGGCGCGGCCTCGCGCCGCTCTCTGACGTCACCGCGCCGCCGTGTGACGCCACCACGCCGTAGCACGGGGGCGGGGCTGGTGGAGGGGGCGGGACACGGGCCGTCAACCATCCACGTGACACAGGCCGCTCCTCTGCCCGTGTTCCGCCAATCAGGCGGCGATGTCCATGTAGCCCCGCCCTAGGGGCGGGGCAAGGCTCGCGGGAGTGAGTTCGCGCGGGAGTGTGCGCAGGCCGGACGGGATCGGCCGGGCGAGCTCCGCTCTGCCCCGTCCATTCCGCACGGGGCCGAACTGGGTTCTCTGTCCCTCCTGCGGCCGCACGTGCTCCTCGGTGGGACCCACCCCGGTCCCTCGGCCCCGGAGAGCTCGGTCTGCGCCGCTCCACGGGAGAAGCGGATCCGCGGTGCCCTCGCTGCCTCTTCCAGCGGAGGGAAAGCGGCGGCGCAGTCTCCCCTGTTCCGGAGTTGAGTTAGTTTTATTATGGTTCGGTAGCAAATCTTAGCGGCTCGTTTTTATTCTGGTGTTTGTCGCTGCGCAAGGCCGGGCGGTTCAGCGCCTCGTTCCCCTTGGCCGAGCGCGGCGGGGCTGAGGCGGCGCGGGGCCGCCGGGGCTCCCCCCGAGCTCTGCCCACGTCCCCTCTCCCGCGGCCCGTGCCCGAGCTGGGGGTGCCGGGGCAGTGGCGCTGGGATGGTGAGGAAACGCCGCCACCGCCACGAAACCCTGTCCCTGCAGAGCTGGGCCGGCGCGTCTGCGTTCGGCGCGGGGAGTGGGGTTGGTCGTGGATGCCTTCTGCTCTATCCCTCTCCTGGCTGGAGGGTCCTGCGGGTGGCGCGGAGGTACAGAATGGGTCACACCTTCCCCAGCGAGACCCATGTCCTTGGCAGGACCCGTCGGCTGTGACACACAGAGGTGCTTTTTTTTGTCCAAAAGTCCCTGGTTAAACGATGTAATTCTGACTGCCTTGAAAGAGTGGAAAGCCCTGAGCGGTTCAAGTGGCCTTGCTGTCCCGTGAGCACGAGGGGGCTAGGGGTGACAGTGGCCAGACTCCATGTGTCTGGGCAGCACTGGTCAGCTGGGCCCTGGGAGGGCACGTGCAGCATGGATTTGCATATTTGCATATCCCTGTCACCATTGGGGTCCTTCCCTGGTAAAGCTTTGCACTTGGTGTGCTGGCTGGACAACCACTGATGAGTCTCAAGCTGTGTCAGGGGAAGTTCAGGTTGGATATGAGGAAGATTTTGTCCCAGGGTGATTATACATTGGAATGGGTAGGTACTGGAGTTGACATCCCTGGAGATATTTAAGGAGAGACTGGATGTGGTACTTTGTGCTGTGTTCTAGTTGATGAGGTGATGGTTGGTCAAAAGTTGGACTTGATAACCTCAGAGGTCTTTTCCCATCTCAATGGTTCTGTGATTCTGTGACCTTGTCGTCACCTCCAGAGGTGCCAGTGGAGGTTGGTGTCTTGCTGGTGGAGCTGTGGTGGCTCCTGTGCCACCTCTGCCTCCCCAACCTGGGCTGCTACAGCTGCAGGGCTGGCATGAGCCATGTCTCGGCTGCCTGGAGCACAGACTGGCCCAAGCAGTCTGGCATGGAGCTGTGGTCCTGGAGAGAGGCCTTCTGGCAGCACTGCCTGGCCTCCTAAACCAGGAACATGCTGGAATCCTCCAGGTACCTGTCTCTGTTCCAGTGGTGGAGGGGCTGGTGCCATGGGGGTGAGTTTGGCAGGCTGAGGCTGCCCTGGCCACCACTGGCCCCTGTGACTGGCTGGAGTTGCTGGCACACGTGCTGGCACACGAGGAGTAGGGTGAGGTGCTGCAGAGGGGGCAGCGATGGGGCAGGGAGGTTGGGGCACATGGCGCTGGGGACAGCACTGCCCCACAGCCGGCTGATGCCCCTGCCTGCCCGCCCCACCTGCTGCTCTGGTGCTCCAGTTGTGCACGGGGTGTCGTGGGACACTGGGGACAGCAGGTGACAGAGCAGCCAGCTGCACACACCTGACATAGACCCTGGAGCTCAGGTCTCTGCAGCAGGACAAGGGAGTCCAACCTTTGGCAGCTCTCCACAGGGCTGCATCATCTGACAGCGCCTTTCAAGGCTGCAAAGGAAGAGCATCCATTTACCCATGGAGGCAGGAGAAACTGGAAGGAAACCTTTAGGGGCCTGATCCATACTGGGCACTGCATACAGGACAGCGAAGTGCTGTGCTGCTTTTCCCTCTCCCTGCTGTTCCACCAGCTCCTTTCCTGTGGTTGACCAGCCCAGATGAAAGGCAGGTTGCTGGCAGCTGCCTGCTTTCTGCTCACAATGGTGTAATCACGAGTGGAAGTATTAATACATGGGCGGATTGGGGTCATCTAGTCAGGCCCACTCAAGCCTGTAAAAGCACAGCTGCAGAGGCTGGGGGACTGCAGAATCAACCCCTGGCCATGCCCCTCACCATGGCCAGTCCTGGCTGGTGCCTGCTTCAAGTCAGAGATCACCCGAGAGGAGGGGGGTTTGGCTGGGAACACACACTGGACACTGAGCTGAAGTTTTCCCTAAGCATCATCTCACCCTGCAGTTGCCCACAGCTCTCAGCTCTGCCTGTGCCAGACAGGATGGTGGTGGTGAGGGCTGGGTACCATCACTGCCAAAATCCCCAGTGCTGGCAGCACTGTGGGGCTTGGAGGTTCCTCTCCAGCCACCTGCCCAGAGCAGAATCATCCCCAAGGGTTAGGGAGGCCCAGGGTTTGGGCCCGTTTTTCATTCCATGACTAAATGACTGTAGATAAAAGTTTTGCAGTTTGGGAGGAAAGGGAGCATTCCCTGCCCAGCTCTCAGTGGGGATTTGCTCAGATAGGAATTACCAGCTGGAGTAGGAAGCCGGAGTATATATCAGCAGGAATTACTGGCTGTGGGCTCAGTGCAGTCTGAATGGGAGCATGGTAGAGCTGGCCAGAGCTGGGGGGTCCCTGCACAGCCCAGGCCAGGGCCAGCTGAGTGGACATGGCCATGGTCTCTGTGGGCAGCTGAGTGTTCCCGATGGAGATGGGCCATGGTCACATCCCGCTGGGCTCCACGTGTAGCTGAGAGACCAAATGAAGCACTCGTCTGCAATAGGCAAATAAAAGGAGGTGTAATTTAATTACCTTCTGATCTCTATTGTTTGTCGAAGTGGGCTATGCAAAGGCAATTTGTAATTATCTCTTAACACTTATACGATGTGGACTTAAGACGTGATTTTGTTTGTCTGGAAAATATTGAACACCTCTGCTGTGTAAATATTTAACTGCTTCTTTTGAGGAAGGCAGATTGTGGTGAGCAGTGCCAGTGACTCCAGTTTGCCAGGTTGCAGGTGCACAGGGACTGCGGAAGGGAGAGCTGTTCCCTTTGGTCACGTCCTGCAGCTGCAGGTGCTTGCCCTGCTGCCTGCAGATCCTCATGCTGGGGAAGGACATTCCCCACTGCAAGTTTTGGGCTGTTCTTGTGCCTGTCCTCGGAGCAGCCTCACTACGGACAGCAGTGTTCACTCCAGCTGCAAGGCCAGGCTGGACATCTGCAAGGGAGCCAAGCGCTTGTCCTGGTGCATACCCTCCTTCTCCCAGACCAACTCCAAGGGATCCATGTCCCAGGACAGATAACACCCACCTGCTGTTTGCTGTTCTTCAGCCTGTTCCTTAGGCTGTTGCTGATGAATCACACTACAGCTAACCCCGAGTACCAAGTACAGCACGGTGCTGCCCCACAGTCCTGGCAGTATCCTGCTCTGTTTGATGGTGCCAGCCTTAAAATCACTGTATGCAGAGAGGACGCAGTGAGGATGTTTCTGAGCACAGGGACAGGTGTCCTGTGACTAGCCAGCTCATGCAGGCTGCTCAGCCAGCACTGCCCACAGTGGCTTCAGATGCCAGGTTCCTCCTCCAGGGTTGTGCTCTGAGGGGGGTGGGTGTACAGTGGATTTTTATTTTGGTTCGAAACTTGACTTTGATTCTTCTCTCCAGAGTGGAGTAATCAAGTAAGTCTTGGTGCATGGTGTGGGAGAGGACACAGTGGCACTGTAAGACTCATATTGCTGAAAGGAGGTCAGGACATGCAGGTCCCCAGATTGATGATGATGGTCCCATTTGGTTTTCCAAACCCCCAGAGCAGCAAAGTCAGGTGGGTGAAATAGAGAGCACCTTAGTCCCACAGTTTCTCAATCAAAACGCAGCTCCCTTCAAGCACTTTTTGGGCAGTCCCAGTATTGACTCTCCTTCCACTGCTCATGCCCTTATTGCCCAGAACTTGCAGTCCGCTAGAGGTGTTGGCTGTTAAGTCACAGAAAGTATTTTTATCAGAAAAGCAGGACATTCAGTCTCAATTTCTCAAGTGTTTCTGTCGCACCTAGGTTTTGGAACACTCCTGGCATGCTGTCATGTGCCCGCCCTGCTCTGCCCCATTCCCCCTTGGAGGATAAACCCTGGGGGCATTTCCATGGCTGCTCAGGCCCCACTGTAGTGTCCCAGTGTGTGGGGGTCCCTCCTTCCCAGGTTTGACCCTGCGTGGGTTCTGACCAACCCCGGCATGGTCTCACACCAAGAGGGGACCCTGGGGTCCCAGGGGGCGGCCAGTGACTGGATGGATTCCAGCTCCACCAGCAGGGTGGGTCGTGACTGCCACAGACACAGGAGCATGTTCTGTGCCACTTTCTGACCCACAGTGGGGGTTCTCTGACCTCATTTCTCCAGAGCCTTGCAGGGAAGCTGACAGCTCAGGGATGGGGACCATCAGACCAACTNAAAAAAAAAAAAAAAGGCTGGGAAAACAGCTGTTTATGTCTCCCTCTTTTCCCAATGAGGCAGCTGCTGGGGTGATTTACAAGCAAGAAGGTCCACAGTGATGCCATTTTGGTTTTTGCCATTTTTTTTTCTTTTCTATGTTCTCTGTATTTTTTGCACATACATTTGGAGCTCTGTAGTTTATCGTATTAGTGGCTAGTTTTCTCAGTAATTTTCCATGCCCTTCCCCTAGGCAGAAAGACAAAATCAATTCCAGAGGTCCAGCCCCGCGGGTAGAAGGCCATGGTGCTACCTTGATTCTTCCTGGCTACCAAGGTTGAAAACAGCTCTTAGAGATACATTTCATGGACAAAGTACAGCTAGTACCAAGGGCAGGCTCCAGAGAAAGGCCTTGACTGGGGAGGATTCCGCTACTAAGCACTACTTATCCTCCTAACTGGTGCTTTTTTTTCAGTTATGCTGATGTGCTGAACTTAAAAAACTGTATTCACCCTGTGTGGGTGGGCTTTTGTGGACATCTTCCCATTAGTGGCCCTGAAAGCCTTCAAATAAAGATCCCCTTTTATATTACCTCCTTCCTAAAGAATTATCTCGAGTTTCATTTCCAGGTTAGGAAAAAGGCAACAGTACAGGAAATGTGTTCCTGGCAGAATCCATGGCATGCCTGGCTGGGCCTGAGCCTGGAAAAACCCCTCACCCTATGGGCCTGGAGCACCTTTCACCTGGGAATTGTTCACTTTGGAGTTGCTGTGTCAGCGACTGTCCAAGTTTATGCTGGGGGGTCAGGGATGGACACTGTATCCCATGGGTGTCTCTCCAGCAGCCAGCCAGAAATGCCCTGTGGCAGCAGCCAGCAGTGTCTGGGCAGAATTAGAACCGAGGTGATCCTCCTCCTCAGCTCAGCCTGGGGTGCCATGTCCAGCTCTGGGCTCCTCCGTTTCAGAGACAGGGACACACTGGGGAGTCCAGTGAGGATGCTGAAGCATCACTGCTACACAAACAGTGGAGAGAACCAGGGCAAGTCAACCTGCAGCAAGGAAGGCTCAGGGGCACCTTGTCCATGGCTATGAAGACCTCCAGGGAAGTTGCCCAGGCACAGGCTGCGAGCACACAGGATCATAGGCTCCCTGTGAACATTGGGAAACACTGCTTCACTGTGGGTTTGTGCAGTTCCTGTAACTGGAGACACTCCAAAGTCACCTGGACACAGTCCTGGGCACTTGGCTCTGGTGGCTCTGAGCAGGGAGAGGGACTGGACAAAGTCCTTTCCAACCTCAACCAGTCCTACTGATTACTTGGGGCCTGCAATTCCCACAGCATCAATGAGCCTCTCCCCAGAACACAGGATGTGTGTCACTAATAACAGGTGTGAATAGTGGGTCTTTAAGGTCCCATGAGGATATACCAAACCCAAATTACTGTCTGAAGCAGTGGTATCCCAGAGATGATTTCCTCTGACATTCCATGCTCTTTTCACACGTTTGGAAGTGATCCTGTTTCACACAAGCCATCTGGACTCCTGCAGCCTTATAAACAGCTCCCATGAGGCTGATCATCCAGGAGACTGAAAATTCAGAGAAACCAGACTAAAAGTATCTCCCAAAGGGCTGGGAAGCCACAGTGGCATCACAGTCATTGCTCTCCCTGAAGGTGATAGCAGCTCCAAATCACAGAACTCTCCCTCACCCAGGAAAATAGCCAGGATAGGAAAAGTGACAACAACTGTGAACGTCTTTACAGTTCTTGAACATATGATTACACTGGCACTCCAGAGAAACAAAACGGTGTATCTAAGTCAATCTCTGTTTCCCTGCTTCTGACCTTGAACCTGGGAGGGGCCATGAACCAGAAGCAGCCACACAGGTGTCAGAGGAGAACCTGCTACCTCAAACTCTTCCCTTGTGCCTCAGCACAACCACCATTTCACCCCCCACTCCAGACACACTGGAAAAAAGACCTGGTTTTACTACAGCTTTTTCTATATAAATAGAAAAAAAAGCAGCATTTTATTGAGGTGAAACCCTCAGTCCGGTTTTCAGCAGGGTGAGGGCTGATGCTGGACCCCAGCCCAGCAGAGGAAGGTATGCCCATGACATTCTGAGGGAGGGGCTGTGTCTCCCCTCAGATCTCCTGGGATTCTCAGTTCATTTTCTTGCGCTTCCGCTGTCCCTCTGGTGCCTTCTGTGTGGGCAAGGGCAGAGACAGAGTGCCCAGCTTGTGGTTCTGATCATTCTCCAGCCCTGGAGCCCCCTTGGCCTTGGACACCCTGAGCCGCAGGGCCTTGGCGATGTCCAGTATCCTGGAAAACACCGGAGAAATGCCATCAGTGGGGCCCAGCCCTCCATGCCATGACCCCGCAGGGACCCACAGCCCTCTGGGAAAGGCCTGGAGGTGTCTCTGTGGTACAGGGATGCCATGGAGGAGCATCAGGGCTGCAAGGCAGAAAGCCCTCCAGGGGACTGCTGATTTTTCAGCAAGTCCCAGCCTTCTCCAAGCTTTTCCCCACAGCATTTGACACTGTGTTCCCAGCTGCACAACCCAAACCCAGGCATCAACTGCCAAAACCAACATGGATTCCTGGAAAAGCTTAGTTGCAGGAAGAAAAACAAAAAGGGAAATGGATGGACACCAATAGCAGAGACTGCTCTAAAATCCACTACTACCAATCAAAGAATAAAGAGGATAACAATGGGCAAAATAAGTGAGGGCATCAAAACCAATGAGGAAGCTTGAAAACCAAGCGATGACCAAGGGCTTTGGTAAGACCCAGTAATAACTGAAGGTTTGGCCAGAAAGCCTGACCCTGCAGGGCCAAGGACAGGAGCACAGCTGGAGCAGAGCTGCAGTTGCCAAGTGACTCCTGGAAAATGCAGGTCCTGCACTCATGCAGAGACAACTGCCCATCCTTCCCTGGAAAATCAAAGCCCTATCCATGTCCAGATAAGCTTCAGAGCTCTCCCAGGGTCTTCGTAGGAGGATCCTGGCAGGTGTGAACAAACAGGATGACTCACCTGCTCTCTGAGAGCTTCATGTCATTCTGCAGGATGGTGAGGTCTGTCTGGAAGTTGTTGATGTGCAGAGCCAAGGCAATGACATATGCGGTGATCTTAGCCTTCATGGATGCAGAGATTAAATTCTGGATTCTGTGTGGCAAGACGGAGAACTCGTGAGATGTGGAGTGCAAGGGGAGTCCTGATGGTGTGTCTGTGGCCCCTCAAGCTGAGCTCTGCCATATTTGTGCCTCAAAAGCATCACACAGGTTCCCTTACCTGCCATCATTGTAGGTCAGTGAGGTGAAATTCTTCATGAGTTTCTTGCTGATGATGTGTGGGCATTCAGGACCCATTGGATCTAGGGCAGAAAGGAGCTTTGCAGTGGAAGACGAACAAACACTCTACACCTTGCACTGCCCACCCACCACAGCAGCACATGTGTCACCCTGACACTTATCATGGAATATCAGAATACCCACACGGAAAGCGACCGACCAGGACCACTGAGTCCAGCCCCAGGAATCCCACTATTTATTGCCTCTTCCCAGGAACACAACAAACCTAAAAGGAACCTTGGTGCTTGATTTCCAGGTCTCGTAATTTTTCAGGCCTGAGAGACTCCCAACAGCTTTTATTGTCTCAGTAAAGTGATCTCCCACTTCCATACTATACAACCTAAAGTGCACACACACCTATGCATGTATTTCTTTTGCCACAAAATACTGTTAAAGCTGTGACCACACTAACAAGTCCCTACTCTCACCAAGTCTAGTCATTCCCACATCCTCCTTAGACAAGTCCTGTGTCTCCATCAACACAGGAAGATATTTAAAGCCAGGCTTGCCACTTCCTCCACCCTCAGCCCTGCCAAGGACTGACAAAGACACAAAAGTTCTAAGGAAAATAGCAAGTCTGGGAAATCTCAACCAAAATGTTTTGTGTCGTGCTGTTTCAAAAGCAGGACCCTGAGTATGACAGAGGTATGATCCACACACTCAGCTGACGAGCAAAGGATGATGAAGAGATTCCCAAAAGCATGTGTTTATGAGCTGAAAACTCTCTTACGCTTCTTCTTGATCACTTTCAGGTGACTGAACTTGATGAGGGTGTCCAGGAACCAGAGGCATCGAGCTTTGTGGTCTCTAGTCCTCTCATCAGTGGGCAGGAACTTCAACTCCTCCAATACAAAGGAGCAATGGCTGCAGGAAAGAGAGGTAGTTCAGGTCCCTTGCTGCTGTGTACTCCACTGTCCCACACATTCCCCAGGGCAGGTGTTGCTCTGCCATGCCTGGATCCAATGTCCTCCCTCTGCCCCAGAGCCGTGGCGCTGGCAGCAGCAGCCCTACTGCCCCTCAGCCAGGACCTGGCCGCTGGCAGCGGCATTACCTTCTCTCCTCTGCTCTCTTGGCCATCTCCTCTGCAGTGATGTTGGCCAGGGCGGCTGCTGGCACCTGCAGTGCCTCGTACTCGGCAGGAGAAAGGACTGGCAGGATTTTAAGGAAAAGAACAAGCCCGGGCTCTCCCTTCAAGGTAGGGCAGTTCTGTCCACACTCACTTGGGGAGAAGGAGGCAGGGCAAGGGCTGGAACCTGTCCAGGAACTAAGGCCTCTAGGAGACTGTGGCACAACCACAGCTCACTTCTGAAAGGCCGACCTCACCAGTATTTCCTGTGGAATGCTGCCCACCAGGAGGCAGAGCATCCTGTTCTCCACACGAAAGAGGCAGATACGGGACTTGCAGGCCCCAAAACCCCAGGGCACCATTACCTTACTCCCAGCCCTTGGCCTGTGAGGGACAAAGGCTCGACTTGCTCTCATGCACCAGATGGCTTTAGTGAGACTTAAAGGCATGAGAAACGGCCATGACACAGAAAAGATACTGTCCTCAAACTTGTACACGTGCTCCGGCCTGTCGGCATCCTCGTGGCATGGTGGGAGGAAAGCAGAGATGTTCTGCACATCATCCTGGGCCATGTCCTGCATCAGAGCTTGGGAGGGAAGCGGGACAGGAGCATTAGGATCACGCTAACCAAAATGCAGAGAACAGGAACACAACCTAAATCCTTCCATTAGGATCAACTTTACTCAATGGGTCCACACCATTTTAATCGCAGCTCGAGTTTTACACATTTACAACTTCTATCAAGAACTTTCTGGTCATAAAAATTTAGAAAGGCCAGCCCAGATTAGAGAAACATCAAGAAAAGAAGGGCACACAAGATGTCTGCTGCTGTGGGTGGGCAGAGCATGGTTTTGGCACTTCTGTTCCAGTGGACACCCACTTAGCACAAAGCAACTCTGACAGCACAGTCAATATCCACCCTGGAACAAAAGGGATGAAAGGTCGCGGGGTCTACAATCAACAGATATCTCTCCTGTTCATGTCAGTGACAATCTTGGGATCCCAGAAGTGCTCTTGTGTCTGCCCTCCTGCCCACATGTCCACAGTCTGGTCACCCCAGCTCTCTCCTGCCACACCCTGGAAGCCCCCAGGGATGGTGAACACCACACTGTGCTGTGACCTGTCCCAGGGCTGCACCACTCTCTGAGACAAGAAGGTGCCTTTTCAACAGCCATGCCACAGAACTGAGACCAGGTAAAGGCACTGCCTTTATCCTTGTAAACTCATATCCCACAGGAGCTTCCAAAGCAGGCAGTACAGACACTGATGTCACAGGGAATTGCCCTCATTCAGGCAACTCCAACACCAAGTCCACCAGGACCAGAAAGAAGCAGCTCCTCTACATGTACCTGTCTCAGCTGTTATACCAGCTACCTCCTCATCCCTTGAAGAAAACCCCTCTTCTTCCAGCCACACAGACAGAAAAAGGCACTTCAGGTTGTCCTGACTACACCTCAAGACAGAATCCTCTCACCTGTCACTCCCTTGGCATCTATAACGTTTGCAGCTGCTTTTGTCACAGCTGTGCTCACAATGTCATTGCCCACAGCGTTCATGCGGCGAGAGCTCAGAGCTCGCTTCTGCTTGCTGGTTCCGAAGGCCTCAATGCATAAATCCATCTGCACAAGACAGAAACACACATCAAAACACCCTGTGCACCCAGGAGAACACAAACCCCACTGCTCGTTCCCCAGCCACAGTCTCCAAGAAACTTTCAACTCTTCATGTGGCAAAACCCGCAGGCGCAGGATGCGCTGGTCTGTGAGGGGCAGGAGGTCACTGGGATGGTGACCAGCCTAAAATAACCAGGAAAATACTCCTGAGCCAGGCAATGACTGTACTGTCTCCTGGACACAAGGGAGAATGCTGGTCCTGCACAGGTTTACCCTGCACGACACCGAATCTCCCAGCCTAAGACAAGCATCTGCCCCTGTCAGTGAGATAATCACGGCAGAACATGACACGGCTTTCAACTTTACCTTCTCCCTGTAGGATTTGGTCTGATAATCCTTTGTGTCATCAGGTATCAAGTTATCTATAAAACAACAAAAGTCAGTGTGCTTGGACAGAAGCAGCCAGGACAGGAATTCCTTTAGCTCTGTGACTGACAGACTTGGCACAGCACCTCAGAATCTCCTCCATGTGACCTGGCCAATTAAAGGACACACTGAAAATGAGAACTTAGAACAAAAAAAGGAGATTTTGCTGCAAAGCCCATTGGTGCAATACATGGACTACAGCCAAACTCATGTCCTACTGCACAGAGTAAAAATCAGTTACCGAAAGATGTGATCTTTGGGGTTCTTATCTTGGGTTCAATGACAAAAACCAGTCCTGCTGGATAAATCTGCCTTTTTTTGTTATTCAGGCATCCAGTTTCTGATGGATGTCAGGCCTTCCTCAGCAGAACCCAGACAAGGCTGCACTTGAGCACACTCTGTGAGTGACTCCCACCCTCCACACTCCCTGCTTAACTTCCAGCCTGGACTCACTGTGCTCCCCTCTCCCACTGTCCCTCCCAGCATGCAGAGGTGAAGGAACTGTCCTTGCTCCATGCCAAGGGAACAAGGCAGGAATGAGAAGGACAAGGCAACCGAGCAGCTGTGACTCCCAGCACCTCCCACCTGAGAGCAGGGGTTGCATGTTGAATATTTCAGCATTGTAGACATCCATCTGCCCAGAGTTCTTGTCTAACACACCAACAAAGTACCTGGGGAGAACAGGGGCACTTGATTAGTGAGAGGCAGAGCAGTGGAAATGATTTACATTACATGGTCTTCTCACATCCAGGCAGCTCTTCTTCCTGGCACATACAGTGCTACAATAAACCAAGTTACCTCCAAGGCATGTGTACATATAAAAACAGAATGACTTGCTACTCTGAGTATATGCAGAAGTCCTAAAAAACTGAATTAGGTGAAGTGTAGGTGACAGAGCTCTGCTATTTCCTTTTGCCTTTTTTTTTTGCTCTGCCAGGACTTGATGGCTACAGCTTGCACAACAGCCAAATTTCCCGGTAGCTCCCAGAGCTTAGGATCTCCAGAGCTGGAGGCAAACACCACTTTAAACCCTAGAACCAACCACCTCTTCACCAGTGTTCAGAGGTAGGAGCGTTTAAATCTGCCAATGAACAATACTGAATTAACACCCGTACCATACACATTTGTTAAACTGCATTTATCTCTCCAAACTCAAGAAGAAACAACCCCCTGGTGCTCCTTTTTCAGCTGCAGCATCTCCAACCGGACACTGCTCTATCTGAGGATCCAGCTCTCCTGGTTTCACTGCTCAGACACAACAGAGGCTGATATGTGTTTTGACAGAAGTGAAGCCAGTTCCTTATACAGAATTACAAAAGATCTCAGCTGGACGGGCCCACGATGACCCCTTCAGCGCTGACCAGCTGATGATAAAGGCAATGTCTGCATCCTGATTTCTTAGTAACAAAGCTCCATCCTGCTGCTACGCTAATCCACAGCCTCACCCCAGACCTCACAAGAGGTTTTCAAATGAGTCTGTGATTTACAGACCACAGCTTCCACAAGATGTGCACAAACAGCCGGAGCTTCCTGTCCAAATCCTCCAAGTCCCACCATGGCCCCGTGGAAACCTCTGAAGCAGGCAGAGGGAAGGGAGCAGGAGCTCTGTGTCTGGGCAGCGCCTGTGCTCCCAGCTCCTTTTCCATACCTGCACAGGGAGTTGCACTTCATGACGTCGCTGCCAAAGTTGTGCCCCACATAGCAAAGCCGCTCTGTCTCCGAGACCTGGGAAACCATGGAGAATTCCTTGACACAGGGCTGAGGGACCCCCACTGCCTCTGCTCTGCTTCCCCCAGGGCCACCAAGCCCCACATTCCCAGGCATCATAATTTATGTGCAGAGCGTATGTACAGCAACCTTGCACAACACCTCCCAGTGATCACCCCTTGATACTTCAGTTTAAAATGTGGTTTCCAGTGATTCATTTAAGCTCCAGTATTGTCAGGAGCCTGCAATTCACCAACTGAAAAGCCACAGGGATTTTAAGAGATGGGACCACTTCAAGATGTTTCAAACAGACTATTCATTGCTGCAGTCTCACTGAAGGGTGAGAATGTCTTCACCGTAAGCCAAAAGTCTGTGGTCAGTTGTCCCCAGACCACACGTTATGAGGTCTTTTAAGGGTTAATTAATAAATAATAATAATAATAATAATAATAAATACTTAACAATAAACTACTGCCACAAAGTTTATGTCTTCACATCAATAGTTAATTGAACTGTCTCATACGTCTTGCCACAATACAAGCTTTATTATCCAATCATTTAGTGACACACTAACTACTCTACACCTTATAACTTTTTTACTATTTCTGTAACTGCTTCTATATCCAAACTTTGAAACCTTAAAACTTTCCACTACCTAGCTTAATATGTTTCTATCTAAACTACACACTCACATTTTTACTTATGATCTCTAAACTCGGAAGCCTTTTCCAAGGTCTCAGGCTGAACCCAGTGGTCTTTTTTTTGTATTTGGGCCTGCAAGCCCAAGATTTTGAGAATTTTCTGGGCCTGGAATTCCCACACACCAGGAGTGTACCAGACACCTAAACATATTTTCAATGCATTACAAGAATGTGTTGGTTTTTATGCTCTGCTGCAGTGAATTTCCCGCAGTGACTTGGGCCGAAGCTGATTTATTCCTTGAGCACAGCAGCTGTAAAGATAAACAGCAGCATCAGAAAGCATCTTCTGATTGTACTCTCAGCTCTCTCTTCATTGAGAGACTTCCTTACCCTGCCATTTAGCTGAACAAAGACACCTTTGGTGAAGATTTCCCAGTCTGAACAGAACACAATGGATTTCATTATCAAATGCACCCGACTAGTTGGGAAGCAACTCCCAGACGGTTCAGCTTTGTCCCTGTTCTGCCAACTCCACCCTGCAGTGTTCATCAGCCACAGCGGTGCCAGAGCCTCCTCTGGTTCCTCTGGAACCCAGAGATACCTCGGCATCTGGAACACATCCCTGTGGAATGTGCTGGCACAAACTTTGATCGTTTTTAAAAAAATCTGTTTCAAAGCTCAGCACAGATATTCACAGAACCCCAGACTGATTTGGGTTATAAGAGACCTTAAAACCCATCCAGTGCCACCGCTGCCATAGGCAGGGACACCTTCCACTGTCCCAGGCTGCTCCAAGCCCCGATGCCCAGCCTGGCCGTGGACACTGCCAGGGATCCAGGGGCAGCCACAGCTGCTCTGGGCACCCTGTGCCAGGGCCTCCCCACCCTCACAGGGAAGAGTTCCTCACTCCAGCCGGTGGAAGTTGCTGAGACCACAGCCCCTGCGGGCTGAACGAAGTCAAACTCCCCTGCAGCCCGCAGCAGGAATTACTCGGTGGGGACTACACACGGGAATTGCCTGGGCTGGGGTCCGGCCGCCGCTCCCGCTGTGGTCTCTGACGGGCCCTGCAGCCCATGGGGCTCATTAATATTATCCGCGACTTTTATCCCATTATGGCCATTATCTGGCTACTGCCCCATTGTGTACCACTATCACAATATCCACATATTACTGCGACCCGATGATCCGCAGCCGCCCCAGGGCGGGCCCTTACCAGGATCCTGCGGTGCCCCTTCCGAGGATGCGCCGTGTCCCGGTGCCGGTACACGGTGAAGCGCAGGGAGTCGGGGCGCTGCAGCTTCCCGTTGGCGAACCGCACTGCGGGAGAGAAAGCCCGTGAGATGTGGGGCCGGCCGCCACCCCCGAGGGGGCCGCATGACCCGCCCCACGCCCCCGGCCCGCTCCCGCTCACCGAGCGCCGCCGGCCGCTNGGGGCCGGAGCGGCGGGAGCGGGGCCGGGCCGGGCCGATCCCGATCCGAGTCCCGATCCCACTCCCCATCCTGAGCCTCGCACGGTCCTTCCCGCACGGACACCGCAGGTGAGCGGGGCGGGGGGCGGCGGTGAGGCGGAGACCAGTGACCCCAGCGTCGGGGCGCGACCGGGGCTCTCCGGGCTCTGCTTTATGTCCCGTGTGCGACACAAAACGGAGTCTCCGGGCGCGTCTTCACCGGCGGTGATGCAGCGCCGGGATACAGGTGCTTCTGTGGGAGGGGCACAAATCTTGGGTGTTGCAGGTGATACGTAAAGGAAAAAATACGGGGGGAAAAGGCACTGTCTTAAGAAGAGCACCTTTCCGCAGAAGACCCCTGGTTATCAAACAGTCAGTTAATGTTCCGGAGTTTTCAAAGGTTCTAAATTGCTTAATTTTCCCCGTGCTGAGTATTCCAGGTGATAACTGGTAAATGATCTCCCTGTTGTGACTCCATCCAAGGACACACGGTGGGATTCCTGGGATATCCTGTGCGGGGCAGCGAGCTGGCCAGCAAAGACAGCGATGGGCAGGAAAGAAAAAGCAGCAAACACATCCGTGTCTCAGGATGGACTTTCTGAACCAGCAGACTTACATTCGATCCTTCCTCAAAAGTATAATTCTGGCCATGTGACATTTTTTTAGCTGCTTTATGGTCTTGTGCCCACTGATGCTGTCACGTTGCTGTCGGAAAACAAACATCAGCACAGGAACTTCTGTGTGTGTGCCTTGGACGTGCAGCCCTTCTGCTCACCAAATCTTATACTTGGTTGTTTTTTGATGAGAAAAAGTCAAGATATTGCCGAGGGACACTTATGTAGTCTTGACATGAATCTACTAGCATACGACGCATGTCCTGTTAATGAAAATTTAATCAGAAACCACCCCTGACTCTTGCCTACTTGTCTTGTTGAGCAGCACATTGTTTTGCCAGCAGTCCCAGTGTTTCTGTGAAAGGTTACCCAGTTGTGTGAGCAGTGTATCAGAGGGGGTTATTATTGTAATAAGATTTTTTGCAAACCATGATTAAATATTTAACTTGTGGCTGTGAGGTGATCCCTGTTGTCCAGTTTCCAGCACAGCTGCCTGTGACATGGGTGGTGCTGAGGTCAGCTCTTTGGCAGAAGCTGGATTTTCACTGTTGCCGAGGCCATTTCTACAGGGTAATAGATCTTAAAGGTCCAAGAATATCTTAAAGTCTTATACAAAGTTGCTTATTAATTGAAAGCATGAATCTGAAGGTGCGAGAGTCCTAAATGAGCGGTCTTACAATCTTATAACCGGTTATGGGTATAAAGTCTTAGTAATAAAATACCAGAATAAACAGTAGTCTTAACATGGAATTAAACACAACATTCCAGCCTTAGGATAAAACAACCTTCAACTGCAGACCCAAGCAGGGTTCCCGGCTGCAGAGATCCCAGGGACATGAAGGGGTCCCGGGGTCCCGAACCCTCGCAGAGTCCCCGGCAGCCCTGAACAGAGTTCCGGGGCAAACACCGCAAGGAGGAAAGGGAAGGGACAGGACCCCAGGGCCCTGCTCCAAGCGACAAAGACTGCAATAGACGGTACCTCTAGAATCCCTTGGCAGGGCTCCTTCCTCAGGCTGCAGAAGGTGGAGGTTGGATTGATGGATTGAGTTGATCAGTCGATACCTTCATTTCCACCCCGGAGGGCTTTTATCCATAAGTCACAAATGCATATTCATATCTTTGTCTACACACTACCCAGTCTAGGTGCAATTCTCTAAGTTCATAAAACTAAGAAAAACTACGAAAATCAGCATCAAAAACCTACACATGTAGCATATCTATTAGTGCAAAAACTCTATCTTATTATTAGTGTAAAAATTCTGTCTTATTCTACGTAAAAATTCTATCTTAGCACTCGTGAGAAGCTCTACCTTATTTGTGCAAAATTCATACCAAAAATTATAAACAGTACTCTACTCTGTTTTTGTTATGTCTAAACTATCACTAGGCCTGAAGCTCTGAACTTCTACGCTAACAACTAAGCACTTAGGGTATGTGAAGCTTGAAGCTGAAGCTTAAATCTCTACTTTATGCATGTGTGGCTTTATATATTTTATTTTTTCTAAAGGTTTTAATTCAATCCCTGCACTTCTCACTCTCTGCAGAGGATCCATGGAAACATGGACTCCAACACACTGCTTTTCCTTTTCCTGTCAGTCCTCCATACTGCAGCCTTTTGTCCTGTGCCCATGCGGTGATGGTAAAGTCAGACCAGTTTCTGTTTGCCTGTCTTTCAGCTGTCACCTTTTGTCTTCACAGCCTGGTTCACTGCAGCCCAACCAGGACTTCAGCCATGGAATCATACAATAAATTGGGCTGGAAGACCACCTTGTCTAGTTCGACCCCCTGCCATGGGGGACCTTCCACTGTCCCAGGCTGCTCCAAGCCCCAATGCCCAGTCTGGCCTTGGACACTTCCAGGCATCTAGGGGCAGCCACATCTTCACTGGTCACCCTGTGCCAGGGCCTCCCCAACCTCCCTGGGAAGAATCCCATCTTCTGCTACCGTCTTTCTGTTTAAGCCCACTCCCCTTTCTCCTTCACTGCAGGCCCTCATAAATAGTTTTGTGTCCTACCTTCACTGTGGCCCCCTTCAGAACCAGAAGGCCATGGTTAGGTCACCCTGCAGCCTTCTCTTCTCCAGGCTGAACAATCCCAATTTCCTCACCCTTTCCTCACAGCAGACCTGCTCTATCCCTCTGGTCAAATTGCTGGCCCACGTAGCGGTCTCTTGTGTTTTGCAGGACCATGGATTTCCCAGGGCACTTTGAGCAAGTCTTTCAGCAGCTCAACTACCAGAGGCTCCATGGGCAGCTGTGCGACTGCGTCATCGTGGTGGGGAACAGGCACTTCAAGGCGCACCGCTCCGTGCTGGCCGCCTGCAGCACCCACTTCCGCGCGCTCTTCACCGTGGCCGAGGGCGACCAGACCATGAACATGATCCAGCTGGACAGCGAGGTGGTGACGGCCGAGGCCTTCGCCGCGCTCATCGACATGATGTACACCTCCACGCTCATGCTGGGGGAGAGCAACGTGATGGACGTGCTGCTGGCCGCGTCCCACCTGCACCTCAACTCCGTGGTGAAGGCCTGCAAGCACTACCTGACGACGCGGACGCTGCCGCTATCGCCGCCGAGCGAGCGCGCGCAGGAGCAGAGCGCGCGGCTGCAGCGCTCCTTCATGCTGCAGCAGCTGGGGCTCAGCATCGTCAGCTCGGCGCTGGGCTCCTCGCAGGGTGCCGAGGAGCCGCCCAGCACCATGGGCCCAGCCCTGCGCGGCGGGCTGGAGCAGCGCGCCGCCTTCCCCATCCGCCGCCTGCACAAGCGCAAGCAGTCCTCTGAGGAGCGCGCCCGCCAGCGCATCCGGCCCGCCATGGAGGAGCCCGTGTCCGACGTGGCCACCGAGAGCGGGCAGCCCGTCGTCCACTCGCGCGAGGATTTCTTCTCTCCGGACTCGCTGAAGATTGTGGACAACTCCAAGGCCGACACTGTTGCTGATAACCAGGAGGACAACACGATCATGTTCGACCAGTCTTTTGGTGCTCAGGAGGATGCTCAAGTGCCCAGCCAGTCGGACAATGGTGGGGGAAACATCTCCCAGATGTCCATGGCGTCCCAGGCCACGCAAGTGGAAACCAGTTTCGACCAGGAGGCCGCTGCTGAGAAGAACAACTTCCCGTGCGAAAATCCGGAGGTCAGCCTGAATGAGAAGGAGCACATGAGGGTGGTGGTGAAGTCTGAGCCCCTGAGCTCCCCGGAGCCTCAGGATGAGGTGAGCGATGTCACCTCCCAGGCAGAGGGCAGCGAGTCTGTGGAAGTGGAAGGAGGAGTGGTGAGTGCAGAGAAGATAGAGCTGAGTCCTGAGAGCAGTGACCGTAGCTTCTCAGACCCTCAGTCCAGCACTGACAGGGTGGGAGACATTCACATTATGGAGGTGTCCAACAACCTGGAACACAAGTCTTCTTTCAGCATTTCAAATTTTTTGAATAAAAACAGGGGAGGTGGCTTTGGTGCCAGCCAAAACAACGACGACAACATTCCCAACACCACCAGTGACTGCAGGATGGACAGTGACGCCTCTTACCTGATGAGCCCAGAGTCGGGGCCCGCCAGTGGCCACTCATCCGCCACCGTCTCCCATGTGGAGAACCCGTTCAGTGAGCCCACGGACTCCCACTTTGTGAGACCCATGCAGGATGTGATGGGTCTGCCGTGCGTGCAGACCTCTGGATACCGAGCAGCGGAGCAGTTCGGCATGGATTTCCCACGCTCGGGCCTGGGCTTGCACTCGCTGTCTCGGGCCATGATGGGCTCGGTGAGAGGTGGGGCTGGTGGCTTTCCTGGCTACCGCCGCATCGCCCCCAAGATGCCCGTGGTGACCTCGGTGCGGGGCTCGCAGCTGCAGGAGAGCTCGTCCGGCTCCCAGCTGATGATGAATGGGAGCACTTCTTTCGAGAGCGGGCACCTGTCACAGCCGGGCCCGCCGCAGCTGACCCGGGCGTCCGCAGATGTCCTGTCCAAGTGCAAGAAGGCCCTTTCGGAGCACAACGTGCTGGTGGTGGAGGGTGCGCGCAAGTACGCTTGCAAGATCTGCTGCAAGACCTTCCTGACGCTCACGGACTGCAAGAAGCACATCCGTGTGCACACGGGGGAGAAGCCCTATGCCTGCCTCAAGTGTGGCAAGCGCTTCAGCCAGTCCAGCCACCTCTACAAACACTCTAAGACCACCTGCCTGCGGTGGCAGAGCAGCAACCTGCCCAGCAGTTTGCTGTAAGCTGCTGCCCCGGGCCTGGAGGAGCCTCGCTGCCGGCGGGGACGCTCCAGCAGGCGGGCAGACACCGGCGTGCCAGGGTGCCACACAGTCTTGGCTCTGCCATTGGGGATATCCGGTACCTACCTCGCGGGTGTCGCCGCCGGGAGCCGCGCGGCGGGGATGGGGATGTGACTCCCACAGCCAAGCAGCCCCTTTGCAGGGCAGAGGGGTGACAGCACGGGGGTCTCCTGAAATAGCACGGTTTGAGAACAAGAAACTGACGTGCGCATTTCTTTTCTTTTTTTTCTCTCTAAAGCATTTTGTAACAGTGAAAGCATTTAATTGATTACTGTAACATGAGTTGCTGCATTATGTAAGCATAGTGGTGCAAACCCGTTATCTTTAAAAGAGAGAAACAGCTTAGGCTGCACCTGTCTGACATAATGCTTTCAAATATGCTACTTATGACAATAGTTCTAGGATTATGAATGTATGTTTGGCTGTTTTGTAGTAAAGGACACTGTGTAATCAAGGTGCTTAAATTAAATCCCAGACAAGTAACTTTTGGACTGCCAGGTGTACATATAACTTTAATACAGCAAGATCTGGATGTTTGGCTGTTTTTGGTTTTTTTTTTTTTGCGTAGAAACGAGTATTAAGTGGTAAGTGAAGTACTGTCTCTTGTTTGTGCTATTCCTAGCAGTATTTTAACCAGTTTGTATCTCCTATATTACAATTCTATATACGCAGAAGTTTGAACAGAGCTTGTCTTTGTCCGTTGTTCTGAAGGAGAGGGAGTTTGTGATGGCTTTTTTTGCCACGTAAGACAGTGTCTTGCTGTTCCCAGATGCCCACAGTCCATCTGGTCCCCGTTATGGCGTGAGGACGTTGTTTTTTTCTCTTATCTCCAGGCTTTAATTTCCAGCCCTGAGCCCTTAGTGACTTCCCTTTGCAGATGTGGATCTGTCCTTGGATCAAATCGCTCCTAGGTCGGGAGCAATCCTCGTTTGCCATATTGCACAGAATCATAGAGTATGCTGATTTGAAAGGAGTCCAGAATCATTGTGTCTAGCTCCTGGCCTTGCAGAGGATACCCCAAAATCCCATCTTGTGCCTAAGAGCAATGTGCAAGCACTTCTTTACCTCGGGCAGTCTTGGGGTTGTGACCTTGTCCCTGGGGAGCTTGTTCAATGCCAGACCACCTTCTGGGTGAAAAGCCTTTCCTGATAGCCAACCAAAACTTCCCCTGATTCAGCTTCAGCCTTTTTTAAGTCCTACCAATGGTCACGAGAGTGAGGAGATCTGTACCTGCCCTTCTGCTGCTTCTCAGGAGGATGTTGAAGACCCCAGTGAGATTTGACCCCATGCTGAGTCTCCCCCATGCTGAGCAAACCTCAGCTACTCCTTATAAAGCTTCCTTTTCAGACACCTCACCAACCTCATGCCTCCTTTGGACATCCTCTAACAGCTTAATGTCTTTTATGTGATGGTGCTCAAAATCAGCCACAGCACTTGAGGTGAGGCCACCCCAGAGCAGAGCAGAGCAGGACAATCCCCTCCCTCACCTGGCTGGTGATACCCAGGACATGATCAGCCCTCCTGGCTGCCAGGGCACTGCTGGCTCATATTCTGTAAAATGTCCTTGTCAAATCCAGGCCTTCCACTTAAGCTAGTGTCATAAAAGTACTTTTCCCCATACATTTAAAAAAAGCTAATGTAAATTTAATTTTAAGAAGTGGCACTGCGCACGTGCAGCGCAAATTTGTCATTCACCGTATGAGTCATGTAAATCTCTTTTTAATTTCCTCTTCTTTGGTGCCACCGTAACTTAACGTTGCCTGCAGTCTCCTTTCTTCCCTGTCGAAGGTGCACATGAACTGGTGCTCAGCATTCTTAGGTTTTAAAATAAACTTTCAGAGCACTTCTGCTGATGATAAATGCTGCTCAGCCGAGCTGGGGCTGGGTCAGGGCTGCAGAGCGTCCTTCTGCTCGGGTGAGACAGAGGATTCCCTGCACCTGCCCTGTCAGTGTTGTTTGCAGCTTGACCATCTGAGGAATGTAGAGACGCAGGAGATGGTTGGATTAATTCCTTTAAAATGTTAATATTTTGTTATAGGGTTTACTTAAAGGTCATATTTCTGGCTCTTGATTTTTTTTTTAAGCATTAAAATAACACTTTTTACAAAGCAGTGGGATATGCTGTGTTTTGTTTTAAATAATTTCAGTACTGGGGACTAACAGCATCGAGCTGCATAAACACTCTCCCAAACAACAATAAAATGCAGTATTTTGTACTTTGGTATTTTCCCATTTTTTTCCCATTTTCTGTTTTCTGTATCACATCAAAATTTGTTGAATTGTTACAATGTTTTGCACAGGGAGACTAATTAGGAACTAATATGAGCAGATAGACACTTAACTCGACTTTTGAACTGTTTTTATAAAAATTTTAATGTAGAATATCAGTGCAGGAGGACTTCTGTATTCTTTCTTTGAGAAAAAGTTTGTCTGAAGCATTTTTGGAAGCAGCAGTTTTAAAATTCATTGTCAGTTGATGTGCAGAGGGGCTGTTGCAGGCCTGGAGCCTGCCTGCAGGTGCCTCGTGGCTGAGTCTTCCTGAACAAAGCAATAAATTCCTGGGAATAGCATAAACAAACACCTGGGGCCTGAGCTGCCCGCTCTAGTGGAGGGTGTCTCACCCCACAGCCTGGAGAGCTTATGCCACTGAATTGCGCTCATAATTGAACTTTGCAAGTAGGATCTAGCATGGGGGTGTCGGGGTGTCTGTTCCGAAACTCCTGGAAATAAACCCTGCTTTTTGTGTTGCTGTGTCTGACTGGCTTCACTGGTTTGGTGCAGTCCACACCAGCCTGTACAGAAAAAATTGTGACTGCAAAAGGGATCGTCAAAACCTGACCTTGGTAATAATTTTGTCCCCAGTAGCGTTCTTTGAAAGAACTTACGTTTGTTAATGAAGTAATATCTACCCAGCACCTCTAAGATTCATAATCCATAGTTACTGCTGCTCTCTGAATTCCTCATGGGAGGATGTCACAGGTGCAGGAGGTGCTTGTCTTGAAGGAGTTCTGAGATGGACACCTGAGCCCAGTGCCCCAGTCCCTGTGGCAGCTGATTTACCTGTTTCTAGTTATCTATTTCTTAATGCACCTGGGGAATCTGACACACCTGCTCAGACCCCAGGTCATTCCTTGTCATCATCAGGGATCACAGGAATCTCTCGGATATTCAGTCACCATCCTTCAGCAGCACAGCAGCTCCACCAGCAGCAGAATCTTCAGTGTCAACACTAAGGAATCACGGAGACTGGTGAGCTCCCCCACTGGACTCATGCCCTGGGTTTTTGCAGCAAAATTCACACACTCCTGATTTCCACTGTGTAGTTTGGAAACTCCCCAGCCAGCTGGGATGCCCAGAGCATAATCCCTTCCTCCCCACCATGGCCACAAGTCTTTCCTGCTCAGTTCAGGCTACAAACCTCCAGAACTACTTCCGACAGGCCAGCACAAGGCCATCAGCCGTGCTTGTGAATCAAAGCTTACTGACAATGCGTCAGAATTCCTCCCTGGCGCGATGCAGGGGAACTTCCAACAGCCATTACTGCTGTCAGAGGGTGCTTCGTTAAGCACCCAAGAAATACCAGCAGGGTCTGGCACAAGGGACACTTGTTCTGGGACAGGAAGAGACACAGAGGGTGCTGAGTGAGCTTGAATCCCCACTGCATGCTTTGTGCTGTGCCTTGCCTCCCTCCTCACACTGGGATTCTGGTATTGCCAGCTGCTCATCTCAGGACATTTCCCTCCTGCCCACTGCATGCTCCTTGCTCCCTTGTGCTACCACCGCCCCAAAAGCACTGGTTCCCTGCCTGTCCCAGGTGGCAGCAGGGCAGTGGGGCTTGTCCAGGGGCAGAGAGGTGGGAAAACACCATCCCGGCAGGGCAGGTCAGCCACAGGCACCACTCTTCAACCTGGACATACCACAGGGCCTCCTGTGTCCTCCTCTTTGGGCCTGGACACCATGGAGTGGTGTGATGGGAGGAAGAGGAGGGAGGACGGCTGATGGGAGAGCCACAGCTCAAAAGGAACCTGAGTCCAGGTGTGCTCTTCAGCGTGTTCCCTGGCATGAGGACTGGGAGCACTTGGAGCTGGAAGGAGGCTGGCTTAAGACTGGTGAGAGCAACCTCCACATCACACTGTGGGGTGGCACTGCATGGCTGTGACTCATCTGTGACAGGGCTGTCCTGTTGGCCACGTGGTCACCGATGATGGGAGGGCACACGGGGAGGGGCCATGGCAAGGCCAGTGCACATCCCGGGGTCAGATCCACCCCCGTCCTGCAGGATGGGCAGCTGGACCCCATGCTTGTCAAAGCTGTGACTGCCCACACCCTGAAAGTGTCCAGGGCTTGGACCAATCTAGGATAGCAGAAGATGTCCCTGCCCATGGCAGCTGGAGTGGAATGAGTTGATCCATGAGGTCCCTTCCAGCTGAACCCATTCCGCAATTTTGTGATCAGTAGCACTGAGAGATGCGCTCCGGGTTCCAGCCCCCATTTATGGAAGTGGGACAGTGGCTGCAGGACACATGAATCCCCAAAGCTCTCAAGATGTGCCCATCAGGCCTTTACTGGCAGCTGCACCAACAAATGTCACTGAACATCTGAGAAACTTGAGGAGAGCTGCAGCCAGAACCCACAAAGGAGTAGCAGAACCTCACAGTGAATTCCAGTTTGCCATCCACCCTGGAGCTATGCCTGGATATGGATACAAGACGCAGAGCTGGAGGTTCCTGGGGAGCTGCACAAGCCTGTTCTGTGTTTTTCTTTAGACCCCTCAAATGTGGTGCCACCGATTCCATGGAACCATCTGATGTGTGGGCTGGCAGCAGCTTGCAGGGACAAAGCTGGTACCTCTCCTCCCTTCCTTGCTACAAGCCCAGGTAAGGCTCTCCTGGCTCCCCACTGTGACCAGGAGCCAGGTTTTGAGGACGGATGCTGCTGCAGCAGCTCCCTTATGAAAGAAAGTTCCAGCACAGCAAGCACTCCCCAGTCCAGGGCCAACCCCTCTGGCACCTGCAGTCTGCTCCACCACGTTCCCTGTTCTCAAATAACACAAGCATGACACTTTGGCTGCTACTCTTTAATGTCTCCTGGCCGCAGGGGATGGGATACAGGCTGGCCCTCAACGCCGCATCCATCCCACGGCACGGCGGGAGCAGGGCCAGGCCGTCACAGCTTCAGCTCATGGGGCATGGGCTCCCCTCGCAGCCCGGCCAGCAGGTTGTTGGCTGCCAGCACTGCCATGGTGCTCCTCGTGGCGTACGTGGCACTCCCAATGTGTGGCAGGATCACTGCAGGGACAGGGAGGGACACTGCTCACCTTCACACATGCCAACAACCCCTTTCAGGGCTGCCAGGTACAGTGTCCACGCAGATGTTATTTGTGGATTGAAAAATACATATGATTACTGTTATGAGTAATGCATTCAATAAATACACGTGTATGAATTATATCCTGCCTGGTCTTGTTTCAGAGCGCTCAAATCTCCAAGTCCTGCAAGTATTTCCAGAAAGTCTCTGCTCTTACCACTCCTCACACTTTCTACTTCGACAAACAATGCACACAAATAAAAAATGAGTTTTATGAAAAAGATAATACAACCGCTACAGGTTTATATTTCAGAAACATTCAGTCACGGGCATTTCCAAATTTTCCTGGATGTCCCTATGGGGTTTTTTTGGAACATATTTTTCCTACTCCAGAAAAAATGGCCCCCTCCAGAGGGAGGACATCCTGTGCAACACCGGCCAAGCAAACTCCTTCCTAGCCATCCTTCCTCATCTGCATCATCCTCCTCCAGAGAAGAGAGGTCTCAGTCCTGGACCTGCACCTGCCCACCTTCCCAATACCTGGAACTATCCAGATAACAGACTGCCCATGCTCATGGGCTCAGCTGGGCAGCTCTCCCAAGACCAAGACTCCTCCAGGCAAACTCAGCAGCCCACTTTTACCCAGTGGGAAACTTTTCTAGTGTAGTATGTGCCCAGGAGCCCACAGAATACCTGAGCTGGGAATTGGTTTCTCATTCATGCACCTGCTGATACAGATCCTCTATGAATTTCACGCATCGAATAAAGAGCCATCATGAAAGTACTAAAACTGACCTTATCTCAACGGCTTTCTGGAAAATTAAAACAACTCCCACACTTGTTTGACATCACGTTGATGAATCTTTACCCCACAGCAGCTCCCTGCATTGTACAGCAGCCCATCTAAACACGCCTGATCTGCCTGTCTGGTGCCCATTGTCACCAGTAGACTAGTGGGAACCAGGGGTCCCTGTCACACCTGCCACTGGGGCCCCCAAGGCAGCCCCCCCTGGAGGAGGGGTCTGACCCTTCCCCCCGACACTCACCGCAGTTCTTGAGGGACAGCAGGGGGTGGTCAGTGGGCAGTGGCTCTGGGGTGGTGACATCCAGGCCGGCGGCTGCGATCTGGCCATGGGCCAATGCATCATACAGGTCCTCCTGGTTCACCACAGCTCCCCTGCCAACAGGAGGAGTGAGAGGCTGGTGTCACTGCTGAGGGACCCCGCAGGCTCCCAGGCACAGTGGGTCCCCAAGGCTGCCTAAGCAGAGGTCAGAGCCTCTCTGGATGTGCCTGAACCTCCCAGCAGTGAGCTGCTCCTGCTCCAGCTGCCCACAGTGGGGGCAAGAGATGGGTGCTCCCTGAAAAATTTACCTTGCCTTTGGCTCAGTCTCAAGGGGCCTTGGGCAAATATTCCGAGTGGCTGCAGCCATGAAGGCTGTTTGTGCTGTCTGGACTCAATGCCCAGCAGATCCCCCTACACTCACAGTGTGGAAGGGCAAAAGCCACTCTTCCAGGCACGGGGCTGGGCTGCCAGTACCTGCTTGTGTTGACAAACACAGAAGTCTTCTTCATCCTGCCAAAGAAGTCCTTGTTGCACATCCCCTGGGTTGCTGGTGTCAGGGCACAAGTCACCACTACGAAGTCCGACTCCTCAGCCAGCCTTGTGAGTGGAACTGAGGGAAGAAACACGGAAACATCCCTCAGCACCTTCCCTCAGCAGAACTCCAGGGGCAGCTGCAGTCCCCCCTGTCCTCCCAGCAGGACACCTCGGTATTCAGCCCATGGGGCCCGTCCACAAGACCCTCCCCTCCTCTTAGGAGCAGCTGTCACATTTTGCCTCTGTTCACCATGTCCAACTTCCTTGTGGGAATTAAAATGACAGAAGATCACCAATGCACGAACACAGGGAAGGGAGACAGTGACAGGATCAGCTGCAGCCCCCGGCTCTCACAGGGGTCTGAGAGGCCCCCGCATGCCCAGCCTCCACCTGGCTTGGGGGAGGCAGGGTCCTCCCTGTCACTCCCCACTGCCTTACGGGGCATGTCTGGGAGATGGCGCTCCCTTCCCCTGCTGTCCCTCACACTGGGTACGCCCAGGAGCCCTCCAGATCCCCCAGCCTGTGCCCTCCCTCCACCAGCCCACCCTGCAGGTGATAAACCCTGTCAGTGACCCCCCTGGAGCTGTCCCAGCCGTGGTGCTCCACAACTGATGACTGACACCACTCCTGCCCTGGTGCCATCCTTACCAAACTCAGCCCCAAACTCAGCGGCAATCTCCGGTTTTGGGCCACTGCCAGTGTACAGAAACTTCCTGACCCCAAATGGCTTCAGGCGCCGGGCAACTGCCTGTCCTAAGAGTGAGGGAGAAAGGTGTTGGGCAACTGTGGCTCCACAGCATGTGTGGGTACTGGCACGTTAAGTCACTGAAGGGCTGCTGCAGTAAGATCACTCCTTCCTGACTATGGGGTGGGGTTGGAGATGTTCTGCTGCGGGAAAGGACCCATGGACACTGACCCCGTGACTACCCTTGGGAGCACACTGCCCTGGGAAGCAAGGACAGGAATGGCTGCCTGCTGGCAAAGTCCACAGCTGGATGGAGTGTTGTGTGGACTTTGCCACTGCCTTTGTTTGACTGAGGACCAGGAGGAGGTACAGATTGCTGCAAGGGTTGGAGGTAGTGGAAGCCCATGAGCACTTGAGGCTTTAAGACTGAGGCTGATGAGCCAGTACAGCTGCTGGGAGAGGCTCTGCACACTCCCCTCACTGTGCTCATGGGTTTAAAACAGGTGAGCACCAGGTCACCACCTTGGCTGAGTCACAGAGCCCTAGAACAGTCTGGGCTGGAAAAGACTGCAAAACCCACAACATTCCAACCTTCCCACCTCCAGCAGCAGCACCCTCCAGATTGAAGATTAGGTTCCAAACCCACCCTGCCACCACTGCAGAATAGAAATCTGCTCTCTGACCTGCACTTACCTATCCTGCCCAGCCCGATAATGCCCACGGTGCTGTCAGACAGGCCATATCCACACATCCACAGGGGCTTCCACGTCGTCCAGCCGCCACTGGCAGAGAGAGTGGGACAGGAATAGCTGTCATGGAAGGCTGCTCAGAGCCCAGCCCAGGTGCTCGGTGTGAGCTGTATGAAACTCCAGCCTTGGCTTGGCCTTGGCTTCTCGTCACCAGCCTATGTGGCCACCCACAGCTGGCACTCACCTCTTCACCTGCTCCGCTGCCTCCGGCAGCCGGCGGCAGGCGGACAGCAGCAGGGCCACGGACAGCTCCGCCGTGGCGTCGGTCAGCACATCGGGCGTGTACCCCACGCGGATCCCCCTGCCAGGCCAGAAGGGGCGCTGGGGCAGCCCTGGCTGCTCCCCTGGCATCCCCAGGCTGGGTGCCAGCACTGTGCCTGTCCCAGGTACCCAGGGACATCCCTTTGGCTCTCAGCCCTCCTGCTGAGACCTTTCCCCAGACAGTCCTTGCTTCAGCCCAGCACCCAAACACTTTTCCAGCCCTGGCGTGGCTGGGCTGCAGATGACCCCAGCCAAGATCCAGCAATAGAGGGGTGCAGGTAGCTGACCCTGCCCAGCCTTACGCTCTGTGAAAGCCCACCTGCCAAAAGGGACCAGTGGGATGTGGGGTGTGTTGGGGAAAGGGCTCCAGAACTAGGGGGACAGCGCAGAGGGCTGCAGAGTATAGGGAAGGGAACGAATCCCGGCGGTGTCTGAGCAGGGAGAGGGCTGGAGCAGGAGGTGTCGGAGCNGCCGTCACCCGCCGGCACCGGCACCGGGACCCGCACCGGGACCGGAACCGGCACCGGCACCCGCACTGGGACCCGCAGGGACACCGTTCCTGCCCGGCACCGGCCGCGCTCACCCGCTGGCCTGGGACAGCACCCGCAGCCCCTCTGCCGGGATCCGCCGCGTCACGAACACCGACATGGCCGCTGCCACCGCCCGGGCCGACCGTGCGCCCGCCACCGCCCTACAGCACCGAACAGCGCGGGACAGAACGGGACAGCACCCAACAGCGCGGGACCGGGACAGGCCGGAACAGACCGGAACAGCCCGCCCCGGCCCGCCCCGGCCCCGCCTCCCGCGGGGGGCGGG
>VXBR01009548.1:349591-367697 GCA_013400215.1 Cisticola juncidis | reverse complement strand
CCCTGCGTTCGGCCGCCCGTACCTGAGCGGGCGGGTCTGGCCGTCCATGGGCGTGTGGCGATCGGTGCTGCGGTGTGCGTGTCCATCCGCGGACATGTGGACATTCCTGCACTGGAAAAGGAAGCTCCGGGGGGACCTTCTGGCTCTGCACAACCCCCTGACAGGAGAGAACAGCCGAGGGTGTTAGGCTCTGCTCCCAGGGAACAGGGACAGGAGGAAAGGGAACGGCCTCAGGCTGGGCCAGGGGAGGGTCAGGTTGGACATCAGCAGGAATTTCCCCATGGAAAGGGTGGTCAGGACTTGGAAGGGGCTGCCCAGGGAGGTTTGGAGTCCCCATCCCCGGAGGTGTCCAAGGAAGGACTCAGGACGTGGCACTCAGTGCCCTGGGCTGGGGACATGGGAGAGTCAGTGGTGTCAGGGTTCTTGTGCAGCCTAATGGATTGAGGGGTCCTGTGATGTCCACATGCGTGCACCCATCTGTGCACTCACATCTGTGCACCCATCTGTGCACTCAGGTTTGTGTGCACACACAAATACACACCTGCATGTACAGGTATGTACATTCTTACACACACATAACATCGGCTGCTGTTTTGGCATGGATTCTCCCCCACAGCATCTGGTAGCAGCTTTGGGGTGTCCCAGAGACTGGGGATCGGTCAACTGCCTCCTCTCACTATGCTGAACAGACTCTGCTCATTGATTAACCCAGATTTAAATTGTCTGTAGACCTGATTTGAACACGTTCTGTGACTGCAGGTACAGGGCAGGGGAGCCCAAGGGAGCCTGATAGTTAATACAGCTGTGCTGTCTCTTGAAAAGAGCACAGAGGCAGACAGGTGAAGACGACACATTTGTGGGCAGAGGGAACATGGAGTTTGAGGTATATACACCAGAATATTGCTCCATGTGGGATTCATTCTGCTGCTCCCGATGGGATTTCCCTTTATCATGATGTACCATCAGCATGCTGTCAGATTATGCCAGCAGATTTGCTTTTATTTTTTAATAATTGCTTGAAAGTTTGTTTTACGCTGCTGAGCTGAGTATCATTCGAGCTGACACTTTATCTGCTTCCCTGATCAGCATGGATTAGTGTCGGGAGGAGCTGCTCTCCACTGTGACAACTCCAGGCTCATCCTGATGGGGTTTTCCAGTTCCTGCTTCCTGGTCCCAGGGGATGTGGTGGAGTCATTCCGTCAGACACTTCAGCAACTTCCAAGCTCTGGCCAAGTGCCCCCAGTGGCACCAGAGAGATGGAGACCCCTAGAGAGGGTTTATTTGCAAAACCAAGTGCACAATTCTGGCCACAATTTGTTTTTATCAATTAAAAGCACCTGTAAGTTATCTTCTTCACCATGGCTTGAGGTGTGGGGTCCTCTAGCTCACCCTGGTCCCTCTTGAAGGTGAGGTCATGGTGCTGTGCTCCTGCACTGCATCTCTCAAGAGCCCTTGGTAGCAGAGCCACAGGGTCACCCTGGCTTTGGATAACCATCCCTTCCAGTTTCCCATTTTGGTGTTTTCTCAACAAAACCCATACACATATATAAATGCCTAATTTTGTTTGCACCCTGTGATTTGTTGCAGGCAGACCTGACTGTCCCACCTCTGGGAAACTGAAAACCTTTCAGAGAGAGCTGGAAGAGAAGGAGAGGAATGGGTAATGGGACACCCTCTCTGTTACAGCTGGAGTTTGACTGATGTCAGGGTAGTACAGAAGAAACCACCGGCTTTCCCTCTCTGAAGGGAAACACCAGCCACCCCAAGCAGAGATGGCAGCTCTCCAGCGGAAACAGGAGCGTGGAGGTGTGGCAGCCCCTTGCAAAAAGCCAGAGAATGGCTGAATCTCTGCCATGCCATGCCATGCCATGCCATGCCATGCCATGCCATGAAAGGCCATGCCATCCCATCCCATCTCATCCCATCCTAATCCATGCTACAGGACCCTGTCTCACCCACTCTGGGTTTTGAGGAGGACCTGTGGCTCTCCAGGGAGTGCAGTGATTGAGGCTGATTCCCTGGGGATCTATGCAGACTGGACAGGAGAAGCCCTGAGGATTGGTGATGGGACCACATCCAGCAGGACTCATGCCCACAGTTTGTTGTCTATCTCACAGAGCCTGTTTGCTGGGACCCACCTGGTTAATGGACAATCTGCACTCCCATTCCAGGATGGACTGTGTGCTCCCAGGGACAAGGCTTTGTGCCAGCAGTGGTGCTGGGGAGCAGGATCCAGGGACCAGCAGGGCCGTGCCCGTGGCTCCATGTGCGCCTCACCCCAGCAGGTGTGCAGGTGTTCCCCTCAGCACCCTTCAGCCATCCCCCATGCCACGGGACAGGGGCTGGTTGTGCTGCTGCTCCCTCCAACACCCTTCATACCCCAAAGTAAGGGTGTCTGTCCCCCTAATCCCCACCTGCTCCCAGATCAAGTTCCTGCTGCTGTGAGAGGCATGGCAAGAGCGCTGGCTGGGCAGGGGTTTAAATAATCCCCCCTGCCTGTGTTTATTCCTGATAAGACCAGCAATCTTTGGCTGGAAGGGGCCACTCTGAGCTGAACCAGCCAGCCTGGCAGCACCACAGTGCAATCCCAGCACTGTGGGACTTCACCCATCAGCCTTGTCACTGCCTCACCATCACCAGCTGTCCTGGCATGGCCCAATTCCCTGGCAGACTTTCCGTCATCCCCGTGAGGCTGGAAGAGCCTCCAGTGCCAGTTGGGTCCCACTGCTGTGCCACAGGGCCTGCCATTGGCAGGGCTGGTGTAGTCTGCCACCCACACCAGTTCCTCGGGCAGAGAGACGCAGAGCAGCACGTGGGAGCACACTGTCCATCCAGCTGGGGCCCAAAACCACCAGGACCCTGGCTCTTCCCACAACTGTCCCAGAGGGAGCTTCCTTCTTGCCTTGCTGTGCCCACACCCCTGTGTCCTTGCTGCATCTATGAGACCCTTGCTGAGACCACATCCCCACTGTGCCTGTGTTCCCATGTCCCTGCTGGACCCTGTGTCCCTGCTCTGCCTGTGTCCCTGTGTGCCTTGCTGCCACTCCAGGCTCTGCAATGCTCAGGATCCCATCACCCAGCTAAAATCCCACCTTCACAGTGGGGCAGGAGGGTGCTTGGGCTGTCAGAGTATTAGATTATATTTAAAGCATTTTCAGAGGTTTCCTGTGGATAGGAAAAACATACTGTTCCCTTTGGGGATTTCAACCACATTGGTTTCTTTAATGCTCCTTAAGGCATAGCTGGGATTTAGTTTCTGGGAGCAACTGAAATGATGCTGCTCCAGGAGTGATATTTTAATTCTGTCTTAGAAGAAGTCTTTAAAAGAAGGCTCAAAGCTCTGCCTGGTGTGAATTCACAGTGGCTGTATCAACCCTAGTGCCCCGTGCAGTCTATGGGGTGAGAGCTTGTCCAAGACCACTGGTGAATCCTGTAAAGGAGAATAAACCCACAGCCTGTGCCTGCAGGGTGACAACTTTCCAGCTGCCAAAACACAACTTCCTCTTTTTAATACTTTCAGTAAAAGCACAGCAGTGTGCTTGGAGCAGTACCTGCAGCAGGGCAGGAGGGAGAGGGACAAGGCGCAGCAAAGGAAAGCAGGAGGAGGATAACCACAGAGTATTTAGACAAAATGCAGAAAAAAAGGCAGGCAGATGGCATGAATATTAGTGCATGAAAATGACTAGCACTCTGAGAATTTCCCAGTGTACTTCTGACTGGTTTGGGCTTGCTTTTATAATTAATTTATGGAAAGCACTTAAATTGGGAATAAACACAATCTCACAAATCCCTTCTAATCTCTGCCTGTATTTTTGAAATGATACCCTGAAGGTATAGTTCCTCACAATGATTAAACTGCTTTTCTTTTAAGAATTAAAAGGGACCTTTTCCATGTGGTCATGTGCTGTTTGAGCAGCCAGGCCCACACTCTGACCGTGCAATATACTGTTGGAAGTGCCTGGGTAGGGCATTTCCCCATTGAACTGCTTGATGCCAAATCTGCCAATATTTTCATTTTGGATTCATGTATTTTAATGCAAAATGTGACCCAGTGTGTTGTCAGCCTACGACTCAGAAGCACTCAGCTATTAGCATAAATTTAGAAAGTTCCTTGAAAATGAAAAGAAATGTATTTAATTAAGTGGCTGCTTTTCCCTGTTGGTGGAAGCCACGCTCCCTCTGTGGGTGGGATGTGTGGAAGGTGCTCAGGGCAGCACAGCACAAGCGAGATTTGGGTCTCTGGGTGCAGGCAGAAGCAGTGTGGAGCAGCTCTGCACAGAAGAAGTCTGGGGAGATACAGGCTTTGCTCCGTGGCCACCTTGCCTGGGCTTTAGGGCTGCTGGCCCTGCTGCAGCTCTCAGAGTGCTGGCTGGGCCTTGTGTCCCTCTTCAGAAGGGAAGAGCAGTGAGGAACAGAATAACATGGCATAGGAAGCTCCACACATTCTTCAGTGGGATATGGGTCCCCAGGGTGCCCATGGCTGTGGGGTTGTCCCTAGACAGGGTCCAGGAGTGATAACATGAAGGTGTGTGAAGCAAACGAAGATTTTATTACATGGCTTCTTGTGCTTCAGTGTGGAAATCCAGGTAAGAATTACCCAGGACACAGCCTGTCCCTTTGGTTTGGCCTGTGCAGCTCTGTCATGCATAGGAGCAGCATTTTCCTTGTCCCCTCTAGCATTTTCTCCATGTCACAGCTCATGGAAGGACACTGTGGTGCTGGGGAGCCCTTTACCCTCACAGCCATGGGGACATGGGAAGACTACCCATCTGCAGCTGTGGCATGCTGGCCTGCAGGTCCCAGGTGAGTGCTCCCCATTCTGCAGGCTGATGGGTGTGCACCCAGCAGCTCCAGGAAGGACTTGGGACATGGACACCTGGGCAACAGGAGAAGAGGCTGGCAGGGGTTGATGCTGTGGTGCCAGCTGCCACTGTGGGTGCCACTAAAGGCATGTGGCTGAGACATCTCACTGCCTGGGGATGGCCAACGTCCTGGCCAGGAAGCCCAGATGTGGCAGTGCCACCCCTGCTGAGTCCCTGTGTCAGTGCTGTGCACTGCTCCTCATGGTGCTGCTCTCCACAGCAATCCCTGTACATCCCTCAAGGTGCAGCTCCAGCTTGCCAGGGTAGATATAGAAGCTGGGGTTGGTTTTTGCAAATTCTGTATAATACATATATAATATACTACAATACATATTACATATGTAAGAGCTATTTTATAGAGTTATTTATTGCTCTCCTGCTACAGTAATTTGTTCCATCACAACCTTCCCAGGGCTCTGCATGCTTTTTTTTTTTGCTCAGCATTTCCCTCCCACACACTGGAGTGTTAAGTTCTAACATAGTTTTTCTGTTCTTTAGGGAATAAGGGAGACACTGTGAAAGACTGACTGCTATCTTTGTTTTCAAAATAATGCTGCAGTAATTAAAATGCTTGGAAAGTTGTTCTGTTCCCAGAAGTAATAAATAGTTTTGACTGTTTTGCCCCATTAATTGCACATTACTTAAATACGTGTATTTTATAACATGCGTATTCACTCACCTGCTTGCTCTGAAAGTTAAATGCGTGTTTGAATATGCATTATACCCTTTAATGCACAGTAATTATTTGGTACATTATTATAGGCTGCTCCTGAGCCACCCCTTCCCAGGGAGCAAGTTTTTGTGTTGGCTCCAGGGGGTGCTTGTTGCCAGGTCTGGGGGCCATGGGACCAGGAAGCAGCTCTCCTCCCGAGGGACCTCGTGCACTCGGGGTGACTGCCAGCGCCAGCTGGGAATGGTCCAGGGAGGCTGCTCCAATTTCTTTTTCCCCAGCAGATCCCAGCTGAAGAGGCCCAGTTCCAGCTGTCAGTGCAGGCTTCAGACTCTGTGACCAAATGGTCAGCTCCTGCCAGCCTTCACCAGGGGCTCTGTGCTCTCAGGCTTTTAGGAAACATTGCTTGCATAGTCTTAACTGTAAAAGCTGAAGAGTGTCCAGCTGAGGGGAGTAGGACCACCAGTGTTTGGGGCAGAACCATGAGGTTTTGGGGCAGGGCAGGACAGGCTATTGCTCTGGTGGCTGTCACCTCCTAGCATCACCTGGTTCTCCTTTTGGACTGTAGCACATGACAATGAGGGATCAACAGAGTCTCCAGCCCTCAGGGAGAGTGGGAACAGACTTTGACAGGTCTCTTGATGATTGACGGACATCCAGAGTGCCTGAAAGCTCACCAGCCATCATCGGAACACCCAGTAAATCTGGTCTCCCATATCTCTCTCCCCTGCCATGTGGAAAACAGCCAGCAACTCCCACCAGCTAAACTGGTGCTGGGTTAAAGATGAAATAACGACCAGGCACAGGCATCATGGCCCCAAGCAGATCTTTTCCTGCTGCATCTCTTCCTCCTGCTGCTGCTCCCAGCTGTTTCTGGAGCCCCCACCTGAACAGGAAGTACTCACCTGTGGCAGGCCAGCAGCCACAGCTGCAGATAGGTAGTCTTTCCATGTCCTCATGTCTGTGAGGGTGAAGCAGCCCCCAGGATGGTCCCTGTGGGGAGGATATGCCCTTGAGAACAGTGCTGAGCTCCCCACAGAAGCAGTCCATGGAACACAGCACTGGTGTGGCACAGCTGGGGCAAACCCAGAGCAGAGCTGGGAAAGAGGAAAGGGGTCCACATCTTTTTCCTGGCAAGGTCCTAAAACAGAATACCCAAGCCCCACATATGCACCCCTCCAGCAGACCCACATCTCTGCCACTGCCTCTCTCAGGTGGCTCTGTGAGTGGGAGGGAAGGGCATGGACCTGTTCCCAGCGCATGCTTACTTGGCAGTGCCAGGGCTGTGCCGTGTCCCCAGGAGCCACAGCTGGTGGCTGTTTTGCCAGCAATGGGTCTGGCTGCAGCTTCTGAGGAACAATGTGCTCCTACTGTATGGTACCAGATTGTACATCAAAACTATTATTTCCAACATCTCTGGCTTAATTGTAAAACTATAATACAAATGACATTGGGGGTTTGCTGGAGTTAAATTTTAATAGCAAGCCAGCGCCCTTTTAATGACATTTTATACATTTAAATTGGGCATGATCCCTTTGGGAACAGTAATTTTATTCATGGAGATTATGTCTAATTTGAATATAAAAACACCACTAAAAAGATATTGGATTTGCTATTTTTCACTTGCAGGAGCTCCGGAGTCCAATCTTCCCAACTGACTGGGCTTTGGCGGATTGAAAAAAGCCCTACAATCCCCCACCCCAACTTCCTTCCAGGAAAGTGCGGCATGAGATCCACATGAGTCCAGCTGCCTCACGGCTGGCCTGGGTTGGCTCTGGTGGCCCTGAGGTCCAGCCACCATCTGGGGCTCTCTGTGCACCACTGTGAAGGGGTGAGGGGCAGGAGGCCATGGGGCAGACACCCGGGATGGGCCACGGGAAAAGAGTCCTGGCTTCTGCTCCAGCCCCTGCACACATCCTGGTGCAGCTGAACCTCTAAGGTTGGCAGCTGCCTCCACCATTGTTGTTCCTTCTTGTGTTGGAGCTGGCCAGAGCCTCCCAATTCCAGTGCCAGACCGACTCCTGTCAGGTTGGCAGGTGCCTTGGCTGGGGAGGTCCTTTCCTCTCTCGAGGGCAGAAGAGGGTCTGGCTGATGCTGTGCTGTGCAGCAGCAGCCTCACTGGTTCTTTCCAGTAACAGCAGAGTCACAGATTGATGGCTGACAGGCACAGCTCTGCAGGGATTGTCACCGGCCCACACTCACTCCTGGCTGTACATGAGGGACCCTCAGTGGCTGGTGCTGCTTTGGAGAGCAAGGAACGCTGGCGCACACACAGCCAGCACTGAGAGACCCTGACACAGAACCGCGGACACCCGGGTGGCTCCTGCAGAGGCCGGGTTCCTTTGCCAGAGAGGATGCTGAGCAGAGGTGCCAGCCTGCTGGGAAGTACCCCCGAGCGTCCTCTGTGGGGGTGGCAGGAGCAGGGGCCAATCGCAGCTGCTGCGGCTGCCCCTGGCTGTGCCGAGTGCGCGCCCGCTGGGTGCGGGACTCCCGCAGCAACAGGGACGGTGCGCGGGCGAGCTCCGCGCAGGAAAACGCCTCCTTTCCCCTCGGACACCCCAGTAAAGCCACAGGGAGCTTTACTCCTGGCTCCTCAGGGAGCACGTGGACAAGCCCGTCCACTGGCGGAGGGCAGGAGCCTGTGTGGGGCGGGGGTGCCGCCCCGGGGTCCCGGCTGAGCCGCACGCAGCCCTCTCTGGCTGCCGGCCCAGAGCCCCGCACCGCGATAAGGGCGCTGCGGCTGCCGGGCGCCGCACGGAGCGGCAGCCTCATCTCCGAGACGGGATAAACTGTTTGGCCTTTGGACAAGATTATTTCTGTTCCGAACACGATTGTTATCACTTAATTGAAAATAATTATCCAATGCAAATTGGCTTCAAGTTGGCAGCCGAGTTGAGGAGATGGCGCATTTCCAAGCTGTCCTGAGGAGAGCCGAGTGCGGTGGGAGGGAGAGAGAGAGGGACTGTCCGCAGGGCTGAAGGGGGAGCACAACTAAAGGGGCAGATGTCCCCTTTGCAACACCTGCACCCCTCCAGGGTTGCAGCGGGGCCATCCTGCCCAGTGCTTTCATAAACTGGGACTCTGGTTTGCCTTCCCACAGCAGCCACGTCTCGAGACAGCAGTGGGAGTGTAGGTGCTGGAGCCAGCTGCTTAAGAGACCTCAGCTCGGACGTGACAGTGTTCACCAGGCCGTACCCCACCCGGGCCTGTCTGCACCTAGGATTCCATCACAGGGAGGATGCAGTTCTCCTGCTGCTGTCGACTAGAAGAGCTGCACTTAGCCCACATAAAGGAGGTGGCTGGTCCCATAGTGGGGCTGGGGCACAACTGGGATGTGGAAACCTCTGGAATGCCCAGCAGGAACAGCCCCCTGGGACTCTGACCCATCCAGGCACTGAAGCCTCAGCTGGGTTTGTCCCTCTTCTGCTGGATTTGTTCTGGCCACATGCAATCACTGCATCACTCCAAATGTTACCTGTGTCTGTGTGTCCTTGCCAGTGAACAGAGGAGAACGCGTCTCTGTGAAACTTCCCCCATCCCAAATCCCTTGGTGCCTGCTAAACCTTCTCTTCTGGCTGTGGGTACTCCTGCCTGCAGGCTCTGTGGGCTGCGGTCAGCCTGAGCACCTCCTCTCCGGCGGCTCCCTGCAGCCACTCTGCCCTTGGCGTTGCCTCTGCTCCCTCTTCCTTGTTTTCTGCCTGAATGGATTTGGATTAGGCAAGACCTTCCCAAATGCACACAATGCCCCTGCCAGTGCACAAATACACCAGAGAGTACCAGCTTTCCACAGCAGTATTTCTCTGATTGGACCAGACTGGCACAAGGTTAATTAAAAAAAACACCCAATGTTTAAATGCAGTTTCATCAGAAGTGCAAAATGCCTCTGCAGGAATTTCTGCCAGGACTTTTCAAACCTTGCAAAGCACAATTAGACACAGTCAAATATTGCCCTGGTTAAAGACTATTAGTTTTCCTTACATTTGTCATGAATTAATTTTTTTTCCGGCTGTATCAACAGTGTTTCCTTTATAAATACAACTGGCTGCTTTACACTGAAAAATTAAATTTGCTCTGATAATGAACTGAGGTGCTAATAATCATTTTGTAATGCAAAAAGAGTGCAATTACTGGCTGCTGTGCCATGTGGTGCCACAGCTGGCTGTCACTGACCCTGCTCTGCCATTGTCACCTACAGTCCCATCTCGAAGGTGTAGCATGGGAGTGCTCATCCTTGCTGGGAGCTCATGTCCACCTGCTGGGGTGAGCTCAGGTTTGCTCAGCGCCCCTGAGTAGCTGCTCAGTGACACGTGGGTGAAACAAGGTCTGCCAATGTGACTGAGGACAGCCTGAGCACACAGGTTGGCGTTGTCACTGTGGACTGCTGGTGCTGGGTACGGCATGGCCCTGCACACATGTACTTAAGGGATGGCCCCTGCAGACTGCACAACAGTTAGATAGATAGACTGATGTTTTGAGACAGACTTTATGGAAAAGAACACTTCAAGAGGGAGCCAGACCTGTGCTATGGCACAAAGACACATCCAATTCCCTCCCACAGGTGTGCCATGGTCAGAGACACCTCAAATCAAAGCACTCCTTCTTTCCTCAACCTCTCTGTGTAGTGGCTGCAACAAATGATGGACCCAATACTCCCTTCTCCCCTCCTCACTCCTGGGACACCTGCCCCCATTACCCAACAAGACTATGACCTTCTGATCCATCCATCTTGTCTCCTCTGCAGTGCTGGGCCTAAGCTGTGGCCCTTTATTTATTCACACAATGTAGGTTTCCTCATGCTGCCTCACCAGTGCACATCAACTGTGACCTCGAGACACCATCCTCTCCTGGGATGAGCATGTTTTTCAGTCCCAGGCAGCTCTGGAGTAAGGACTGACAGTTCTTTAAAGGCGGAGGGGAATGCAGGCGGGAGGAGTGACAGGAAGTACATTGTGGTTTAATGGAATGAAGCAGAGCTCGACAGAAGCAGCTCAGTCCGCCAGTTGCCAGGCCTGGAGCAGGATTCTGACACAGCACCACCCTTTCACAGCACCTGATGTGCTGATATTGATGATGCTGGGAAACCCACCCCTTTTTGCCATTTTCTTTCTCCTCTCATCCTCACTGAACGTAAACAATCTCCTGCTGCTTTATTCTCCTGCTGAACCCTCTAAGATCCATCAGCTGCCCCACAGGAAGCCTTACTGGACATGCTGGGTGGCACTGGTTGCTGGTGACAGCTGGTGCCAGGCACAACCCGCTTTGTTCCAAGTGGTGCCAGCCAGAGCTACAGGCACCAGTTTATGTCACACCTGATTTACCCAGGTGCTTTCCTGCAACAAACCAGCTTTGTCCATGTCCTTCTTTCTTCACTGATGGCATTATCCAGACCTGCCAGTTCTCCCCTGAATGCCCTGGTGGGTGCAGATTTCTGCGAAGCCTGACACTGGTCAGTCCTGGAGGTGATGTTGTTCCCTGCCAGGACCCAAACACATCCCTGGGCCATGCCCCAGGCTGGATGTGCCACTGCAGGATATTGTTTCTTTTCCCACAGTGCCAACACTGCTGCCTGCCAGCTGGAACCTGGCCTGAGGCCTGGAGGATGCTCCCTCACCCAGATCTCTTCTGCTTCCAGGATCGCTGCTTCTTTTTTTCCCTTCCCATGGTCCTGAAAAACATGCTTCCTCTGTCTTTTACTCACTATCCTGTAATCACAAGCAGCAGACATCTACCAAAGCAAAGCCTCTGCGGGGCTGGGGACCTGCAGGATTCGGAGTTCCACCACAAACTCACTGTCTGGTGCTGACAGCACACAGGCAGGAGCCACAGTTGGCAGCCAAACTTTTGTGGGTCTCATCCAAGCACCTGTGTAAGTCACTGTGCCTAAACTCCCTGCCATTACCTTCCCAAGGCCGGGCAGGCTCTGCTCACCAGCACACAACAGGGTTTGAGCAACTCTGCAGCAGTGTCCAAGGTAAAATATTCTTGTCTGAAGCCACTGAGCACCAGAGAAGAGGCTGGGACTCCTGGCTGGTCTGACTCCTGGTCTGCTGGCCAGGGACCTGGTCCTCAGGAGAGGAGTTAGGAAAAACTCTGATTTGCTCCACCCTCTGTGCATGGATGATGTAAAGGCACATCTCCGAGGTGCAGGAAATGCACTCACCTCAATACGACTTAGCTGGCCAGATGACCAAAACAATCACTGAAAACAACTCTTCTCCCTGTCTGTCAGGTTTGTGCTGGTGTGGCTAAAGGTCAGTGGCAACTTTTGCTCAAATGAATCATGGAATTCAAAACCAAAAAGGGATGTACAACACAGCATCTAGGAAAAGAGCTGTTTCCACGTTAAAAACAAGACTTCTCGGTTGTGGAATTAACTCAGTATTTTTTCAATAGGGAAAAAGCTGATTTGCTTTTCAGTATCATCAGGAACTTTTCAATCAAGCAAAAAAAAAGGCAAAACTTAACTTTGTGTTGCCAAGGTCATCCTGAAGCAAAGCTAGATATTAGGCTCACAAACACTATGCAGGTGTATCTCTATCACAAATACCTCTGAAACAGGATGACAGGGTCACCAGAACATCTGTGTTCGCACTGTTGATTTTGCTCAACCAAAACATGATGAATTTAGGAAGTACTGGCTTGGGATAACTTGGCATAATGAGAGTCCTCAGTGTTTTTCTGGGTGCCCATATCCCTTTCCAGATACCCTTGCAGGGTACAAATAGTCTCTAATTTTAACACTGGACCACAGCACGAGGAGAGGAGTTGCACCTCAGTGACACTGTGCTGTTACCATCAGCTTCTCACTAAGAAATGGTACAGCAGAGAGCATGTCACAGAGCAGTAGGGTATGGATAATTTCCTTTTCACAACAGTAAAGTATAAATGCATTACTTTTTTCCTTTACTCTTGCCAGTGGTGATGTAGTTTCAGCTCAGAAAAGAGAACATGATACTGTTTTCAATTACGTTTGGAATGCAAGGAAATGAGGAACAACCCCTTTTTTTCCTATTTCTCATGAAAAGTTTTATTTGTGTTAGTCCTTTGATAAAGCATTTTATTCTTACAAACCTTAAAACAACATGCTGAATTCCAGTGTACAAAAATAACTGTTTTTAAAAAAAATTAAATTCTAGCACAGTGTGACTGGAACCAACTATGTTCTTCATATTCCACTCTTTTTTTCTCCAGAAACAGCCTCCACATCAAAAGGAGCAAGGGCAGATTTAATATGAGATGTAAACTCTGTTCCAGGCCCACCTGCTGGCTCACTCCTTCTCTGCTGACCAGCCGTTAAGGACATGGATGGAGCCACAAAAGCTGAGCCCTGACAGCAGTGGATAGGTGGCACCGCTCTGGAGAGTGAGGTGCGTGACTGCTGCATCCCAGAGCATAAAACAGAGCTGCTGACCCTTCTAGAGGGAGGGAAGTGCCCAGTGCCCTCCTGCACTCTGGAGAGGACCAGTGGCCAGTGAGGGGATGTGCTTTATACCCGTGTTCCTGCTTTCCTGACCCCCCTGACCCAAGTCTCCCCAACATTATCCCCAAAGGTGCTGTGCTCCAAAAACACAGCTACATCTTATCAGTGAAGAAACAAACCCTGCCAAACCCAGCATGCCCCCACATCCCCAAGCAAAGAAAACAAACATACAGCATATTCTGAAACCACCTCTGGCAGGAGCACTGGGTCCTGCTTGCCATGGTGACAGCTCACAGAGGTGGAGTGGTCCCCTCTGGCTGTGAAGATGGCCAGGATGGGTGATGGTGCCCAGCATGCTGGGTCAGGGATGGACCAAATTCATGTGCTAAGAGAGGGACAGGAATAAAGAAAAGGCAGAGCCAAAGCCAAAGAATGCCATCACCAGGATTTCTGTTTGGACTTCTTCTTCCGTTGTTTTATAAGGAATAGATTGTCCCTGCTGTCAGGAGTAGCATTTTTCTGCTTTTTCAATTTCTTCTTCTTTTTGGCACCTTCTAGAGGCTGCTGCACACACATGGCCTTCCTGCCTGAGAATGCCTGGAAAAGGGGCTTGTGACGGACCCTGCTGCCCTTGCACCCCTGCTGCTTGTACCCTCGAGGGAAGTCCTCCGGTTCACAGTGGATTTCAACACCCCTCCTGTGCTTCTCCTCCTGGGATTTCTTTGCCCAGAACACCTTCATCTTCTTTTGCTGCTCACTCTTCCTGCTTTGCTTCCTCTGTTCCTTCCAAAGTTTGCTCTTTTTCCTGTTGCTGGGCTGTTCCTCCTCAATGGTGTTCTGTGGCTGGGCTGTTCTTCGTCTGCTCACCTCAAGCTGTTCTTCCTGCAATGGTGTTTCAGACTGTTCCGGCAGAAGGCCAGCTTCCTGCAGGTCTGGAAAGCAGAGCGGATTATTTCAATACCTAAAAAACCTAAAACCTGGTGCCTGAGCCATCACAGCTCTCCTTAGACAAAAATTTATCTCCGGCAGATTCTTTCACTGTGGGTTTTTCCTGTCATCAGGCTAGAATCTTAACAAATTGTGATTTAATCCCCTTCCTGCTATTTCATGGCATTTTTAATGTCAGCAGATTTTTCAGAATTAAAACATCTGACAATTCTCACTGAGTGACTTTGACACGGTCAATTTCCATGATAGACACGGATGAGTAAAGTCACAAATCTTTTACTACCACCAGGCTACCTGTTCAAATCCATGCAGCTTCTCCCAACACATGAAAATAAGCACATAATGTTTCTAAAAAGCACAAACACAGAACTGAAAGGTGGGAGGGATCTCCCAAAACACACTGTACCTGCCACCTTTCTTTTTAACCTGTTGGCTCTCCTCCTGATATCGCATTCATCATCGTAGTAGTAGACGAAGGGAGAAGTGGGAAACATGTTTCCCTGCATCCGCTTCTCTGAGCACTCCTGCAAAACACATTTCAGGTCACTAGAGATGGCTGAGTGGTGATTTCCTGGAAGTGAAATGGGCCAGGTCCTCTGGGTCCTGGTCTGTACTTGTGGGGGATGTGGTCAGCACTGACATTTTCATGGCCACCTCATAATCCCTCCTGCACACACTGAAACACTGTTGCTGTTTGAGCACACAGAAGGAATCCCCCGTCTTTCTGCAGTTACCACGCTTCTGTAGCCCCCACAGAACAGATGATGCAGACCAGGTGAAGACAGGTGAACACCAGGAAAGCTGCTGACAGAGCTACTGGACATAGGGACAGGGCTGTCCTGCTGCCAGGCAGGACCCGCACACTTGCTCTGCACACCCCTGGCCCCTCAGAGCCAAACAGTGCCATGGCAGGGCAGCCCTGGCACCTGGGCTGTTTTGGGGGAGGATCCCGGCAGAGGTGTAGCAGGCCAAAGGGTTGGGTGGGCCAGGAAAGAGAGGAGCAGCCATGGGGAGCCAGAGCCTGCCAACAGCCAGGGTGGGTGGTCTCACCGTGTGCCATTCCTTCACAGGGACAAACCATCAGCAAATCCTGCAGCAGGCTGCTGTGTGCACATGTCAGAGTGCAGGGAACAGAAAGAGGAAAAAGAGCTGGAGAGGCCTGAACAGACAGCTGAGGCAAGGAAGGGGTTGACTCTGGCATCATGTGCTTGCCAGCCTATTTCCAAAACACTTGGAACAGGAATGTAAGTTTTTTCACTGCTCTACACAATCTTATCCATGTCTTGAGAGCTAGGCTAACAGGAACACTTCCTATGATTCTGCCTTTTTTCTGGGAACCATGTGATACTGACAGGTGCTTTATCCTCCTTGCAAATTGCTTGTTAGCTGCTGTGCTTTGCTTCATCATCTTTCTCTTCTTAGATACTGCTGAGACAGAATCCCACAAGGGCTTGGCTTGGTAGGGACCTTACAGATCATCCCATCCCACCCCTGCCATGGGCAGGGATACCTTCCATTATCCCAGGTTGCTCCAAGCTCTGTCCAGCCTGGCATCAGACACTTCCAGGGGTGGGGCAGCCACAGCTTCTCTGGGTAACCTGTGCCAGGGCCTGACCACTCTCACACAGAAAAATTTCTTCCTGACAACTAATCTAACTCTACTGTCCATCACTTTGAAACCATTCTAGTGACATTTGGGCCTCACCAATCTCCAGGAGCTGTCAGGAGCTTTCACTCACCTGATGTCTGCACCTTGGGACCAGCAACTTTCCTGCATGTGCTGCTGCTACCACTCAGTGCCACCCCAGCAACCTCTGTCCCTGCCTGCTTCTCTTTCCCTTCCAGAGGCACAGCAGATCAGAGATACATTTTTTATATATTTTGCATTTCTCAGCTTCTTTTTCGCATTTGTCTGGCTGAAATTTAATGAAGAATCAGTTCTCCTGCAAGTGTTTTGCCTGTTTCTTGAGAATGGTGTGCACATGTGAAGATCTGGTATCTCTGTCCTCTTGTGTTGCTATTGTCTTATGCCCTTTCATTCAGTCACTGCTTAGGCTGTTTCTGCTCCTTGTACATGACTACAAATACTTTCCTATCTGCCTTAACTTTGGGCAAAAAAATCTCCATGAGTTGCCTTCCTCCCTTTCTGATTTTGTACAATTTCTGCCATTTTCAATCTAAGTATTTACTGTCAGATCCTCACACATAATTTTTAATTATTTTTACAGCAGCCCTAATAATGACTTAAAAATAATTTACAGCACCTCTAATAATTATTCATTGTTTTTACAACCACCTTACTTGTATCTATGCATGTCTGTCCTCATCCAGTGCCATTTTTTTGAACAGTTTAAGAGAAGTAAACTAACCTAAAGGCGCAAGTTTTTAACAGAATATACTGGATAGTTGAAGGGGCTGACACACAAGAGCAGGCAGAAGGGAAGAGAGGAATTTGCTGGCAATATGCTGTTTCTAAGCCAGAGGAAAAAATAAGCTAAACCCATCCAATGCATGATTAACATTCTAGAATATTTGTGTCTTGGCTCCTGCCTTTATTCCATAAAAGAAAAAACCCTATTATTTGTTTTGTGTTGGTAATTGCAGGTACAGAGCTGAACTTAATCATGATAGGCACCGAAAAATGTGATAAATATTACCAAAACACCCTGGAAGATGCAGCCTTATCTCCTGTTTTTATTGAAGCCACTTAAAGCTCATGATGTCTCCTTTACTTGGTTGCACTTCACAGAAGGACAATGCCAACCTTAGCTCAGACGTTGAACTAAACCAGGGAACTACAAATAAATATCATCTCAGGCAGAGAGAAATGGAAGATCCCCAAAAGAGCATGCAAATATCTGGGCTGATTGTGGCGAAAAACCTGACGTGATGCTGAACATAGCAGTGAGGCACTAATGGTAAAAAAGAAAGGGAAAAAAAGAGGTGTATTCAGTAACCGTTTTCCAATGAATATTCTCTCTCCCAGGCAGTCTCAAATCAATGAACCTGCCAAGGAGAGATAGCAACTTTTACTTTCCTCCTATCTTTAAACTGGATGGGTGAGATCCCACTGGCCTCCACCGAGCACAGCAGCACTGTGGTCACACTCCTCTCGTGTCACACACACCAGCTTGGCAATTCCAGCTATTTCCTCCAAGCACACACACAGAGTGGCAGGGATGGATTTCCACCCCAGAGAGTGCAGACTTGGCAGAGAGTGCCATTACTTACGTATCCAAAGTGTCCTTTGCGGGAGCAGTTGTAGCAGTACACAGACACTGAGCGCTCCGAGTGGGAATTGGCTGTCTTGATGGGTCCTGGCTTTGTCTGCAAGACAGAAATGGGCTGGAATTAGGTCTGGTGGTATTCTGAATGTAGAATTAAAAATAAATTAGAATTACATAAATACAGTTTTATTAAGCTTAGATCAATACGCTCCTGCTTGCTGTTGGAATATTGTTTGAAAAAGAGGCAAGTGGCTGACATTACTGCAATTTTTTAGAGCGAGGTTCAGCCTGAGCATCACAAATGAGGTGAGAAGAGGAGGCATCACTGGCATCTTGTCCACCAGGCCATGATATTTCAGCTCTGAATGCAAACTGCTGATTTATCTCTCCCCCTCCTCTTTGTGTCCCAGACTCTCCTCTCTTACAGAGGCAGCTGGGGGGGCACAATGCCATGGCCCCACAGTGGGAATGGGAGACCAGTCCCATACTCCATGGCACAAACAGGATGCTACAGTTCACTGACACAGGCAGGCACTGTGGACTAACACGAGATGCAGGAATCCTGGCCCAAAAGCAGCAGAGCATAGAAACAACCTTATTGAACTCTGTGCGTTTCCTTCTCTCTGGGGCTAATGGAGAAGTGGCACAGATTTCACAGAAAATTGTAGTACTTGGCAGTGCTCATTGCAAGAATGATTTTTTTCTTTAAATGTGTATCACCATACTCTTCTGCTGTGGGAGCCACTCTGCTCTCAGTCAGAGTCTCCAGAAGAATGACAGCTGTGTTTGTAAAATAGGCAGGAACAAGAGGAACCTTCCAATGCTGTTCTTTATGAATCTGATCACACTTGCAGGGTCACCTTATTGTGAACTCCTCAGCCCTGGGTTTAAATGTGTGTTTCAGAGTCATGTTCCTTAGCTCATACCCACGCACCAGGAGGGGCCTGAAGGAAGACTAAGAAGACTGACACATCCAACA
>VXBR01009548.1:332091-344591 GCA_013400215.1 Cisticola juncidis | reverse complement strand
TTCGGAGAAGAAGGAGGAGGAGGAGAAGAAGGAGAAGGAGGTGGAGGAGGAAGAGGAGGAGAAGGAGGAGGAGGAGACTCATGCACTGGGACATGTATATTTTATTTGAATGTTTATTAGGAGATTGGCCAAATGTTTATATATATCTCTATACATCTATATATCTGCTAGGGCATGGCACCGGCTGCCCCCACACTAAGCATATGCATAGTTACACATACATTTATACATTAATCTGAAAACAAACATTTGCAAAGCCTGTAAAATCAGAAAATGAACAGAACTAAAGCACAGTTATATTTATTAGCTAATACACGGGGGAGCCTGACAAACCCCAAGGTTTTAATTTTTACTGTCATTCTGGATGATTTACAGCTCCCTTTCTCTCACTTTAATCTTTATGTCATTCACTGATCATCCCTCACCATTCCACTGAAAAGGAGGAAGTCCCATATCTGAATCACTTTCTTAGGGGAGCATTCTGAATAGGTATTTCTTGATAAATAGACTCTTAATAAACATTTTTTGGAAATGATTTCTAATCACAGCTAAAAGGGAAGCAAACATGGGAAAAACTTAATTCTGCTGAAGAATACAAGATGCCAAGTGAGCAGTGCATCAGTTTGCTAGAAGTGAGTTTTGGGGTACATTTTAAATAGATAATAATTGAACCTTTTCCCTTTAAACTCCCCAGCAGTTGGGCTTCAGCATGCAGCATCCTTCACTAAGAGACAATTTCACAGAAGCACATTCCTTCCATTACCAACGTGCCAGCTGCACGTGTTAATGTTTATCCATTTTCTCATAATTTTTTCATGTGCTCTCCATTAAAGAGTATCATATATATTCAGGAATAGCAGTTATTTGCACCTAGATTCATGACGAGTGACATTCATCCCAAATATGTCCTTGCGGAAATGTGTGACAGCTTGCATACAACCCCTGACAAACAAAAGCTTCTCCATGTCCTTTTTGCACACCTGTTTTTTAAAAATTGCTTTCAATTCCATAAAGTTTTTACTTTAATATGACTTGGGATTTCCTGAATAGTACACAGTGTCTCAGAATGGATCATAGCATATCAGGTTTCTGCTCTCTCACACCATGTAAATATGCTATTGACCAAAACAGTTTCCTCCAGACCAACTTTTGAATATCTCATTGCTATCATTTTTCCTCTCTTTCCTTCCTGATGCCACTATCAGAAAATCAGATTGAATTTAACCAGCTCTCATTGGGCATTAAAACAACTCAGACAGAAACTGGGTATCTCAGGAATCTAATCCAGGGCAATTAGTTTTAAAGAAGAAGATATTTCAGGGTTATCGCACAGTCCACAGAAACCCTCCAGTGTCTGTACTCCTGCACAGGTGCTCATCACCCCATTTTTTAAGTGCCAAAAGAAGTTATAAAAATTCTTTAGAAACAGAATTAACCACATAGTCAAGAAACAACACAAAAATACTTTCTGTTGGCTACAAGGTGAGTGGAGACTACAGGTGGAGAAATTGCAAGTTTGAGGCGAGCAAAAAGAAAAAAGGAAAAAAAGACAAGCCACCTTTGGACACAATTATAAGAACAGTGATTGTTCCCCTGTGAATTTCTCTCACCTGCTCTGGTGTAAAAACAATGCCTCTTCCTTACCACCTGATCACCTGACCACTCCACACTGAACAGCATTGCCACCATGCTAGTCCACGCTGGGCAAGACTGCACTGTGGAGACACCAAGAATCAGGGAAAAGGGCCCTTGTCAGGCCAGACATAGACTGGAGTGCCCATTCCTTCATGGGAAGGCTTCCTCTGCCCATTGCAAAGTCACTCTCACAGCTGCGGGGGTATGTTTGTCAAATGTTAATTTAACCCAAATTCAACATTCAAAAATGAGTCAAAATTGAAGATGCAACTTCACTCCCCTGTAGCCAAAAATTCCGTGGGATGCCTCCTTCTGTAGCTCTCGGTGGGTGGCACAGCATGCGTGCACACACAGTGCACCTCACACACACTTTTGAGGCTTCTCTGTGAGCACCTGCTCATGGCTCCGTGCTCCTCACCACTCTGTGCGGGCTCCTTTAATTCCCTTTATACTTGATTCCTCAATACTTGAAATCAAAATCAGGATAATTCTGTCACGGGGATAGAAACTTTTCTATACACATGACAGGACCTAACAAGATGTATTAATATCACTGACATGATAGACCCTCTTGGAATTAAATCAGTGAATATTTTTAGGGAACCCTAATCCGTAGATTATTAACATGATCGAGCATAACTTGAGGAAGTTACTGTCTTAGCGGCACGAGCTCTGGGCTGCTGCAACACATGAATCACCAGCAAGATGAACCACGCAGTGCAAACAGATTTACTGACTTTTCCACTTTGCAATAGGAGAATGCACCAAAATCCATTTTATGGCATTTATACATATTATGTGCAACTGTGATTTTTTTTCACATTTTAAAGCGTCTGTTAAATTTGCAGACAATTTTTGTCTTCGTACAGAATTTTGAGACTGGTTCAAAGTCTAACAAAACTTTAAGAAAATACTTTCAGATCAAGTTTGGAGAAATTCTGGAGAAATTCTGAGAATGTAGGAACTTCATATGAATATTCATACACAGCACTGACTGCAAAAATAGGGCACAGATTTTTTTTTTCCTAAATGTTTTAAAAATGCATTGAAAACCTCACTTTAGCTTGAAAATTGTATCATCCTTATTTAGATGGTTAATATTCAAAATAATGATAATAACGTAAATGCTTGTGTAAATTCACCTTTTCAAACTAAAGGAAAGAGAGGTAAAATTTTTAAACCGAATTTGTAAGCATGAAAGAAAAAAAATAACCCTTTCCCTTAAGGGAGCTGCGGTTGAGTACATGAAGGGGAAATATTTCAGCAACAAACCTTCTCTGATTATTCTCTTTGATTAATTAACCACCCACCCAACAGCTTTGGTATATCACAAAAATAACCTAAACCTCTCTGGTTTTGGGTCTGCGGGGCTGGAGAGACGTATGTCACCAAATGTCATGCAGTGCACAAAGAATGTCCAAGGCATGCAGAGAGGGTTAGCTAACCAGAGATTTAAAATAGCAAAACATTAATTTCCATCCCCTGCTCTTCTCCTTTTCCCCTTCACAGTCAGATGTGAAAGACACTGCTTTTACAGCAAACGTGGTTCTAGACACCACTTCAACAGGCGTCCTGAAGCCAGGTGTTCTCTGAGCGATGCCACTCTCCAAGACAAACACCACAATGTCATTTGGAACCCCAAAATCACAGAAATGTTCAGCCAGCTGAGCTTCCTATTCTATTCTCTCCCCATTTTCAGATTGCTTACAGAAATACACAAAAATGCAATTTCTGATCAAGATGTAATCTGCCTTTAACCCTCAATTTAAAAGCACCTTTTATTTTGTTTTCTGGGTAGCAGGTGCAGAAGAGCACAAGACAGATAAAAGTTAGAGAAAGCACAACACCTCCTACCATGGTTACTATATGATGAAGGTAAGTGGCAGGTGATACCAGTGCCACTGGAAGGTTCTGCATCCCACCTGAAATGTCCACTCAGATCTTCACAGGAAATGTATACAGGGTTATTAAAGCCACTTCTTTTCCCATCATAATTTAAATACATCACTTCTTTTCCCATCATAATTTAAATACATCTTTCAAATAAAGATTGTGAGAGAACTTTTATCTAGCGTTCTTTTTTACTGAAAGCTATAGCATATGTTTGAGCTCATAAACCTAATAGTTATTTCAGGACCCGAAACTGTCTTTGTATTCAGAAAAAAAAAAAAAAAAGGCAGTCAGAAAGACTATATTTTTTGAATATGATTCCTTTGCAGTTGGAAAAGATTTGGGGCTTAGGTTTCTGATAGCCTCAAAAAACACCTGAAACTTGAAAGAGAGTGGCAACACAGCAAATTACAATTAATAGGGGAAAATAAACAGTAAAATCCCTTTGCCCAGCACACTGACCCCCTACGACCTGCTGACTTTCTCCAGGACAGCTGTGCAGGGTTGGCAGAATGTCAGGAGCATCCTTGACACTGAAAACCACTTGCAAGAAGGGTCAGGTTCTCACACACGAGAGTTTAAAACCAAAATATCTGCCTGTTGCTGGCCAAGCTCTGCACCAGCTCCTCCCCTAGCTATCGGGGCAAATAACCTCTCAAAGGACAGAAAATCTTCATGAACCCAAGCACTTCCCAAACAGATATGTGGACACCGTTATGCTCCAGGTGTTCATGGGCCCCAAAACTCAGAAGAGCCAGAGTCATCTTTACCCTAAATTCATATGCCTGGGAACTCTGATGTCTTCCCTGTAGAATATCCTGCTGAATTGATACTGAAGCAATGCAAATGAGGGCCCAGTCTGGGATTCCAAAATATGATAAATACATGGCCTATTTCATAAACAGACTAGTTTTGGGTTTTTTTCCTAGAGCTGCTAGAAATAGCCTTGACACACCTGGAGAGAAACTGGCCAGGTGCTGAAGCATTCCAGAGGAGCGCGTTGATCCCATGGTCTGTGGCTTTGTGTCATGGCCAGTGGAGCCATCCCTGCGGCCATGTCACAGTCACAGCTGCAAGGAAACTGGGGATTAACCTCCACCCCAAAATACTCCTAAACCCATCCCTTCCCTTACCACTCAGCACCTAAAATCATCTCTGGAAACCAAATGCCTTCTCTCTCAAGCTTAAATATTTTTTGCCAGGGTTGTATTATTTCAGTATTCCCTTTCTGGAAGTCACACTGTTAACGGATAGAAATTGCCTTTCAGGGATATGGCTTGCATTTTCACTTCAGAAAAAAAGTAGCAGGCCACGAGGAGTTTTAATAATGCACACAAAGAAATCTGAGCACGATATTTAAACACAAAAGACGCATGTTCCTTCGTGTCCTTCATACACAGGGCCACATCAGCCAGTTCCTGGTTCACTTTCCTTCATGTAACTGGATTAAAAGTAAGATTAACAAACTGTCAAAAAGTGTGTTAAAGGATAGGTTCTGCTAATTAAAAATTCGGATGATTCTAAAGCTCTGTTGGTGGCCATCTTGCTGTGGGAGATTTCACACAGACGAGGCTAGTGATGGCAAGGCACAGGGGACGGAGTCAGTGTGGCTGGCAGGAGAGGCACCAGGGCAGGAAGGGGTTATTAAAAATGAGCAATTCCTACAGAAAGAAAACACTCTGTTCCAGTGAAACTTCTGTTTTAACACACATATCAAAAGCAAGAGACATCTCAGGAAAATAAAAAACTTGCTCTGCCCATTTTAGAGACAGAATTTCTTTACTTAGTTGATATTTACTGAAGAAGATTCTAACGCTTGCACAGTTCATTCATATTTGGGTATGGTATCCTCATCTTGGTGCAGGGCCAAACAGGCCACATCCATTCCTACACGGCACGAGCCACCGTGACAAGGCAGATGTGGTAGATCTGCAGCCAGCCCGTTCTCCATCTGACACCGAACATGCTGAGGCCCCGTGCACCTCCTCTGGCCGCCCCACTGGCACTGCCATGCACGGGGCCTCATGGCAGAAGTGCAGCCTCACACCCAGAGCAAAACAGGGTCTCTACGGACTGAAGATAAATAAATTTCCTCTTTTTTCTCCAGGGATGTCATCTGCTGGGTGGAAATGCTACCACTAGCCCAGCTTCATCAGGCCGCTCAGGCCACAGAGGCACGCAGGGCACGGGACGGGAGTGAGGCTGCAGCGCTGGTCAGCGTGGGCAGCCCAGCCCGCGGCACTGCCCTGGCGGCCGGCGCAGAGCCCAGGGCCGCCCACGCCGGCAGCAAAGGCAACAAGGGCTGTCCACTGGGGAATGTGGCCCCAGCGCTGCCCTTCCACAGCCTGGACATGCTGGGGACAGCAACTGCCACAGGCGCCACACGGCAAGGTGGACGGGCAGCAGGTCAAACTTGGAGGGAAGTATCGTATCTTTTAAAGAATAAACTACAAACAAACAAAAGAAACAAACAAAAGAAAATCATTGGGTGCCTTCTCACAAGTTTTTTCACCGATTTTTTTAGTGTTATGTACGGTTTATTTTTTTTGTTTGTTGGAGGGCTATAACCTGGCCTCCATTTAAAATGCATAATAAATATCACCACATTTATAGCTCAAATCTGAAGTGACAAGAGAAAGGGAATGAGAAAGAGCCAAGTACTCTGAGGGTGAAAAAACACTGCTGTCATTTAGGGTAGAGAGGGGATGTGATGGCATGTCTTGAGCAACACAGGCCGTGTTTCTCTGGGTTTATGGAGCATCTGGCATTTAGGAAGTCAGTTGTAAGCTAAGCTTTCTCATAACCCAGAACAAAGAGCTCAACAAGGCCTCCAAATGCCTTGTGCCCAAAACACATATCATCACTGACACTCCAGCAAGCTATGATGAAAACTGTTTATCCTGAATCTGTCAAAGAAGTCTTTGTCCTGTTATTTGATTGACAATAACCTCTTTGATAAACCTTAGTGGGTATGAACCAATTTGCTGCAAATAGATATCTACACAAGTAAAGCTTGAAATATATTTTGACAAATACAATTGCCCCTCTCTGATACAGGAGAAATACAGGGAGCAGTCATGATGAAAATGATCTGTAAAAGTTTTAAATTGCCACCTTAAAGAGGCTGTTAAATAGTATTTTAAACCATGGTGGGAGTCGCATTTTTCTGCTGACTTTGGGTTTTTTTTCAGAATAATTTTAGTTAAAAGAGTTGAAAGAACAAGTTTAAAGAAAGTACTGTCAGCCACTTATAAAGCTTTGATTATCACACAGCCTTTAGATTTAAGCTTCATTGAGTGCCTTATGATAATCTTTTTTTCCATCAAAAGGCAAATTAAAATATTCCGCTTACAACCCTTTTTGCCATTTCTTCGTAAGATGCTTTGTGCTGGCAGTCTGTTTTGGTTGGAATAAGATGTTTCTGCCCATACAACAAATTATTTGCAATGTGCTCAAATTTGTCACCATGGCCAACGTCAACAAACCCCACCACCATCCCCAAGAGCAGAATGGGTTTGTTATTGAGTCATTGTTCGAGTGGCCCCGCACGCCGTGCAGGGGCTCTGAGGAGTCAATAGATGGCAGTCCATCTCCTAGGAAAGTGACGGAAAACGAATGAAATAACCAAAAGCCTCATAAAGGAGAGTGGTGGAAGGCCGTGTGATTCTTCACCAGCATTCACAGAAATTAACTAAGAATATATATACTTCACAGAACACAAAACATTTGGACAAACTCTGGGACAGCCCTTTGCAAAGGGTGCCAAAATCTGGTGTATCAGAAAACTGAGTTTATCTGCACGTACATGAGCATGTGGGATGCTTGCCATCAAGTTACTAAAACCAGTTTAAATCTAGTGGTTGTATCTCTGGCTGAAGTGCAGGAAAAGCTATTCTGTGGCCCCCAACAGTTGGGCAGCCTCTGTGGGCCACAACAGCCACAAATGCATTTTTATTTTAAACATGCGTTTTTCTTAATGCTGCTATCCTGTTTCTACCAAAATATTTATTCCACAACAGGAAGACTGTAGGATAATTTCTATGGTGAAATACTACCATGCTGATAAGCGAGTAAAAAATCTTGGCTTTTTGTTACAATCCTACATATATATATAGATGTAGATATTTAAATTTTATATATAATTCTAATTTAGAAGTTTTGTTTCCTGCCAGAACATTATGTGCTTCTGCTCTGCTTCGGGTGCAAAAGAGAATATTTAAAGGGGATAATAAAGTATAAATTTTAAGCAATTCAGATAATGCAGGTTTTTGTGATTTACTTATTGCAAATATCAACCATGTCCTTTACTATACAAATTTTTAAATTCCAGGCTTAGCCCAACTGATAATGTAACTTTGAGGCAAAGGTACTCTTCCCATGTAAAAAATGAAGGTGTACAAAATATATCCCACATGTCAGACATGTGTATTATTTGCAGATAATCTGCAATTCACTGCATAGTAAAAATCTATTTATCAGAAGGTCGGCCCTGATGCAATACCAATTAATCTGCAAGTGTCCATATTTGACCACATTTCAAAATGACCCTAAAATGCACCATAAATTTCCAAATGGGTACTTTTAATAATATGCCCATTTTTGTAACCACTACATTTTCTAACAAAAACTTGTTTTGACACCTTTTCTTAGCTTTACTTTATATTACATGTAAACCCTAAATGCTTTCTACAGAATCCACAGAAATAATTTCCTACCTCAAGATACCTCAAATTTTGCACTAGTATAGCACTTGGTCAAGTTTAAGCTATCCCCCACTTTTTTTTTACAGACATAAATATTTCATAAGTGCTGATGGAAACCCACTTTTTGAGGACTTTTCAATGGCAGATGAGAACAAAATTAAATGACATCTTTTATCTCAGTATAAAACAGAACCCAGGATGTTACTGCACCAAATATTTCTCTCTGATTATTAAGTTCCAAGTGTTATAAACATTTCAGAAATTGTTTTTACATGCACCCTTAGGGATTAGAATGAGAGACAGCATTTAGCTTTTTCCTTTATCCAATTTAAAAACAAAACAAACAAAAATACTTAGTGAATGCACCTTTTTTTTTTGCTCATAATGTTTTTCTTTAGAAAAAACCAAAACCAACCAAACCAACAGAAAGTCTTTACCAAATGTGTTTAAAAGTAAATTCTCAGGAAGGGCGGAGGATTTCCAGGGCAGATATTTTTGTTAGAATCATTATGCACAAAACACAAATGAGAGGTTTTAAGTGCAGATTTCTTCTATTCATTGAATTTTGAAGAAGAAAGCAGAAAAAAGAGCATTCCACTGCCATGAAGAGATGCAGGCACAAATTATAAAGCACATCCCATCTACTGCTTCAGAGAAAAAGCCAAAGATCCAAAAAGAAAAGTAGTGGAGAAACTTTTCCACTTTGTTTAGTGCAGAGAACAGAGGCTAATTATCTGTAACAGCGAAATATGTGTGAAGCCGATCTGTGGAGCAACAACAGGAAAAGTTCAAAGGAACAAGAAAACTCTGATTATTAAAGGTGTTTTTATGTCTGACAATTCTAGAAATTAATATATTTAAAAACTGTGACACCAACTCAAGAATTTGTTTTTACTGGTTAAATAATGTACCAAGTTTCAATATTGACCAAATTTGTATGCATTTTGTTTTATTTTTATATCTATTTTACATATGAGGAAAAATCTCAAGTAATAAACTGGTACAACTTCATGAAGTTTTATTTTATTGTTTAAGAGATTAATGAACAACTAAGGCAGGCCAAACAAGCAGTGACAACTATAAATTATCTGCAAAAGTTTATGAGGTGTTTTTCCTCAAATTCATGTCTGTGCTCTCACTGAGATTTATTTCATTTCTCTAGGAAGAAAGCTTTGTCACACACAGTGACTAATTATCAGCATCTGGGAAAACTGAGATGGGATTACTGCTTCTGCTATGCATCCCAACTTAAAATTTAACGCTCTCTCTATGTGTAAATGTGGTCACTGAGAGAAGAGAGGCAAAGCATTAATTTAATTGTTATAGTATTAAAATGAAATCAGAAGTTTTAAAGATGCTTAAAAAGTAGTGACAGTGTTTCATTGCCTTCTTCAGTTCAAAAACTCTTCAGATGTTTATTATCTTCTCAGAGAAGATGGTTATCTATATTTTATGGTCAGCAGTTCACAGAGGAGTAAATAGGTTGGGTGTAGAAGAAAATAAAAAAGGTGTTTCTACTTACTGTTAGGTGATACTGCCTCCATATTTCTGGGCAAGCCTGGAAAATAAAAATATTGATCAGCTAGGAGCATGAAACAAGGTGCTTTACAGCCTGTTGGTTTTGGCATAACACAGTATCCACTGGTGTCGGTCACAGGAAAATAAGAAGCTTAACTGAAAGGGTCTGCATTTCAGCTTCAAAAACCCGGCTAGACAGTTTAATTGAATTTTACACTGGTTTAACACACTCCCTGCCATTGTCAGAAAGCCAGTAACAGTTTTCTCTCTGCCCTTTTTCTCCGAGGGGCAGAAGTTTGGGAGAGCAGCGTGCTCGTGACTGTAGGAAGCATTAATGCTGCAAAACAAACAGGGGCGGACTTAAATTCTACATTTTCTGATATTTTAAATTTACATAACGCTCTAGAAACTAAATCGCAAGCTGCCTTCCTTTCATGTAGGAACAGAAATATTTTATCTTTTTTGTATGTATCTCTTTCCTAATCAAAATATAATTGTTACATGTAATAATCCTCAGCAGCTTCATGTCAGATGAGTTGTAAACAAGAACCATAACAGATTGCTTTAATGTTGCTATTTTTACAATGACTTGCTTGGGTTTGTTTTTTTTTTACTTTTAATTTTTTTAATTGCCAGACTTTCACACCAAGTGCAGTCCTTTGGAAAAAAAAATTCGGAGCAGGTTTTTGAGTCACAGCAGTGACACAATTGACCTGAGGGACACATGAGAGACGGTGAAGAGGAAAACGTGGATCTTTAAAACAAAATCAGAACATGTTGGTGGTCACTAAAGCTCAGATCACTCTCTCAGGGATTCTTACTGCTTTTACAAAATGTACAATATTTCTGAGGGCCCCTGAGCCAAGACAAACACGGAAATTGTGGCACTTTTTGTCATTTTGGTACACAGCTTCTTCAGCGGAGGGCTTTCACTTCTCTTTAGAACATATACCCTCTTACTAGATCAGTTCTGTACTCATTTCAACAATTAACAACTTGGTTTGCCAGGTTTCATTTCAAGTACTTTAAAAAGAAACATGGTATTCCATGGCTTCTCCATAATATGCTGCAATTTCAACCATTGAAGCCTCATGACTACTTGCAAATGACTACTATTAACATTTCTTTAGATTTTGAATAAATTTTTCACTCATGCCCAAATTCTTGCCTTCTTTTATTTTGATGGAGCGTGTTAATTAAAAAAACCCACACTACAACCAGTATCTCTCCAAAAAAAATCCAAGTTTTTGCCAGTCACCCTGTGGCACATACAGTGTTTTTCCCAGATGTGATGGAAATGATATTATTTATTATTCATTCCACCAGTAACATAATTGTCTGCAGAAAAATCTACAATCTGTTCTGTGTAATGATTCAACATTTCTCCTCTTACTCAAATACCGTGTGTAAATATTTGAGTTTTATATTAATATTTCTATAAAGGGAATATGTGGAGGACCTCACATTCCTCACCAAGGATCTGACAGTTTGAACACACTCAAGCTGTCTTTGAGCACAAACAAAAGGATTTTCCTCCTTCCCCAACTTAGCCAGGGTTCAGAGAGGCAACATATAAACACTCTGTAGCCTGTAAAAATATTGTGCCAGAGCTCTCAGCATCTCCCTCAGACCTGAGGAGGTTTCAGCTGTTCAGGACAGCTGTGCTGCTCTGACTCAGGGGTAGCAGGCATTTATTTATACATTAGTTCTGGATAGTTTTCGATTACCACAGTGTGCCTGGGCTAATATGGTTGAACAATTGCAATCAGTGAGTTGTCCTATACTGGCAAAATGCCACTCTGTGGTATGACCTTTACTCACACGAGTGCTATTTAATAATCATCATCACCATCATCAAAATTACTTTTTTTTTGAATAATTGCTCGGTTGGGTATTTTTTCGGCTCTGGACACAAAGACATCACTTTGAGCAAAAATCTGTAGCTCTGAGTAAGAACCACAGTTGGCAGAGCTCTTGTCAAAACCCTGGGATGGGCACAGCCGCAGTCCCTTTGTGGTGCTGTCCAGAGGTGGATTTTATCCCCAGGGATGTTTTAAGGGTAAGGGAAAACCAAAAGAAGCTAAGGATGAAGGTGGTGAGGGGAAGCCAAGCATATTCTTTCATTCAGGTGGTGACTTGGAGTAATACTGCTCACCATTATGAAGTGGGGTACAACAGCCGACGAGGGGTCACTGTTAAACAACAGCTTTTTAGAGATGATGCTTTTAACTAGAAACCTCATTACTTTGCATCAGCTCAGGGTTGTGGTATCTTATATCGTGGAATGACAAATAGTGTGATTAACAATTGCTACCAAACACAGGCTCCTTAAATGAAGCAGCGAGGTTTGCTACGGAAGAGAGCATGGCCAAACACAACCACGGCCACGATTTTCCTTATTTATTTAAAAGAACTTAACCATGAACGGCCCCCATTTAAAGAAAAGCCCTCGTGGTACCTAGCTACTACGGCAGCGTGATGAACTACATTAAAATAAAATCGCGTTTATTTCCTGCCCCAGTGGTCTGACCTCACTCGCATTTAGATGTACCAGCACAAAAGGTGCCTACTCCGGAGGGCAGTGCCACTGCCGCCGCGCGGCCGGGGAGCGCACGGGTGCGGGGAGCGCACGGGTGCGGGGAGCGCACGGGTGCGGGGAGCGCGCCGCCGCCGCTGCCCCGAACCCGCGCCCGCTCGGCGCGGGAGGGCGGCCACTCGTGCCTCGGGCTGACCCGGTGCAGGGTGCCATAATGG